>OZ038459.1:17283288-17449604 GCA_964036195.1 Sphaerolaimus hirsutus
ATGGGATCAGCTTCCATATGGCCGCAGAATGTGCATGGCGCGACAGCGCTTGCTATTGGAGGGAAGAAAACATTTCTTTTTAAGCATGCAATTTTTGGGATAGCAATTCGGAGCAGGGGTTTTCTAGATTTTGACCTTCCGGGGGGTTGGATAGATAGCAAATCGCTCCTCCGGAGAGATAGATAGCTGAAAAATATTCTGGGGGGGTTGGGGGGGCGGGGTTTGGGGGGGGGGAATCGCGGGGTTCAATACAGTGGCATAGAAAGAAGAAAAGGGAGAAAAATTGCTAAAAGTAGGTGAAAATGTGTATATATAAGCACATATACTACTAACAATAGCTGAAAATAGCAGTTAGACGCATGAACTAGTGATTTTGGAGGTGAAAATCTATAAAAAGGTATGAAAAATAGCGATTTTGAGCAAAAATTGAGGTCGTGTTTCTCAAAAACCGCTCTAGATAGGTAGATAGCTGGCCGATTTGGGGGGGGGTTAGGTGATAGTAGACCAAAATTTTGCCTCTGGGATAAATAGATAGCTGGGCGGTTTGGGGGGGGGTAACCCCCCCTTTCCTATCCCTGATTCAGAGACATTATGTTATACCATGTTGAACCGAGGGATCCCCGAGGGATCCCCGAAGGGTCAAAAATCTAGAATACCGTAATTCTTATGATAGAAGAGCGCCGTTCTATTTTTGGTCAACTTTTTACATGCCGTTCTATTGGAGCCTGGAGATATGTCGTTCTATTAAAGGAGATACGGTACCCCTGCTTTGAATATACATATTTTTTTCAGTATATATATAGCTGCACAGTCCTTCAACATTTCAAAAATTGTGAAACTTAATTTCAACTGACCAGTTTTTGTTTCACAAGACGGTCCCGGTCCCGTGGCTATCTTCGGTTCCAATTTTGGGCCCATCTGGAAAATTGACTTTAATTTTGGAAAAAATGTAGCGCGGGCACCGAGCCACAAACAGCCAACCACAAAATGTCCAAATAATGATAAACACATGGCAGTAAAATTTGATATCGGCAGTTAACTTAAAAAATTGAGGTCAACTATTAACGCCTTTCAACGTGTCGAAGTTCGTTGAATTCGCGACGAAAAGATAAGGATTTTTTTTTGCTATTTTAACACGCCGGATAATAAAATTTAGACATTGAATCAATGCAAGAGAGATATTTTAGTAACTCGCAAAATTCAAAACTAATTTTCGCAAACGATTCAATTATATTTAGCTATATTTTCAAGTATGCAATTTTCTAGCCGATAAATCTTATTTCAATGTGCACAGCCGCATCGGCGCTGCGCACACTGAATTTAAAATTTTATTGAGCACCCACAATAACAAAAACATTAAAACCGACCCAACTATCAAGGCCCTGTAATTTTTCCGCTTGTATCTGGCCGCCACGATATTTCCCACCTGCGTACAATCCCCTTTTATACTCAATTTTGGATAGGATTGCACGACGCCACTCCAAGTACATGGCTCTAGCCATTGGATAAAAATTCTATTGCACTTTTTAGATTTGGGGGTTCGTTGACGATTAACTCTGGGCTGTTTGGACTTGGCCGCCATGTCTGAATTTCGGATAGATTTTTAAAGGTTTTTTTGTCATCACTTGTTATGACTATTGCGAAAAACGTTTGAACTCTTATTGTCATATTCCACTGTGCGGGGCCTCAATAGCGCACCACACGCAGATAATTTGAGTTTGGAATTCGAACGCTTTTTTGCAAAATCGGAAGCCATAGAAATCGGTTAAAACGTTTGAAGTTCAGCAAAAAGGGTCCGCCATACCGATTTTTCAAAAAGTTCGAACGATTTCGGTTCCGATTTCGTTTTTCTTTGTTATGCATTATGCATTCCGACTTTGGAAAAAAGTGTTCCAAACGCATGACTTAAATTGTCAATGAGCCAATGAATACAAAGACGTACCCAATTGCATGGATACAGCCGCCATACCACTAGGCGTAGGTATTTAACATAGCATTGGCGCATCGAAATTTTGCGTTCAACGTTCGAACGTTCTAGCACGCGGAACTACAAATGCGAAATTTAGATTTGAAGAGAACATCGCTTTTTTTTTGGGGGGGGGGGTAAAAATTGGCTCTGATGCTAATTGCGCGAAGGATTACAAATTTCACTGATCCCAAAATGTATAAAATGCAATTCAGCACACGCAAAAACACTCACAAAACGCAGGGATCAAAAACACTGAATGCAGAACCAAAATTTTCAGTGTACCGCGCGACCCAAAACGCAAGCGCCGACAAAACTTTTCGAGGGAATCCCGATCGGTAACCTTCCCGATCGGTAAGCTCTCGATCGGTAAGCCAAAGTATGGCGATCGGTAAGCCAAAGTGTGTCGATGGGTAAGCCGCAGGCAATTTTTATTTTTGACTCGATCGGTAAGCCACACTGTATCGATTGTTAACCCGACTATCTCGATTGGTAAGCCGCGAGCGTACATACGTGTAATACATGGAATAATTACTGAGGTAAATATGTACAAACAATACATGAGGCAATTATGACTGGGCGCCTTTCATCAAATGTACAAACTGCGAAGAAAGAAGTAAAAATACGCGGCGCCAATGTGTACATAAGCATTATTAATAATCACGTGTGCGCAAATATACTAAAAAAGTTTATAAATATGTAGATGAAGTGTGAAAATGATAAATTTATACCAGTAAAATGTATGTAAACCTGTAACCTGCTTTTTTCATGCATTAGATGTCCCCAAGCCTGTTTCGCTACATCCCTTTGTAAAACCGAAATATCCTTGATCCACTTCATTTCTCCATCCAGAGTGTCCACATGTGCGTGTGGACACATCGCCGAAAAGTCTACTATCTTGCCGCCGCATCTAATTACTCCACACGTATGTATGTATGTATGCGTGTGGTATGTTTGTATTGCGGCTTACCGATCGAGACATTGGCTTTACAATCGATATACCATGGGTTACCAATCGAGATACTTTGTTAGACTTTGTGTGGCTTACCCATCGACACACTTTGGCTTACCGATCGACATACTTTGGCTTACCGATCGAGAGCTTACCGATCGGGAAGGTTACCGATCGCTATACTCTCAACTTTTCTCACCTTGAACATCAGAAGATGCCATAGCTGCCACAAATTCCCGATTGTAAGACCAGCCGGATTCTGAAAAGTAACAAATGATCTTGATTCTTGAAAATACATATCCGACGTGCAACTTACAATATCAACCCCAAAGTGAACCACTCGGCAATTTTTTTAAATCATTTTTGTAATTTTGGCGTTGCGCAATGTACGAAAGTGCCTTTTCGCGAAGCGAGAAGTTCTTACGACAAGGTCACTTTTTATTTGCACGCCAACGAAATTTCTGAAAAGATACGAAAGAACCGATTCGTAGATTTCTGAGTGGCAAGTCAAGTGACGAACGACCGACGAGTAAACTTGTTACAAGTAAATTTGATGGTGAAAATACTAGCTATACTTATAAATTTTTAGCCCAAATGTGACAAGCTTGACATCCCCGGATTTTGCTGTCACAGACAAGTGTGCTTGTCACTTTATTTAAAAGACTAAATTTACTTGTTCACTTTATTTCACTTTTTACCACCAGTTTTGTCACTTGATCAGTTGCCAGATGTGTCCTGAACGATTTTGGATGAAAATTGGAACTTTGGAAATTCTAATCCGTTTTAAAATGTTCCTTTTATTAGGTAGTTTTTAATTAGACTAGTGTTGGCATGGATAATTTAATTTCATATTTAAATTATCATATCCCCAATGGTAAATAGGTAACTCCTTAAACCCAAATATCATTTATTTTTAACCTGATTTCGATGCCAAAAGTTTCGAGTGACGTTTTTAAATAATCAAATTCCAGTCTTGTGTATATTTAGTCCAATATTGTCCAGTCCAGTTACGTTCATAATCAGTATACTCGGCGTACATGATACTCTGCCCTCGCACTGATTTATGTCTCGTGTTGGAAGCGTGCCAATGATCATTAAATCATGCAATTTCCGTAAAAAGATGAAAAAATTCATCGATGTGCATATGTTAATGAATAACACTATACAACAATCAATTTTGCATCTTTTTATGCAACTCGCACGCGTTAACCATCGTTGGCACACTTCCAGCTGGAACCACGCGTGCAAGGTGTAAAGTAAGCGTAGTACCGTATTACCTCGAATAATCCCCCCCCCTTGAATTAACCCCCCTCGAATTAACCCCCCCTCAAAATGGGCTGGGGAAATAATAACCCCCCCCCTCGAAATACCCCCCCCTTCGGAATGATGTACGTCATGTACATAATAAATACGTCATGTATGCAATGTACATGATGTATATTACTGTTTATTTGTATTGCAGCTACACATGGACATGTTTGTGTAGCTAATCTACGTTTTTATGTCCAAATATATCTTGTTTGGACACATTTATTACCTGTTTTGGGCATGCAAATGCCTACTATTTACTACGATCCTCACGAAAATTTCTGACGAAATAATAAGACCCCCCCTCGAATACCCCCCCCCCTCGAATTAACCCCCCCTCAAATTTTGCTGGCGAAATAATAAACCCCCATGGGGGTATTTCGAGGTAATACGGTATACTGTTGATGATCAGTGTTGCAGAGAATTTCAGCATTTCACGGGCAACAAGAAAATGAATTAGTGTCAGATATTTTACGTTTTTACTAATTTTACTAGTTTCCGTTTTTACCACAAAAATACGCCACTCGTCGAATTTTGCCGCGGCAGAGAATTGTAAATTCCGGTCCCTTTGCGCTTCTAATTGCGTGCGTAATTAAATAAATAATTGTTTTTATGGTACGGGGATTTTACACGCAAATCAGGAACGGCGCCAGTACCCCTTGGGGTCCTGACAGTTCCTGAGGACGGACACGGCAACTTACCAATCCCTTTTCGTAACTGCTGCCGGCAGTTTACTTCGATTAATTGTTAATAAGCCGTAATTAAAGTAAAGCCGAAATTAATAAAATTCAAATTAAAAATTAAGCAGTTAGTATGCTTCAGGGGGACCAAGTTGGTTTCACGGGAACTTTATTTAGCAATATATCAGAGTCAATTTCACAATAGCTCAAGTGAGTCGTATAGCCTCTAGTGGGTGAAAAAAGGTAAAATCAGCGCGTTTTATAATCACCAAAAATCTACCATAATAGCAATGAATACTAAATCTGAGACACAACAATTAACCATAATAAGCTAAATAAAAGGCGAATTCAATGATCACTGGAAAACTGTAACATACAAGGCACAAGCAATTTAAATAAATGCGGGAAAAAATAATTAATTAGCTAAAAAGGGTACAAATGTAAATTAAACCAGACTTGAAGTAACTGCGATTATCAATGACGTAATTAAAATGCAATTTATCTCAAAGGTGAGTGTCATAAACTGGGTTTTATTCAGAGGTTACGGTACAATTTAGAGCAGGTGGTGTGACACGTGTTATCAACCTGCGCCCCTTTAGGTGAAAATATTTTATAGCGCGCCCGACCAAGGCCACAGAAAGAACGCTCATTTGCGGGGGTTGTTCAAGGTTATTGCATTGCCGGGTAAGGGTTGGAACCTTGGGACTGAACACACGCTGCAAAAAACACTAGCACCTGTGAGTTCGCCAATCACCCTGGGTGATGGGAATAATTAATTGGCACTGCTGTGCTCTTCACTGTAAACTGTGCTCTGCATGTGTCTTGCAGTCGCGTGTTGACAATAATTGCCGTTTGCCACTTTTCCACCCATTACCTAGTCCTAAGTAAAAAGCACTTGGTCGGGGAATTTTCTGAATGTTATCTATCGGGGCGTCTAAGCATTTAACAGAGTCAACACCTTTTAGCTTAACCAGAAACATTAAAGCCTTTCTAACCCATTCCCAGACACTGCACCCTTTTGACCAAAAAATGTAAACTTGATAAAACCTAAAACTTATAACATTCGAAAGTACATATTGGAAAATGCATTTAAAAAGAAAACGGAAGTAGTCACTTAATTAACTAACAATGCGGGTAACCTAATTAGTTTAATTAATAAAACATGAAATGAAAAATTAGCATCGCACGGGAAGTAATTACGTAATTAACGGAAAAGAAAATAATTAATAAATTCATGGCCGCAGTAGTGTCCATTCGGGCGTACCGTCCTGGGGCTGCGGCTTTGTTGGCGGATTTGCAGTGCACAGCGAACTGCGCGTTCACTGTGACTTCCCTGTGCACTGCGGGCCGTCATTCGGTCGCACATGGTCGTTCTCGAGTCGTCGGAGTGTCTGCACAGAATTGTCGTTACGTTTTTACGCATGATTGGCTAGCCATATTTCCACCTACAATCCCACCAGCCATTAATTTTTTACCTCCGGGCTAAAAACGACATGTTCAGAAAAAGTGTTTTGCACCGTTTTT
This sequence comes from Sphaerolaimus hirsutus, assembly GCA_964036195.1. Classification (NCBI taxonomy): domain Eukaryota; kingdom Metazoa; phylum Nematoda; class Chromadorea; order Monhysterida; family Sphaerolaimidae; genus Sphaerolaimus; species Sphaerolaimus hirsutus. The sequence continues at coordinate 17,289,719 of OZ038459.1, forward strand.
TGATTATTCAAAAATCATGCCTTCTCTGCATTTTTCGGTGGACGGCTGTGGCAGTCACATGCCCTGGGGGTGCAAATATGGCTCGTCTTCATTTGAATTATGGCATCAGCTTTCTGCCGTGCCGGCTTTTTGCGCTCGAAACTTCGAAATTTTGGTTCCCGCTCAGGGCTCGATGTGAGAAAAAGTTTTTTCTTTTTTGATTTTGGAAACTAATTAATCAGACTACTAATCTGTGTTATTTCACAGCATCGTGCCACTGTTGGATGGGCAGTTTGGAATCAACATTCAAGTTACCTGCTCGACCGACATGTCGCAGTCCGTGCGTGTGAAAATTGATCGTCGACAAGATTTTCTAATTGTTTTCATGGAATATTAACAAGTATGTTTTTTGATTACTGATTTTTTGTTACAGAGTTGTCTGTTTCTCCTGATGACGAAAGTTGTGCATAAATTATTACACCTTAAAAAATTTTTTTATAATTGGTTTAGGCCAAAAATTGTTTCGTATCAATTTTCACAATTACCATTTTCCATGTGGTGTTCTACCTGTTGCGCTGGAGCCTCCTCCGGTGGCAGTGGGATGGCCTCGACCGCGTCGTGGTGCTCGGGCGGCGGCGAGGGGGGCTCGGCTACGTTCTGCAGTGCCATGGCCGCCATGTCGTTGCTAATGGGGGAATATTCTTCATTAGGGCGGTAAACTGGCTCGACAACGGGCACCACTTCCTCCAACACCGGCACACCTTCCTCCCGCGCGTCTGCGGAGGAGTCAGAGCCCGCGGTGGCGGTTTCAATATCGGATAAACATTCTGCCTGCAGTTCTTCTTCAAGGGCCGGGTATCTATCTGGTCCGACTAGTTCTTTCAAGTCAGCCCGCGGGCGCCATTCCGGTGGCCAAAATCCCAACACATTTCCCCAGATTTGACCTGACTCGTAAGAGTAAATCCGGTCGGCTTTGTGCTCGACCGTCAGAAACCGGTGGAAAAAGGTTGACCACAACATGGTCTCGGCATTGGCCACCACGATGCGCACACATTTGGCGCGGGAGGTGGCTACGTTTCCCCGGGGCAACTCTGCTACAAATCCGACTCTACCGTACGCCTTCTTGGGATCGGCATCCAGCTGGGCGGAGTCGGTTGGCGGGCTGCCGCGCACGCAGGAGATGATAACCACTTCCGCTTCGCTGGCCTGTGCTTTGTCGGCGGTGATTACGCGGGTGGCCCAGTAGGCCGCGTCGTGTTCTGTATGGGCTACTAGTCGACTGATTAGGGCGCGCGCCTGCGCCGCATAGAAGCACACAATTAGCAAACTAGCGGGATCTGTGAGATCTGCCCAGGGTAGGGTGGGATCTTCTTTCACCGTGGCCACTAGGTAGTCGTACAGGTGCAGGATGATGCGCAGCTCCTTCTTGTTGATGATGGACATGCCTTCTTTCGATTCGCAGCCCTGGTGCACCAGCGTCGATGACAGCATGACGCCATCCTCGAAGTCGCCAGGTGCGGGCAACATGGTGGCGCCGTGCGCTGCAGTGTCGTTGTAGGCGCGTAGCAGTCCATTGTACGCCGCCACAGAGTTAGCCTGAATGAGCTGGCGATGCCCGCGGAACACTGTTTCCAAGTGAACCACGGGACATAGTTGATATTGTGTGAGCCTATCAATGAGGGTGGGGTCGGGTTTCAGGACAGGCTCCACCCAGTCTTGCACGCGAATCATACGCGTCAGTTGTTTACTGTCTCCAAATAGAAGTAGCATGCCGTTCACTGGGAGCTGGGCCGCCTGAACCACGCTAATTACGGCAGCGTCAGACGCCAAAGACGCTTCGTCAACAATTACCGCACACGCGGTCACACTTTTTATACGGGCGTCGTGGGCGGAGTCTAAAGTGACATGGATTTGACCGGGCTGCACCACTTCCAAGAACACCCGGTGCAGCCTGACCGTAGCCCTGACATATTTAGACAGCGCCCTACGCAGCACCTTACCCCAAAATCCCTGGTCAGCTAAACTAGCCTCACCAGCCCGGGCGCCCGCCACGCCTGCCTCGAAGTCATCGAATGGCTGCTCGTCGCCGTCTTCGGCGGTGAGAAATGGCACTTGTTCGGTCAGCTGCGCGCGTATAACGGCGTCGTCCGTGCAGTTGTTGATAATTTCGTCCACCAGCTCGTAGTCCTTCTTGGCGCCGTCGTACTTTTCCAGCGCTGCCGTCCATTCGGGGCTGAGGCGGACGATGTTGTGGCCGGTTCGCTGTGCTAGGGTGTGCAGGGTTGGCAATTGGGTCGCGGGGGTGGTATTATAAGTGGGGTCAGTTTCCCACATGGGGCTCAAAACGCGCACCGGAAATGCCGCTCTTAATTTCAAAAATTCTTCAAAACCCTCCAGTTTTTGCATTTCAGAAAATGGCGTATCAGCCATAGCGGTCCATTTCGCGCGCTCCCGCAACAAAACTTCCAAAGCCCCAAAAATATCCCGCTGCCCTAATTTATTCAGATTGGTCAGGGCCCTGCGCGCGCCTTCGTCAGCCGCCGAGTTGACCGTGCACGTGATGAGCGTCGAATGGTATTTGGCGTTCGGCTGCTTGTCCGATGGCAAGTCGGAGCCCGCGCGCACCCTGGGTCTCGAGTTATAATAATTATAGCCGCGTGAACACACATACGCCAGTTGATTTTGTGTGGTTGTCTTCCCGGACCCGAAAGGCGAGTCACACATAATCAAAAGGGGTTTGCGCATTCGCACGGCTGTGATCACAGCTCCTAAAACTTCTACCTGCCCCTGCTGCGGCAAAAACTCACCTAATTTGGCCTGAATCATTTGTTCGTTTTTTCCTCTGAACAATGATTCGTACAACTCGTTAGCCTCGCGGCTAATTAGCGCCCAGTCAGTTTCGTCATCCAGTAGACGCAAATTCAATATCACTGCTAATTGGATTTGCGCCTCCAGGGTGAGTACTTTTGACCCCTGAACCACTTTTGGCACCCAGCCGACCGGAGCTTTGTTCAGGGCGGCTTGCAGTGACCGCATGGTTCGGTCATAATTGGGCGAGTCGTTTGAGCCGCGCACCATGTATCTTCCACTCCAGGGTACGGGGCAGCGCTGACTGCGACGCCGCCATGTCCAATTTTGCACGCAGCATTGTAGTGGTTGGCTCTGACTCCACACTGGTAATTCTGACTGATAGGTTGGGGCTGCCCGCCGCTGGTTTGTCTTCGTCTGGTCTGGCCAGCACCAAGCTCAACACTGACATGGGCGTCGCCTGGTTCAACAGCTGTGTCTGCGTATTCACCTGTTCCAGCAAACGCACGCGCTGCTCTTCTGGTCCTTCGAAAGTGTCAGCTTGTAATTCTTCTGGGTCCGGGCGGCGCACCATAATGTCGCATGCAGTGCCCTGCGGCGTGTGCTCCCAGAACACATGTGCGCACACATCCGTTGCGCGTTTCGCCCGAAACCGCAAAAATGACTCGTTATAGCAGTGGGCCGCTGCTAAAATACTCAATTTATACCTGAGAAATGTGTCCATGTTGTCTCGGTTCTCTGTGTCCAGCTGGATGCCCGTTGTGCTGATGTCCTCGGCTGTGGCGACCTGCAGCCCGTACGCATGGCCGTAGAATTCGTCGCCAAACACGTCCAGATCATTCAAGTCGTGATACTCGACGTGGGCCAGCCCCAACTGCCCAGCACTCAGATTTTCCACTCTGCTGTCACTCACATATTCTCGGTGTAAAATGACCAACTTTTCCGGCCCGGCATCGCCCCGCTCCGCCGCGCCCAGCGGTTCCAGATTTTTGTAATTCGACGGCGTGAAGGCCGCTCGCAGCCGCGCCGTTTTCCAGTCGCTCGTATAGGGCTGGTAGCCGGAAGTGTCGCCGCGCGTCAATGTACGTGCCGCTTGAGTGACGCGCCGCGTGCCCTGCGTACTCACTACCACTGGGGCGGCAACGTTTAAGGGGCACTTTGTCTGATTACCCCATATCGCGACGCCGGTGAACTCCCAGTACCTTGGATTTTCTATTTTCTGTGCGATGGCGGTCGCCGAGAAACGCATTCCGTGGCGCACCAGGGGCAGAAACATCGAAGGGTGTTGTTTCTGAATTCTCGCGCACAAATCCACCAGCTGGGTGGTCCGTTTGTCCCTGGCCGCCTTGGCCCGCTTATTTGAATAGTAAAAATACGGATAGGCCTCATCCGCATTCACCCACTGCTCATTTTTGCTGAGTATCGCCATCGTTTGCTCAGAAATTCTCACATGGCACTGATACTCAACATGCCCGTCGGCGCCCGAGTCAATATACACTATCTACCCAACCTTCGAATTTCCCTCTGCTGGGGTAGATTTCCGGTCCATTTTGCATTTGCTGCGCGCGGTAAAGTTGTCGCGGGGGAATGGTCCCACCGCCGCAGGCACCATGTGTATTTGTCTCCTTGGAGTTGATGGGCGGGGCGTCTGCACCTTCAAATGGGCGTTTGCGAGAGGCCGAAGCCATTATAAATATAACAATGTGATAAAAATAATTGGTTGCGAAAGTTTAATGAACGGGGAAAGTAATAAAAACTCGTGCGGTCCAGTTGCCCGTGGGCAAAAGGGGTGCACGAGCTTCCTAAAAACACACACACACTTTCACACACACATCACACCTGTTATACCTGGTTTCATGTTGCTTGACGCGACGGCGATGGTCGTAACGGCTAATTAATCAGCTATTCAATCAATTTTAGTCGTCGCCGTATAATTCACTGTAAGAAGGGGGAATTAAATATTCACTGGTTGCCTTGCAGCGGTCTGCATGAACTACATAGATTTTCTTATTAATATTGTTGAACAAAGTCACTAATGGGTGGGCATAATCAATGCACTCATACGGGCCGATAAAGCGAGGCGCGAATTTCTTACTAGGGCCCGTCAACTGAGTAATACGCGGCGTGTATACGCGTACCGCTTGCCCGCGTTGCACATTCAATCGGCGCGCACGGCGATTGGTGTAAAATTGCTCTTTTTGTTGCGCCTTTGCTAAAGCGGTGTGCGCTGCTTCGCGCGCTGTGGTCAGACGCGCGCCTAATTCATTTATAAGAGCGCGCTTATGCGGCAATGAGGGCAATGCCTCGGTGTCAGGGGGAGGCTCGATCATACGCTCCCACATAGACGCAGCAGGCTTGCCAAATAGCAGCGCATAGGGGGTGGTTTGCAAGGAAGGGTGTTTCGATGTATTGTACGCATGTACAGCGGCGCCTAAATGTATGTCCCAATCGTCATGTGTACGATTTACGTAGTGTGATACTATTTCCATCAGAACACCATTCCTACGTTCCACCATTCCGTTGCTCTTGGGGGTGTACGCAAATGATGTATGTTGGGTCGCGTTCAAATATTGTAAAAGCTTGGCAAAAGTGCCCTCGGTAAAGCTAGGGGCGTTATCACTGAGTATAATGGCCGGCACACTAAATATAGGCAAAATGTGCAACAAAAATGCAAATGATACTGTGTCTTGTTTTATGTCGGGAACGGGCACAGCAATTCCAAAACGTGTGCACTGATCAACAAATACTAACACATGTCGGTTTCGGCGTTTCGTGGTTAGTAAAGGTCCTATTGCGTCTACTGCTATCACATCACCTGGCCTTTTGGCTACCTGGCGGCACACCATTTGAGTTCGCATTGCCGCTCTGAGACCTTTCTTGGCGTTGCACGAAGGGCAGGTGGCAACCCAGCGCGCACTTTCTGGCCGCATTCCTGGAAACCACGCGAATTCCTGTAATCTTTCAAATGTTTTTATTATTCCTAAATGGCCCGCCGTGGGGTGATTGTGCGCTAATTCTAACACGAATGGAACTAATTCCGATGGAATACATACTGGGTCGTATAATTGTATACCTGGTATCTGGGACGTTCCCGCTTGGCGACGTAACAAACCGTATTGGTCAATAAAATACGGCGCGGCGCTGTAAAAATTATCTGCGCGACACACCTCTATAGTTGTGGCTATGTACGGTTCTTCTGCTTGTAGCCGCTTCAATTTGTCAACCGAAGTCATGGGAGGTAGTGCCATGATTGTACTACGCTTAGTTGCACCCGTTAAACCCGAAACAACTTCATTTCCGGCTCCTGAACCACCAGCCATTGTTCCAGTTCCAGGCGCTTCCGCATTCCGCTGTCGCCCTCGCAGCCCGGGTGACTCCGCCTCTTTTCGCCCGCGCGTTCGGTCGCTGATTGGTCGCAGTAACTCCGCCTCCTCGTTTACGCCGCTTCGTTCGCTGATTGGCTGGTACGCTGCCCTGCTCGCCGCAGCTACCGTAACCTGCTTATCGTGCGGGATAGCGATTTCACGGCACATAACTTGTGCAAACTGCTCAAAAGCCTCATCCAGGTCCTTTTTCTTGTCGAATACCACTGGCGCGTCTTGTCTTCTGGATAATGCATCTGCTAATTCGTTGCTTTTTCCCCTCAAGTGTTTAAACGTGATTTGGTACGGCGTAATTGCTAAAGCGAACTTGTGTAGCATGGCGTGCGGGGTAGTCTCTAGATTAGGATTCTTTACCCACGAAATACTCTTGGCGTCAGTCCAGACTTCAAAGGGCCGTCCCGCCAAATAACAATGCCAGTTACGTATACTTTCATAGATTGCACATGCTTCCAGTGAAATTGCTGGCCATTTGCTTTGGGTTGCACCTAACTTCCGGCTGTAAAAGGCACATGCATGTAGTATTTTTTCGTTCTCTGCTCGTTGTGCTAGCACGCCTGCAACAGCAATTTTAGAGGCGTCCGTGATAATTATAAACATACGTTTAGGATCGGGAAATTGTAGACATGGGCTTCCTAACAATGCTTCCTTGAGCTTATGGAAAGCTTCCAGTGCCTTGGGTTTCGCTGTCAAATCCACCGGGGTGTCGCTATTGTAATTTTCTCTTGGTCCCGTACGCGTGAGATTTGACAAAGGTACAGCTAGCTCTGCGCATCTGTGAATCATGCGTCTGAAAAAAACGATAGCTCCCAGAAAACCCTTGACCTCTTTTACGGTAGTGGGTACCGGCCAGTCCTGAATTATGTGTCGTTTATCATCCGGCACACACACGCCGTCACGGCCAATCATAAATCCTAGAAAACGTACAGCTGTGACGCGTGCGAAAAAACACTTTTTCAGACTAATTTTGAAATTATTCCTAATTAATCTTTCTAACACCTGTCCTATGTCATATAAATGTGTTTCCCAGGTTGCACTATAAATCAGTAAATCGTCGATGTATAATAATACATTTCGATGTATTAAACCGGCCATAGCTAATTCAAAACAGCGCTGCGCTAAACTAGGTGAGCATTTTAATCCCATGGGTAAACGTTTCAGTTGAAATTGTCCAAAAACATTTCTGAATGACGTGATGTGTCGATCATCTGGATGCAAAGCAATGTTATAGAAAGCTTGATTTATGTCAGCACTGCTAAAAATACTTGCAGCTACATAAAGATTCGACTGTTTCATCTAAGCGGGGTAATGGGAATTGGGGAGCGTGCAAAACAGCGTTCAGGCGTCTGTAATCAATTACCATCCGCTTCGATCCATCCGGTTTGGATACCACCAACGTGGGGGCACAATACGGGCTCGTACTGGGTTCCACGATGTCGTGCTCGATGAGGCATCTCAAGTGATTTTCTAAGTATTGCTGATCATCCAGACTCAACCGGTACATTCTGCATGCAATTGGTTTTTTGTCCACTAATTGCAACCGGTAGTCCACTAATTCGCTGTAGCCGATGTCATACTTATGTCGGGCAAAAGCTTCTTTGTACTGCAAAATCACCTTTTTCAGTTCCTCTCTGCGTTCGTCCGTCAATGTTTCTGGCACGGTAAATTCCATCACGTGTCCATCTGGACATGCAACTTGCAGTGGAGGTCCTAATTTGTCTTCGGCTACTTTGGGGGGAGGTTCAGTCGCTTGAACCTGTCGACACACATCTCTGTCATAGCACTGCTTCACCCATTCAGCGGGGGGGTCTCCAGGTTTCACTTTCAACACGCAGTCCACTGGTTCGACCACTGCAATGCGCTGTCCTACCTGTAGCACTACGGGCTGGTTTCGTACATTTGCACATCTCACCTGAAACACGGGGGCACTGGTTTCATACGCCGCTGAAGCAGCCATAACTCCACAGCGTTCGCCTACCGTATCCAATCCCATGACCGTAAATAACTTTTCATCCATGGGGGCAGATAATTTCGCCGTCACTAGCGCTTCATGTCTAGCCAGAATTTCTATTTTTTTGTTCACAATAGCGTAAATTCTGCGCTGCTGCACTTCCGGGTCGGGGTTGTCAAACGGAATTATCGCGTTAGCCGTAGGGATTCGTAGTTCCCTTGCAGGTAGGTCTACTACCATGTGCCGCAGGACGTCTGCGCCAATTAGGATTTCACCTGCTAATCCGTTCACTGCCTGAAACACAATCCCGAAGGTGTGGTTTCCCATAGTTACCGGTATTTCCATCTGTCCCAATACCAAAAGTTTCGAGTCTGCTGCACACCTGAGGGCTCCAATAGGTGAAACTTCATCATGCTTAGTAGCCTTTTCCTTGTGCCGCATCAGCACGTCTCTGTTGCATAATGAACGCATGGCGCCTGTGTCCAGTAGACATCTTCGATATTCTCTCCCATCGATGGTTATGGTAATGGATGGGCTGTAGTACACATGCACAATTTCTTCACGTCGATTGGCTACTTGATGTATGTTATCCCTTTCTTCCGTCGAGAAAGTGATCATGCATACCGATTCTTCTTCCAGATCGCATTTTCTGTTGATACTGTATTGTATAGCGGGAAAACGACGCGCGCCCGTGAGTGCGGGCATGCCACTTGGCATTCCCACGCACGGGTTAATTACCGTTCTTACCTTCACCTGTTCGCTAGGGCGGTCCTCAGCCAGTTCGACGATGACATTGGATTTTTCTTCTGTCTTTGGTCGTTTTCTGATTTTTTCCTTTGCTCGGTTCACCATCGTCACGGCCATTTCCGGCGCTGCAGCCATGAGCGCGGCTAGTAGATACTGCATGGTGACTAGTGCACATATCAGGTAAATCCATACTTGTAGCCAGTTGCGCCAGGTGTCAAAATCCCACCATCCCAGCGCCAATACCGATTTTGCCAAGGTTCGATGCCTTTGCATGTGTGATTCCACCTTCGGCTCCGCCCCCTGCGTAATTTGCCGCACGATTGAATATGCATGCCATACGTCATTTAGGGTGGTCGTCGGCAATAGTTCTGACAAGTTGTACATGGTCGTGGCGGCAAAAATCTGATGATGCACATCCTTAACCTTTTCCTGTTGCCATTTCTGCGGGAAACTGTGTGTGTTATACATAGGTAAATGTTCCAGGCCGCCTGCTTCCGGTAAATATTTGTACCACTGTCCATTTAACATTACCACACGATTATGAGCATTGGTGCATGATCCCGGGATCGCTTGAAAGTGCAAAATGTTTGTCAGCCTATTCATGTGCAACGTCACATTTTGCCCGTGTACACTAACTTGCACAGGTATTGTTTCATAGCATTCTGGAGACTTTTCCTCCTTCATGATCTCGTATGTTTTTACCGCGAAGCATTTGTGAACCAAAAATCCGTCCGGCGCGGGTTTGGCAATTATTTCGTTATCATTCATGTACCAGCGGGCTGTCGTAGTGGCGTGTTCACTCATAGCCAGGCGCACAAATTCTTGGAAGTGTTGCACATTCTTGCATGTGGCTACGGCCTGGGCACGCATGGTTTGTTCTGCTGTTTCGTATACCGCCTGCATGCTGGCTGCTAATTGGCCTGCGCTCACTATTCCCAGCGTGGGTCGCCCTTGCGCTCGTTTTTGTCTGACGCTTCGAATCACTGCCTTTTCAAATGGGGCCACTACTATATCCTGATCCGATTTCCATAGTTTGATGCCGCATGATTCAACCTCTTCATGTGCTCTGAAAGACAGTGATAGTGTGTGATCATCGGCTAGCCAGATATCCTGTCTAATGCGTCCATGCATTTCGCGCCATTTTTCCGCCTTCAGGGCATTCCGCCTTCGGGTTCGGTTTCCATGTTAATTGGCTGCCGTCTTCTAGCGTGCATGCACCCATTTCGTAATTGCACTTACTAACCTCACCCAGCGTGCTTTGCATGGTGTTGGCTCCATATCTCATTCGTACTTCCCCTCAAAACAGCCCACAGTGTGGCGTCGTTTCACTCACCCATTTGCAACAGTACAATCCATGTCCTGAGTAGCTAACATTGGTGGGGTATTGGGTGTCCCATGCGTTGTCCAGATCACTCACAGGGGTCATGGGCCCATTGTTGCATTTATGATATTTAATCATGCCTTCGCACTCAGCGGCGCCCACAGCTCGGGGGTTGGAATCAAATTTTTCCAGCGTTACGTCGCCCCAGAAGTTCTGATACGTCCTTGCCGTTCTGGTAGAGGCCACACACCTGTGTGCTGCCGCACGATATTCTACCATGTTTCGCTTGTATATTGTCAGTGTTAATTTTCGTGGCCGTTCTAATGACGCCGTAGTGTCAACAATAGCCGTGCAATTTGGTAGAGGGGGGTACGTGTATAAATCGTAGTGATCCGTCAAGTCACTGCAGAGCAGTGGAAACGAGGGCATGGTAGTCGCGCCCGCGCCCGGCAAAAAGGCTAATCCCATTATAATTAACCCAACTGCCAATACAAAAAACAGTGACTGTGCGACCTGAGGCATGTAGGGGGGTTCTGAATATGCGCGCGGCGCGGGGCGCACCCCTTCCTCAGTAGACAGAAAACCCATATACCTGTCTATCTGGTTGCTGGAGCCAGTACGCGGCGGCAGAGCGGCCGGCGTGGCGTACAAAAACGGGTCCAGACTGATGTTCATGAGCACGTCCAAGGGCACCTCAGTCAACGTGTCCGAGTGGTTGTCTGCAGGGCAATTAGGCCACAACGTACAGTCCGTTTCTCTCAAATCATGCATTCCGATCCTGCGTAGAAAGGCCAGCCAGGTAGTTCGAAACAAGTAACCTTTCTCAGTTCGCATGTATGCCCATGGTTTGATCCAGAATTCCCGCTCTTGCGCGAGCACATGCATTCCCGTAGTGCGCTGCTGTTCTTCGGGTGACTCTGGAACCAGTTCGTCAGGTTCATCTGCCTCTAATTCCAAGCCTTGCATCACAGGGATTAATTTATTAACGGGACGTATCATCATGCAGCGATCATCTTCGCGCACATGCATGGTCATTCCAGTCGTACTGGTCACTCGCGTGGGGTTCAGCGACTCTACGTGGGGGTTGCTTAACTGTACCGGTTGCATGTTATATTGTTGCATGCGCCCATCCGGTCCCATAGCCATCCAATTAGCTGGCGGCGTTTGATAAGCCATCATCTGCGGTTGCATGTTCATATCGCCAGCCCTCTGTACCGTCTGCGCCGGCTGCACAGGCATCGGCTGAGCTGGTTGCCACTGCGGATATGCGTATTGCATGGGCATCATACCTGGCTGCATCGCTTGGGCTTGATCATTTCTCTGATAGCCACCACGTTGTCCTCCGCCGCGCCCACGTCCATTTCCTCTGGATGCTCCGCCGCCGCGGCTCCTTTTGAAATACTGTTCCCTTTGTTCTGGAGTTAGTTTGGGACACTCATATCTGATGTGCTCTTCAGAGCCACATTCCCAACATCCTTTGTCAAATTTTCGTGGGGGTAATTTAGGGGGGTCCCTATTCAATCCCAAAAGTTTACCTTCCAACGCGCCCAGTTGCGCTAATTTCTTCGCTATCTCTTGGTGCACAGAGTCGAATTTGGCAACACTCTCAGTCATTTTCTGTTCCATTGTCTCTAACGTCTTGTCGGCCTGGGACGGCAGTCCAGCCATGGCGGGCATGTTTAGCGCCATCAACCTGTCCATTACCTTGTCCGTAGCGCTGGCAACCACATCCTGTTTGGATTTTTCCCCCTTATTCTGGCTCTGTTCTGCTTCCAGAAAGCTCTCTTGTGCGCGTGCGTTGTCAACCATCTCCTTCCAAGTGATAGACGCCGTGACAGGTACATTGCGCCGAATTTCATTTCTCAGTCCTCCATGAAATTTTATCATGCATGTGTCACCTCGTTTTTCATGACCCATGCCTGGATAGGCGCGTTTTATCAATTTTTCCAAACGTACCGCCCATTCCAGTACCGACTCATCTGCGCCCTGTCGCGTCTCAAAAATCTCTCTCTGTGCATGATGTTTGTCATTTGGGTTTTCATAGAACTTCTCCAGTGCCTGCATCATGTCCTTGTAGTTCAGGTCACGCAGTTCTCTGTATCGAGTGTTGAAAATGGCTCTGGCACTGCCTTTCAAAAACAATTTTACCAGCGGCTTCCGCTCCTGTAATTTTATGCGCAGCGCATCACATACCGTATCCCAGCTCCTTCTCCAGTCCCTGAAACCCTCATTTGGTTTGCCGCAAAAATATCCACATTGTTGTGCTAGGGCTGTAATGACCACCGCATTGCTTTGTTCTAATTGCCAATTTTGTCCCGGGTCCGTGGGCCGTGCCACTTCAGATGTAGCTGACGAGCTTCTTGAAGACGCCGGCGAGCGGGATCGAGCGCGTCGCTGCGTAACAGTTCTCACCTGGTTTGTTCCAGCTGCCGACAGGGGCGCCGCTGGTACCGTTGATGACTGTAAAGGCGCTGTTTGACCACTGGTCAGCACTATCGGCTGCTGGCCACTGGCCGGTGAATTTCCTCCCAGCGTCGCGTTCTGATTTTGTAGGGCTTGATTATGCTGCTGGTACGCAGTCGTCAGGTCAACTATATCATCGCCATGTACGCTGTGGTGCGCTTCGAATTCCTGCAAGTAATGTTCCACCCTAGGTACCTCGGCGACTGGGTCACTTCCCCATAAATTCATAGCAATTTTAATTAGTGTCACCATACGCAAGTCCCCTGGTTCACCATTCTGTGAGAATGCGCCAACCGGTCTCGCCTGACTCATCATGTTTGCCCATTTCTTTGCGGCTTCACATGCCTTTTTGGGTGTCCATTGTGCACAGGATGGCGTTGTTTGCACCGGGTCCAGATCCATTATGGTAGCTTGGTAAATTAAATTCGCATTAGTGACCTTTGCGTACCTGTCTTCCAGCGCCGGAGCCGCCGTCTGGTTCACGCCGTTGTTTGTCATTCTGCTTGCGGGGCTGCTAATAATTATCACGGGGGGATTACTTGAAATTTCAGTCTTAATTAACTGGCGTCTAGCCTTTGCAGTTGCGCTCTGCGATCTCGACTGGTCGCTCGATAAGTTCCGACTGCTGTTGCCTGACACGTCTCTCGGCGTCGAAGTGCTCTTCGGTGGGCTTAACTGCAGCGCCGGGGAAGTGTCTCCACTCTGCGCCGCTGTCTCCAATAATTCCGCTACGGTATTTTCAATCACGGGAAATTGATCTGCAGTAGCTCCAAGCTCAGCTGCAATCAAAGGGTAATCACGTTGAATCGACGGCTGCCCTAGAGGCTCGCTGTCACCAACGTATCCGTCTGAACCGATTTCAGAACCCGATCGCACTCCAGGCGATATGGATGAGCTGCCCGCGCTCCAACCCAGTGTCCTCCGAAGCTTAGACCACTTACCTGTCTTTCCTGCTTCCTTTCCTGCAGCTTGTCTGCTTGTCCCAGGCGCTTCTTCAGTTTCTGCGCTGGACGTTAGCTGCCGTGCCGCTGCCGGTACAGCTGGCGTCTTCCACTGACTAAAACTGTCTGGCGCAGGCCCTGCGCCTTCAACCGTTGATAACCTGATTACCGGTGTATCCTCAGCTGTCTGTCCAGACCAGCGTTGACTTTCACTCTCCTCTAGCGCTTCCGGCGCGTCTGTTTCAGGGTTAACCGAATCGTTCGACTCACTGTCTTCTGCTTGACCCTCAGCTGCCGCAAGTTGTGCGTCCACTTCTTGCCCAGCCTTCTGTTGTCGCGCGCGTCTTCGTGCTTGTTTTTGCTTCTCCAACGCAGCGTGCCAAACTTGTTCTATGGTGTCCCCTTGTAAGCTTGCTGGCCCCCTCGATCTCAATTCCCTTTGGGGTGATTCGTTATCCGTGAAGCCGTTTTTTGTAGAGGCGTTGATCAGGCGCCCCGGACAGAAAACTTTATGGCTTGCTTAGGAAACCACTCGCTACGCTACCAGTTGTCAGATATTTTACGTTTTTACTAATTTTACTAGTTTCCGTTTTTACCACAAAAATACGCCACTCGTCGAATTTTGCCGCGGCAGAGAATTGTAAATTCCGGTCCCTTTGCGCTTCTAATTGCGTGGGTAATTAAATAAATAATTGTTTTTATGGTACGGGGATTTTACACGCAAATCAGGAACGGCGCCAGTACCCCTTGGGGTCCTGACAGTTCCTGAGGACGGACACGGCAACTTACCAATCCCTTTTCGTAACTGCTGCCGGCAGTTTACTTCGATTAATTGTTAATAAGCCGTAATTAAAGTAAAGCCGAAATTAATAAAATTCAAATTAAAAATTAAGCAGTTAGTATGCTTCAGGGGGACCAAGTTGGTTTCACGGGAACTTTATTTAGCAATATATCAGAGTCAATTTCACAATAGCTCAAGTGAGTCGTATAGCCTCTAGTGGGTGAAAAAAGGTAAAATCAGCGCGTTTTATAATCACCAAAAATCTACCATAATAGCAATGAATACTAAATCTGAGACACAACAATTAACCATAATAAGCTAAATAAAAGGCGAATTCAATGATCACTGGAAAACTGTAACATACAAGGCACAAGCAATTTAAATAAATGCGGGAAAAAATAATTAATTAGCTAAAAAGGGTACAAATGTAAATTAAACCAGACTTGAAGTAACTGCGATTATCAATGACGTAATTAAAATGCAATTTATCTCAAAGGTGAGTGTCATAAACTGGGTTTTATTCAGAGGTTACGGTACAATTTAGAGCAGGTGGTGTGACACGTGTTATCAACCTGCGCCCCTTTAGGTGAAAATATTTTATAGCGCGCCCGACCAAGGCCACGGAAAGAACGCTCATTTGCGGGGGTTGTTCAAGGTTATTGCATTGCCAGGTAAGGGTTGGAACCTTGGGACTGAACACACGCTGCAAAAAACACTAGCACCTGTGAGTTCGCCAATCACCCTGGGTGATGGGAATAATTAATTGGCACTGCTGTGCTCTTCACTGTAAACTGTGCTCTGCATGTGTCTTGCAGTCGCGTGTCGACAATAATTGCCGTTTGCCACTTTTCCACCCATTACCTAGTCCTAAGTAAAAAGCACTTGGTCGGGGAATTTTCTGAATGTTATCTATCGGGGCGTCTAAGCATTTAACAGAGTCAACACCTTTTAGCTTAACCAGAAACATTAAAGCCTTTCTAACCCATTCCCAGACACTGCACCCTTTTGACCAAAAAATGTAAACTTGATAAAACCTAAAACTTATAACATTCGAAAGTACATATTGGAAAATGCATTTAAAAAGAAAACGGAAGTAGTCACTTAATTAACTAACAATGCGGGTAACCTAATTAGTTTAATTAATAAAACATGAAATGAAA
This sequence comes from Sphaerolaimus hirsutus, assembly GCA_964036195.1. Taxonomy (NCBI): domain Eukaryota; kingdom Metazoa; phylum Nematoda; class Chromadorea; order Monhysterida; family Sphaerolaimidae; genus Sphaerolaimus; species Sphaerolaimus hirsutus. Next base: position 17,305,250 of record OZ038459.1, read on the forward strand.
AATTAGCATCGCACGGGAAGTAATTACGTAATTAACGGAAAAGAAAATAATTAATAAATTCATGGCCGCAGTAGTGTCCATTCGGGCGTACCGTCCTGGGGCTGCGGCTTCGTTGGCGGATTTGCAGTGCACAGCGAACCGCGCGTTCACTGTGACTTCCCTGTGCACCGCGGGCCGTCATTCGGTCGCACATGGTCGTTCTCGAGTCGTCGGAGTGTCTGCACAGAATTGTCGTTACGTTTTTACGCATGATTGGCTAGCCATATTTCCACCTACATTAGATAGAATATATTCACTCACAGGATTTGTGAAGTTCTAAAGCGTAGACATTTTGCAAGCAGTGGTGGTGATAAAAGCGATAAGTGTCAGAAAGATCGCCCGACTGGCGTCACGAAACTGATGCCGCGCCGGCCAGAGACTTGCTGGGGAAGTGCCTTAAAATTGATGCCAAATTCGGTATACCTACATTGAGTGTTATGAACAGGGTTGGCAAAATCTCAGAGAAAAAAATAATAATAAATATGGAATATGGAAGAATAAAATATAAAAAAAATCGAATATAGAAGAAAAAGTAAAAAAAAAAACATAAAAAAACAAACATAGGTTTTACAAAAAACAATTCTGGTCACGATCTAGAATAAAACAAATTTTCTTTGACATGTAAAACATGTAAAAAACATGGAAACAAGTCAGCTCGTCAAAAAAACTTATTTTTGGATGAAGAAACAGGCGCACAAAAATTTGAAGAAATTCCTGGTCCTCTAAGCAATTCACGCATAGGCCTGACTTTTTCCCTCATAAAAAATCACCATTGTGCATCTACCGTATTTGCTCGAATAATTCCCCCCCTTGAATAATTCCCCCCCTCGAATAATCCCCCCTGTAAGATGAGTGAGGAAAAAATAATTCCCCCCCTCGAATAATCCCCCCTCAAGGCATACGATCAATGTTTTATGTCTTATTTGGACAAGAATAGTATGTTATTGTGTAAATAAAGCATGTTTTGTCAAATGAGTTGATGGAAACATGCTTGAGGATTCTGACGAAATAATAATTCCTCCCCTTGAATAATTCCCCCCCTTGGATAATCCCCCCCTCAAAAAAGTCTGACGAAATAATAATCCCCCAGGGGGATTATTCAAGCAAATACGGTATTCTGTTGTTAATAAAAAACTGCTTTGCCCTGGGCTAAAAGGCCCTGTGTCTGGTCCCGTGCGTAGATCTTCGTTTATCTACTTCGATCAAATCAATCATTTGTCAGCGATCGTCACAAATATTGGTCTTCCCCCGGGGTCAATGGCGCGTGCGCATTTATAAAAAGATTGTTTTATATTTGGTGCAACACTGTCGTTTTATTGTGTGGTCCCAAATTCAAAGCTTGGTGACGATCCGACGAATGTAAATGCAAAGGTGTTTAATCGTGTAATCGCTTTTGGCGCTTGGCGCTATATTGCTGTGGCGCCATTGGCGCTTGGCGCCAGACCCATAAAAGGCACCATGGCGCTTTTGGCGCTTGGCCCTATTTTTGCCTGGCGCCAGGAACAAAATGTCAGGCGCTGGCGCTTGGCGCTAGAGCCAAAGCAAAAACCGCCATGGCGCTTCTGGCGCTTGGTGCCATTTTGCCCTGGCGCCATTGGCGCTTGGCGCTGGTGTTCGGAAAGCGCCATGGCGCCTTTTCCATCACTACTCATCAGTAGTGATGGGAAAGGCACCGGGAAATATGGCACCGCACCGCACCGGCACTGGTGCCATTCCTCAGAAAGGGCACCTGGCACCATGGGCACCAGCCAAAAAATGGCACCGCACCGCACCGGCACCGGTGCCATTTTGAAAAAATAGCACCGGCACCCTGGGGCACCAGCCGGCTGCCGGTGCTAGCACCGAAAGTCAACGCACCGGGCTGGGGGTTCCGAAAAAATTATTGGATATTTTTTTCGAGGCGGCACCTTTGTAACTGCATATTTCCATGAATTCTCTACCGATTTTGACCATTGATCATTAAAAATGATCAGAATGATGTGGCGATCACTTTATGAAGCAATTTGAATGATTAAAAACGATAGATCAAATATTTAATTTGCTCCAATACACATAGTTATTATTGTCTACTGACTGGGATAGATGTTGCTATATTTTGTCATAAACTGACAACAAATTATGACAAAATGATGATACAAATGTAATATTTATGATTATGAAAAACCACACAATTTGTTCCCTCTTCAGAAGGGTATGACAGATTTCAAAGTATGTTTTTATTCAAAATAGACTAAAAACATCTGCTTAGATATGAATAAACACATGCTGTGAACGAAATTTTACGCCCCATGATGCCTTGGCCGGTCCTGGTGCCTTTTACTCTGGCCCTGGTGCTAGCACCTTTGGCACTGGCCAAAAAATGCCACCGCACCGCAACGGCACCGGTGCTATTCTGAAAAGATGGCAACGGCACTGGCAGGGCACCCTCAAAAAATGGCACCGCACCGCACCGCACCGCACCAGCACCGGTGCTGGTGCCCTTCAGTGCCCAGCACCGGGGCACCGGTGCCCCGGTGCCTTTCCATCACTACTCATCAGCAAGCATTCAATTGGGTGGGATGGGAACCATGAGTGTGTGTGTAGCGAACGGCCCCATGATGAAAAATGTGCATAATTTTCCATAGAATAATCCGGTTGCGGCTAAACACGAAGGAAAAATATGTGTCATACGGTTCATCCATGTTGCATTCTGACAAGCCAAAATAAACCGTTGTATCCAATTCATTTTCTCAGAAAAAAGAAATAACGAACAAAGAAGCGGGGAAGGACCTTATATGAAATTGGCAGCTTGCCATTAGATCTGTTTGGATACACCCGTTTGTGCACATACATCAGATTTATGTGTGAACTAGTGTGCCGATCGCCATTAGCGACCATTTCCAGTCGCTTAATCGCATTCCACGTCCACTATCGCTGACGTGGAAGTAAATCCTGGAGTCTTTTACTCTCGTTCGTACAATGTCCGATTGTATCCAACCGTATCCAATACAAACTTGGACATGAGCCAATTTCACATAAGATTCCCGTTCTAAAAGTCAAAACTCGAAATGCGGTATTCTTGCCGCCGACAAATTGTATCGTCATGAATCCGCTTACGTACGTTGCAAGCACTAAATCTGTATCTAGTTAAATACTTTCTGTAAACTGGGATGCTCCAAATATCTCCAAACACCGCAGGAATGTGCGAAACTTAGCGAAATTAAATGAGCGGGAATTGGCTGCTGGAATTTCAGGTTTGTAATGGGCGTAAAATTTTTTTTTCGGAGTTGGGGCTAGTGATAGAAGAATGCCAGAATAATCAAAAACTTGTCGGGGTTAAGACTGGTGTTTCTATACGCTGGGACCCTCATCGGGACCGACATTCGACTCTGAATCGAAGTTTTGTTAACTGTACTTTCGGCTTGACTGGCGGATTGCCAAGTTTTGCGCTGCGTATATTAAGCAGGAGTCTGCAGGCGTAATATACAAAAACAACTTTTTACCACGTATGAATGAAGATTACCACACAACATGCTGTCGAAAAAGGCTATTTACTGTTAAAACTGTATGTTTTCCAACTGAAGAAGTCAACCTTACCTTGGACAGTGACCAGAAGTGTCTAAATTCGGACTCTTAATCAGTATTCTTTTTTTCTTAATCGGTTTTGATCCATCCCGGATCGACATTTTTGCAAATATTCAAAACGAACATTTGCCGTTAAGTTTATCACTTTTATCACAGGTGAGTCCAGCAAATCATGGCACAATAAATACCGAGATTCCGCCTGGGTGTTCATCGGCGGGTTGGGCTACGACCTGACCGAGGGCGATGTCATTTGCGTTTTCTCGCAGTGAGTTATGTTTTATGTAGAAATTTCGATCGTATTGGTAGTCAGTTGTTGTATCAGGTATTATACTTAATGAATTTCTCTTTGCAAAACAGAAATGAGAATTATGAAAGCTTTTCACTCCAACTGTATCGTTTAACTCTCTATTATTAAGCTGAACAGAGAAATGAATGATACCATATTTTGATGAATAAAATCACGTGAAAAACTGCACCAAATACACCCGAAGTAGAAGCAATGTGATAAGAGATTAAATGAGGAAAATTTAATGTTTGTTCTTTTTTCAGATGGTATATGGTAGATTTCATTGTAAGGTGTAATGTCACTGGAATTTATTCAAACTCCACGCCATGGGATATTTTCTTTCTCACGGGCACGCTTGCAAAATGGAATTTGAAACTTCATTTTTTTATCCTTTGCAGGTGGGGAGAAGTGGTCAACATAAATTTAGTCAGAGACAAGAAAACGGGTAAATCGAAAGGATTCGCTTTTCTGTGTTATGAGGACCAGCGGAGCACAATTCTCGCGGTGGACAACTTCAATGGAACTAAGGTATTTTTTGGCAATGTTGAGTAGGGTGGCAGAATTTACCGTACCGTACCGCGTGCCGCACTTTTCAGATTTACCGTACCGTTTACCGTAAAATTGAAGATTTACCGTACCTTACCGTTTACCGCAAAAAGGGAAAATTAAGCGTACCGTACGGTTTACCGCAAGGCCGTACCGTCTGCCACCCTAAATTGTTGAGACGAACTGACTTGAGACGAAGTGGTTGAAAAAAGGCACGGGCCATCACTAGCGCAGAAATGTTTTCCCGTGGTGCTGTAGAGCGAAGCACTTCGCAAAGTCACCAAACTCGAAAGTGTGTCGCTCCATCTTTATCTTCAGAACAGCACAGCACACACTACTTAACCAATAAAATTAGGAAACTTTGGTAAACTGATAATTTTATTGAGAAATTTAGTTAACTCATGATTTCCAATATCTCACCTGTCAACTCAAATGCCGTTTCATGTCGATTTACGAGTTTCACAAATGTTAATTTTACTGCGCTGGCAGTGAACTTGTGTGCGCAGTGCCATTCCCGAGTTCTGGTGTTGATATACTCCACATCATTTTTGTATATAATTACACACTTTGGGCGCACTTTTTCACCAAAAAATCAATTTGAAAAACCCAATCCCCCATAAACCCAGATCTGCAATCGGATCATCCGCGTGGACCACGTGGAAGAGTACAAAGTGCCCAAAGTGAAGGGTGACGAAATGGACGAGACCATGCAACTGTGGTCGGAGGGGGTCGCCCCAAAACCCGTGCCCATTGACACTAATCCGGGGGTTACGGTAGGGGAACGAGTGTCACCCACACCTGATCCCCAGTTGAGGGAAGGTAGGGGTGGGAAGAAAGGTAAAAAAGAAAGGAATAGGGAGGATGTTGATCTCTTGCCATTGGATGCAGCTGAAGCTGCTGCGATGAGTGAGTGGTTTCACATTTTTGGTGTTTTTTATGAAACGTTATTAGTGATGCAAGAAGCGTCAGGACACTGGCGCCAAGCGCCGATGCGCTTTTTCAATACCCCAGCACCAAACGCTATTGACGCCAGGGCCATGCGTTTTGTTCATGGCGCTAGGCAGAAACAGCGCCAAAAGCGGCATGGCGCTTTTCATGGGTGCTGCGCCACAACAAAATAGCGCCATGGCGCTTTTCCATCACTAGACGTGATGTTTTTTTCTGATTTCGTGTTGAGCTGCGTGTTGCGGTCAATTCCTGGGTTCAATGACGGGATTCCCCGATTCCCCGATCTCCGCCATCTATTTATCCCAATTTGCCCCCAACACAGAATTTCTATATTTTTTGAAAGAATTTCTATATTTTTCTAGAAACGCTGAAATAATTCCGAGACAGTCTATTTAGAGTAGCCTTGTTGACCATGGTTGGTTTTAGTAAAATTCTTTTTACTAAAATTGTATTTTATTTTTATTAAAATTGTATTTTATTTTTATTTTATTCATGTTTCATTTTATTTTATTTTATTTTATTCTGAAATCTCATTAATAAAATAAAATGAAACCATTTTACAAAAATTTTACAAATATTGTACAAAAATTTTACAAAAAAATCCGATACTTGGATGCAAGGAAGTAAAGCAATGTGCACGCTAGAAGCATGCAGATAAATACAAAAAAAATTTAATGTAGACTTTTGACATGAGTTGCGACATAGGTATCTTGAATTTTGACCGTCACAGGGCCGGATAGACATGTAGCTAATTGCTCCTCCCGAGGGAAAGATAGGTAGCTGAAATTTTGTTATTTTACAGGGGGGTGGGCGGGGGGCTTGCTGTGTTTAATATATAGGCTTTTTCAAGGTGAATGGTAAAAATTCACATAAATTAGAGATTTTTAAGGTGAAAATATATTAAAAGATGTGAAAATTTGCAATTTTGAGCAAAAATATTTTACAGTCACAACAATGAAAGCAACAACAAGGCACCTGTTGTGCGAATAGGCAACTAGGATCTTAAGCAACAGGATAGAAAACTTTTTATAGAATTTTACAGACACTTGAGTTTTTGTAAAATTTTACTTAAATTGTACAAAAAATCGAATTTTTGTACAATTCAACTAAAATTTTACAAAAATTAAATTTTAGTAAAATTGTATTTTTATTTTTATTAATTTTCCATTTTATTTTATTTTATTTTATTATTCAATTTTCCATTTTTATTTTATTTTATTTTTATTTTTTTCTGAGATTTTGCCAACCCTGTTGTTGACTTAATTTTTAAGAAACTTCTTTAACTAATAGTAGTGCCTAGGGTTGGCCGATGTTTTTTTTAAACGTTTTTTTTATATAAAAAAACATGACATCCGAAAAAAATTTTTTTTTAAAAAAACATCGGCTGAAATTTTTAGTACTAAGCACTAGGTATTTTGCAAAATTTTTGCGCACAAGCGCGCAATTTCACACACAAATTGACATTGGTGGTTATTTTCATTGGTTTTGTTGCATTTTTAGTATCAAAACATTCATTTCTATGTGCTACCATGGGTGAATAAGCCGACATAGGTTGTTGTAATATATAATATTGAGGTAATGTGCTTCCATGTACCTCCACAATGTGTAACTTCACTCCCAAAGTAACAACCTCCTTTTATAACCTTGTTTGATCACCATTCTGTGCCAAACTTTACCTGAAGTCACGAACATTCGACTATAAGGCGATATACGAACGATATGTCGACGAAAAATGGATATTTTTGACACAAATCACCACTTATAATGCTATCCCATGGCTCCACAGCCATTATATGGTCATATTTAACATCACAGAGTATTGCCAGTGTCTGATATACCTATATATGTTGACACTAGGTCATATCTGGGAGCTTTTAAAAAAAAACATCGAGTTAAAAAAAACGTTTTTTTCCAACCCTAGTAGTGCCGTAAAATAAATTCAGCTATCTATTCCCCTGAGCTAACCAATATATTTAGCTGCTCAGTGTTCCAAACTTTGCTTAACCCTGCTTTATATTACAATACTACCTATACTAAAACCCCCCTCTACCTTCAACAGAAAAGCACAAGAAAGCGCTCAAAAAAGCCAAGAAAGAAGCGAAAAAGGCGAAAAAGGACCGTCAGAAAATGCGCTCGCGCAGCGGCAGTCCAGTTGCCGGATCTTCGCGCCCAATTAAGGCGGAGCCACACGCGAATTTTGGAAACAAAAAAGATGGCGGCAAAAGACACTATGATGATCTCAAGGATGATGATTATGATCGGCCGATTGAACACAAGATTGTTATGACGAAATATGATGAGATTTTGATACAGAATAGGTACGCTTTTGTCATCGGACCAGGGGTCTCGAATGGGGGGGTTGTGGGGGGGGGTTACCCCCCCCCAAACCGCCCAGCTATCTATCTATCCTGGAGGCCGCTCAGCGATCTATCTATCCCGGAGGCAAAATTTTGGGCTACTACCCCCTAAACCCCCCCCCCCAAATCACCCAGCTATCTACCTATCTGGAGCGATTTTTCAGAAACTATACCCCAATTTTCTCTCAAAATTGCTATTTTCCATACCTATATATAGATTTTCACCTCCAAAATCACTGGTTCATGCGTCTAACTGCCTATTTTCAGCTATTTTAAGTACTATATGCTCTTGTATACCCATTTTGAGCTATTTTACGCCTACTTTTAGCGATTTTTCCCCCTTTTCTTCCTTCTATGCCCCGAAAAAGCCTATATATCGAACCACCACAACCCCCCCCCCAAACCCCCCCCCCCAGAAAATTTTTCAGCTATCTATCCCTTCGGAGGAGCGATTTGCTATCTATCCAACCACTCGGATGGTCAAAATTCAAGATACCCCTGCATCGGACTCGATTCGCTTTGTCGACTTTTACTCGATAAATGCGTATACTCGAGTTCAGAGTAAATACATTTACGTTTCCTTCTCAAAAGTTCCTGTACTCACATTTACGTATACTTTTTCAAAGTACTCGAGTACAGATAAACGTATTTTTGATAGGTGTTTATGTAGGGTTTTTTTCAAGGGATGGAAGGGTGAAAAGTGACAAAATAAATAGAGAAAATTAGCCAAAATGGGTGTATGTGATCATATAGGCAAACAGCTGAAAAAAATTAAATTTGAAGGTGAAAATTGGCGAATAATATTAAAATTAATGATTTTGAGAGAAAATTTGTGCAAAAGTTCTCAAAAATATTCACTTTTACGTTTTCTGGGTAAAAGTATTTTACTCATGAATAAAAGTAAAAAATCACTTTACGTTTTCTGTACTCGGGGGTGAGTAAAAATAAATACATCACGTTTACGTATACTTTGAAAAAGTTTGGTACTTTTAACAACTCTGATGTCTACGTTATTTCACGCTTATTGCCATTTCAGATACAAAGGTCCCAAGGGCCAAATGGAACTGCCGACCGACTGGCGCGCTAAAGAAGTTGAAAAAATGGAAAGAGATCGACAGAAGGCGATCGACGGCGACTTTGGCGTTAGAAAGAATGATTATTACATGCCAAAGCGATTCTCAAAAGCGTGATTTTTCTAAACAAATGTTTGGTGGTACAAATGGGCACAGGTCAATTTTGCACAGTAATTTAGTCTATATAGGCAGACACGAACCAACTAGACACATGACTGGTGTGACACATTGGCAAACAAATAAAAGGCTACGTGTAGATAAGAACGCTTTTAAAATTCAAGTAGTGGTCAAGAATTTTTTGCATTTGTGTTAATGTGCCTACACACTAGTTTTCACCGTGACTTCGTGTGAAAACTGAAATTTAAAAAAATGCAAAGTAATGAACACGGTTGAATGATTTCATTTAATATAAATTGAATTTAAATAAATGTAAGTTAAAATTTGTTAATTTCAAAACTAAAACACATATAGCATACAAAAAGAGTAGCCTTTCAGTTTTCACAAATGTCACGGTGAAAACTAGTGTGTGTAGGGCCAATATAATGCTTGTGATCACTTGTCACTGTGCCATTTGTGTGGTAATGTTACGATTTGTTCATTGTAAATATAATATTAGTACCGTGTCAAACTTTCTTCGCAACGGATTGACCCGATGCCGTGTCAAATGAACGGCATGCTCGTTGAGCAGTGAAAAAATGAATAGAATTGACTATATTTGCGTTCATGTTTCCGTGGTTGAACAACCAATAATTTCCATTGAAATTCTTATCCCACCCAAACATAACTTTCACAAACTTAGTTCATCCCAGTCAAATCTCACCAAACTTCACAGACAGTGAAATTCAGTTTGATGAAAAATGGTAGGGGGCGGGGGAACGCCAAGCGCGCGGGATTTGAAGGAACAAGGGAATAGATATTTTCAGACACATAGATATGAGGACGCCATTCAGAGTTATAGTAAGGTGTGTTGTGGGCGGAGTTTGAAAGTGACTGGGTGGTGTCGCGACCATGTTGAATGGATGCTGTTTTTTTTAAATTGTTACTCTGCGCGGTCTTTGTGCCGAATTATTGTCGACTATTATTGTGGCTAGGGACGCCATTCACACAATTCACCGTAGGTGTTTTCATTGCTTATTTTTTACTGGCGACACTTCTAAATATTTCTGCATGCTGCCATTTTGAAGAAATAAAGTTTACAGCGTCATTGCAGGCGATAATCAAAGATCCGGAAGTGGCGACCTACTTCACAAACCGGGCGCTGTGTCACCTGCACATGAGGCAATGGGAGAAAGCTGCCGCTGTGCGTTTGTCATTGCAGAATAATCAGGGGTCTCCAATGTAGGGGGGGGGAGCTGCGGGGGGACCCGGGGAGGAGGTCGCTCAACTATTCAAGTTTTGGCTAATACCCCCTGACTCACCCCCATATCGGCCAGCTATCTAGCTATTTTTGAGAGATTTTACCCACATTACCGCAGAAATCTCTAATTTTATACATTTGTATAGATTGTCACCTCCAAAATATCAATTCTCCACCTCCAATTTCGATCCCGATATTTTTCCGGATCGGTGGTTTATAGTAAGAAAGTTTTTTAGGTATGTACATATATATTTCAGTTATTTCAAGTTATTTTTATTTTCACCATTTTACAGGATTGCAACAAAGCGTTGGAGTTGGATAGAAAATCAGTGAAGGCACACTATTTTTTGGCGCGAGCGCTTACTAATATGGAGCACTATGATGAAGCCATTGTTTACATAACCAGGTTACATTTTGGCTAAATACTCCACGATACGTCTCTGGATTTCCGAAACTAAGATTTTTTCGTGGTGTAACATAACGATGACCAGGGACGTATCCAGGATTTTTGAGCGGGGGGGGGGCTGTTTGTTTACAGAGCCCGGCGAACGGGGGGGGCTCAGCCCCCCCCTAAAATTTTACCTATACAGTGGCAGAATGGCGCCATGGCGCTGGCGCCATTCGTAGGCGCCACGCCATGGCGTCATTGGCGTTGGCGCTGGCGCCATGAACCGCCGATATGTATGTAAATATACATACATATAGAGTGATAGGCACGAAATTCAACGTATTTTACAGATGTTTGAGGGTGCAGGTTTCGATTTTCCGATAATTCCGGTGGACGGTGGAAAAATGCGCGCTCGCGCGCCAAATTTTTACATAGTACCTTGGAAATTAGTACCAAAAACGGCATTTTCCTCGATTTTTTCCGGTCTCACCCGGGAACGGGGGGGGGGCTGCAGCCCCCCCGCCCCCCCCCCCCCCTGGATACGTCCTTGACGATGACAGCAGTGTTGATATGGTGCCGATCCCAGACCCTTTAAAAAGATCTGTAAAACGTCAAATGTCATGCAAAGTGTCAAAAGTCATGGAAAATGCCCTGCAAAGTGGCAACTCGGTTGCTGGGAGTGCCCCATGAACTCTCTGAAAAAAAGTGTTCTCAGCCAAAAATATTCCTGTCGATTCACGGGCTCTTGTCTTTATCGACAAGCTCCATCTAGACAATCAAAACCAACCAATCGCAGAGCCTTAGAACTGGCCAGTAATCAAAAACTGCATTTCGGAGATGAACTGCATTCGGTGCTGCGGCAAGCGCGCGCCGAGCGATTTCGCAAACAGGAACAGATTCGCATAGAGCAGGAGATTTCATTGCAGACATATCTGTTGAGATTGATTGAGGTGGGTCGGTCAGTTGACAATGGTATATTGGCTTGGAGTGTGTGACGTGTTGATTAAAAAAATGTCGATATTCTATTTTTTATAAAAAGGTGATTATTGTTTTTTAAAGCAGCTTAAATTTCAAAAAAAAATTGTTCGAAAAAAATGCCTCATTTGTGAATATAAATATTAGATTTTACTTTTTCAGGATGACGAAAAGCAGCGACATAAAGAGTTGGTCGCCTCATCGGACGAGCCGCCGGACAAAACCGACACTGAAGCGATATCCTCACAGTGCGAACAGGCTCGCGATCAGCTCAAACACCTGTTCAAACAGGTGTGGGGAAAAGTGGATTATGTTGTGTTTTAGCGGTCAACTTAGTGTCAACTGAATGTCAACCAAATATCACCCAAAAAAATTTAACAGCATCACACTTAACAGAAACCATAAAAATTAAGTGTCACAATATAAAATATTAACTATGCTCTAAATATCACATAAGAAAGTGTAAATCACATAATCAAGTCTCAAATCAAATCTCGTTGAATTGAGTTGACACCAGGGTTGGCAAAATCTCAGAAAAAAATAAAAATAAAATAAAAATAAAATTAAAGAATAAAATACAAATAAAATGTAAAATTGAAGAATAAAAAAAAATACAATTTTAATAAAAATAAAATACAATTTTAGTAAAAAGAATTTTACTCAAATCAATCCTGGTCACAAACTAAAATAAAAAATAAAAATAAAATAAAAATAAAATGAAAAATTGAAGAATAAAATAAAAATAAAATGGAAAATTGAAGAATAAAATAAAAATAAAATACAATTTTAATAAAAATAAAATACAATTTTAGTAAAAAGAATTTTACTAAAACCAACCCTGGTTGACACTAATTTTGCCGTCAACTAGGTAGTGCTTGTGGATCCAATCCAAACCTACAACCCCCCCCCCCCTGCTTCAGGTGGACGAGCGGCGGCGGACGCGCGACGTGCCCGACTACCTGTGCGGGCGGATCAGCTTCGAGTTGATGCGCGACCCGGTCATCACGCCATCGGGCATCACCTACGACAAGAAGGATATTTTGGAGCACCTGCACAAGGTGGTCAGCGGGATGGGTGTAAGCAGAATACAATAGCCTTTTGACCTATGGACGAAACTTAAGTTTTTGAAAGTTATGTACCAGTTATTATGGGCATATTCCGGACATTTGTAAGGTGGATAGGCACAAGTGAGGTGTTAACGTGAATGGGGTACGGTAGTTTGTATATGGAATTTTTGTTGGAAAGGATGTGTCCAAGGATCGAGTGTATTCATAACCTTGGATTTTTTGAATTTTCAAAAGGTGATATTTGAATTTTGAAAAGTGGAACAAGTGTGGGGTGTGTGGATGCCTAGAGTTGTACTTAAATGTATGGAAAGTGTCCATAACAAGTGGTAGTGGGCACCTTCCAACAAAAATTCTGTAAACAAACTACTGTAACCCATTCAAGTCAACACCTCACTTGTACCTATCCGCCTCACAAATGTCCGGTATATGTCCATAAGAACTGGTACATAACTTTCAAAGACTTAGATTTCGTCCATAGGTCAAAAGGCTATTGTATTCTGCTGGCGTACTTTGGTTTGAGTTTTTGGGTGTGTGCGCTGTGAATGACAGCGTTTACGGGTCTTACGACAACACACTTACGATGAACAATGAATAATAGTTTACATGTTTTCTACGATACGTTACTAAAATGCACTAATTGAGCACAGAGATTATGGTATCAATTTCGTGGTTCAATTTGATATCTAGTTCTGAACCAGGTTCACACTCAATATATTTATATTGATCGGGGTGAACGCTATACAAATATTTTTACTGTATTTTGATGAATAAAGTAACATGAGAAATTGCGCACCAAATTCACTCATAGTGAGAGCAATGTAATGTGATGAGAGTTTTATAAAAAAATTGGGTTTTTATTCAAATGGGATATGGTAGATTTCATCGTGACTAAATGTTACTAGGTATGTTTCCACTTGGTCACAGTGTAATTTGGGTATACTCAGCAGACATGATACTCTGCCCTCGCACTCATTTATGTCTCACGTTGGAAGCGTGCCAATGATGATAAAGCATGCGATTTTTGTAAAAAAAAGGATAAAAAATCATTGTTGTGAATAAGTTTACGTTTATAGCCTTATAACTGAGATGACTTTTTTTCAACTTTTTATGAAAATCGCATGCGTAAAAAGAACGTTGGCACGCTTCCAGTAGGAACCACGCGTGCAGGGTGTAAAGTAACTGTAGTATACTTATTCCACAGGTGGGCCATTTCGACCCGGTCACTCGCGCGCCACTCACATCAGATCAGCTGATACCCAACTTGGCGATGAAAGAAGTAGTTGACCATTTCGTCGGCGAGAACGAGTGGGTAGTCGATTATTGAGTTTGTTTGGCACGAGTGTGCACAACATCGGTTAGGTTTCCACCTCAAGTGACAAGGGGGTCCTCAGGGGTCGCCAGAATTTTGACCCTCAGGAGGTTCATGTAGATAAATAGAAACTGATCCCGCAACCTGTGAAGTGTAAAGTAAAGTGTCGATTGTCATGTAAAGTGTCAAAAGTTCAGTAACAATTTTTTTCATTTTTTTTCATTGCCATTTTGTATGACATTTGACACTTGACTTTACACTTGACAAGGTCCGGGACTGCCCGTGGGGGGATATATAGCTGAAAATATTTCTGGGTGTTTGCGGGATTTCAACGTATTGGGTATTCTCATTTGGTTCATATTGGCATCTTTTGTCTCTGAGTGTCAACGAAAGTAGTAACTGTATAGCTGAATCTTTTGTTATTCGGAAACCGAGATGCTCTGCGCATGTTTTGTCACTTGACGAACCTGATCGATGTGTGTGAAATGTGTGAATAGTGTGTAAAGTCGCAAAATTAAAGTGCTTATTCTATCCCTTTTCGCTCTAACGGGGGCATTGGGCTGGGTGGGTCTAGGTTTCACAAATTTTTCGCCGCACGTCTTTGCAAATTATTTATTTATATTGTAAATATTTTGTGGTCATTTTTGTAGACGTACCGTATATACTCGAATAATTCTCCGCCTTGAATAATCCCCCCCTCGAATCCTGTTTGGGCATATGGTAAACTTTTTGCATCCAATTTGAACAAAAATTACATGTTATTTAGTAAGTAATGCATATTTCATGAAATCAGTTCAAAGAAACATGCTTAAAAATTTTGACGAAATAATAATTCCCCCTTGAATAATTCCCCCCTCGAATAGTTCCCCCTCAAAAAAGTCTGATGAAAAAATAATTCCCTGGGGGGATGATTCGAGTATATGCGGTATACTCAATTTATAGTATTTCACAAATTTTTGGTGGAAAATAATGTGCACATCGATTGCAGATTGCAAAATTTATGGTAGTAAATATATGTAAATTGAATATGTGTGATGCGCGCAGCTCGGTAAGTGTTTTGCTGCGTATTTTCTATCCGAGTCATGTTTATTGTATGATTTAGTCACATCTTTCGTAAGTGTTTTCGCACAATTGGGCCCACACACACTAGTTGACATCCCAAATTCGCGTCAACTCAGTTTCAATTGAATAAAACAAGAAGTTTGTAAAAAGCATCACACTTAACAGGAACAATGAAAATGAAGTGTCATGATGTAAAATTAACTATGCTCTATCAGATAGATAAGTTGAAATCACAGTATCACTTAAATTCAGTTGACATTTAGTTGACACGAATTCAGTTGACATCCAGTGTGTGGGGGCCCATTGCCACATGCTTTATGGTCTCTGAATGCGTCCCTAGAAAATATACTTTAGCTAACGTAAATACTCTATTATTACGACCCCCTTCAATAAAGCGACCCCCTCCAATAGTGCGACCCCCGGTGGTTATTTTGCATGGCCATTGACATTGCATTTTGCACATTGACTTTTGAAGCTTAATAACGTGGACATTTCTGGGCTATTTGGATCGATCAATACTTAAAATGATCGGCAAAACCTGAGGATACCATTTTAGTGGTCGGATTATTGACATCTAAATTCCAATTGCCGATTTGACACGGTTTTTCAAAAAATATATGTTTGTCTGTTAAATAGACTTTTTAGAATAACAGTTGAATAATAAATTGAGGCAAAATAAAATGCTACCCTCTCGGACCTCTCCAATCGTATGACCCCATAAAAATATGCTGAAAACAATAATGCGACAGTCGTATTAATAGAGAATCTACGGTATTTTGATTGTGAGAGCTCCATCTTCACAAATTTGTCCTGTGTAAAAGTGTGGTTTCGCATTGATCAACACAATTAAATACATCATACAAATGAGTGGTGCATCTTTTGGGTGTGAAAATGTGATAATAAATAAACTTTCGCGTCGTGATTTTTTCCAATTAGTTCCAAAAGCCGCTGATTCTGAATAAATACGCCGCTGATAAATACATTAACTAAAAAAATACTTCAGAACGCACCAATTCATAAATCTATTATCATTTGTTGGGGAAAATGATGATTTATTGCAGAGGAATAACGTTTCAAAGTGAGGAGATTTATATATTTTTAAGTATAATAAAACTACATGGGATGGAATGCTAAGTGGTGTTTTATGCAACAACTTTAAAAAAAATCTTATTTCAGTCAACCCGGAAAGTTGCGCGTTAAAATACCTGCAGTGAATAAAAACAAAAGTTTTCTGCATTGAAAAATCAGTTGAAACAAGTGCCATTCCTCAACCTTTCTAGGATTTGGACGACGGACTATTTATCATATGCAATTAATTGATATTCAATATTATTAATACAACATCCATTCTGATTTGAAAAATCGCTCGATACGCCACACGATACCGTATTTCCTCGAAATACCCCCGGGGGTGATTATTTCACAGTGAAAAATTTGAGGGAGGGGGGTTAAGCGAGGGGGCCATTTCAAGGGGGTTATTTTTTCGCCAGAAATTTATAGTGGCCATTTTGAGGGGGGGGGGTGGTATTTCGAGGAAATACGGTAAATATATAATCGTCCAAACCCTCAACAACCCGAAAAAATCACTGCGAGATCGTCATCAACGGGTCATTGTGCGATTTATCATCCCACAAATCATCATCATGGTCATCATCAACACTGTCGCCGGTCGAGGCGACCTCCGCCAGCGGGAAGATCGAGTGAAATCTCGCTCTATACGGCTGGCACTCGTTCTTCTGAGTGGACGTTACCACATCGGCCGTTTCGTTGCGGTGCGACGTGTCCGCGCCCGTGCTCGCCGACTGCTTCATGTGGAACGCGTTCAGCTTGTAGCCCACCGTTTGCATGGGGCACGCGGGCAGGCTCACTTTGATCTTGGGCGTTGTTCTGGGGGTGGTCCCAGACACTGTAGAAGACCTTGTGCAGTGTAAAAGAGCCTGTTAAATGTCGTGTGTCATGTAAAAGATACTGTGAAAGTCATGTGTGTCCAAATCTTATTGTATTGTACCCAAATCATGTTTTTATATCCAAATCTGCTCGAAATGTCAACAGGTAAGATTTGGATACAAAAAGATTAAATTAGGAAGGATACAATAAGATTTGGATACACGTGACACTTACAGGGTCTCTTACATGACACTTTACATGGTCTTTTACATGACATTTGTTCACTTTACAGGGTCTTTTGTATGACACATGACATTTTATAGGGTCTATTACACTTTTCAGGGTCTTTTACAGTGTCTGGGACTGACACCTGGCCGCGCTGCCATAGTTTTGCGCCGCTCGCAGAACTTCTTTGTTCGCCAGATCGCTGCCCGTGTGGCTGTGCGCGTCCTGCGGAGTTGGGTGGTGGATGGGTTAAACTATCGCGATACATAGTGCCACTCCCAGACCCTGTAAAGTGTTAAATACCCTGTAAAATGTCATGTGTCATGTAAAAGACCCTGTAAGGCGTCAAATGTCATGTAAAATACCCTGGAATGTGTCATGTGTATCCAAACGTTATGTTATCGTATCCAAATCTTATGTTTTTGCATCCAAATTTCACTTTTTAACATAATCTTTGGATACCAAAACATAATATTTGGATATGATCAAAAAAGATTTGGATACACATAACTCTTTACAAGGTCTGTCACATGAAATTTGTCACTTTACGGGGTCTTTGCATGACATTTTACAGTGTCTTTAACAGTTTACAGGGTCTTTTACAGGGTCTGAGACTGGGAGCGCTCCAAGCGCTTTCAAGCTTTGACTAAAACCCATCGAAGATGCACTCACGCTAACCATAGAACCGCTGCACAAGTGCGGCCTCAGAAACCGATGGCACATGGCCTCGCGCGCCTTTTGTCTGAACGGCCTGGTCATGAATGCGTATATAACCGGGTTCATGGCGCAGTTCACATACGGCAGCATGTGTAGTGTGATTAGGATTATGCGCGACCATTTCGGTAGATTTCTGGGCCGGAATATTAGCTCGGCTGTCATGTTGTATACCCAAATTGGTGACCAACATGCAAGGTAGAATGCCACTGCCACCAGCACCATGTTCGTTACCTGAGTATGTTTTATTATTTTTGTCTATAAATTTGCTGAAAGTTCTGGCCAGCGTGTTTAACAAATTGTTTATGATCTAGGTCAAGTTTTATACAGTTTATACTGTGGGGAGGCGGGAACCACTCCCGCACCTTGTAAAACGTCAAATGTCATGCAAAGTGTCAAAGTCGTGTAAAATGCCCTATAAAATGTCAAATTTTCAGGTATTTTTAAATTGGATGTTTGACATCCATTTTACATCACACTTTTGACCCTTTGCACGACATTTGACCCTTTGCACGATATTTGACATTTTACAGAGATTAGGACTTGCATCTGGGGTTGGGTCGCCCCGGCATCCTGTAAAAGTGTTTTATTGGGCATTTTAAATTTTACACGACAATTTTATCGGGTTCAGTACTGACCCTGCTGTTTATATAAATATGGCTATAAATATATGTAAGGTATATCTATGTTTGATTGAATAATCCATGTTTACCCGCAGACTCTGTCTAGATGTGTTATGGGTTTAGATGTGTACTGGCACAGGTTCATTCAAACCGACCTTCCTGTACGGCCCCAGCGCCCTGAAATCCGAATTGCCCATGCGCAGTCTCGCTTGCGTGGCCGCCTTCATTTTCCTAGCCACCCTGGCGTAGCAGAAACTGATGACCGCCAGCGGGGCGGCGTAGAACAGGCCGAAGCTGGCGCCGATGTAGAACTTTGAGGCCCACTCGTGCTCCCAGGCCACGATGCACTTGGCGCCGCTTTGGTGCATTTGCTCGGCCCATTTTGACGCGTTTGTTGCGATTGGGATAGGTGGTGGCTCCTGTGTAATATGTGAATTGCGTGGGTAAATACCGTAATTTCCTGAATTACCCCCCGAGGGTTTTTTTTTGGCTATTTACACAGGTCCGGGCCGGGGACCGGGACCCGGCAAAAAATATTTTTTTTCAAAAGTGAATAATTGGCGTGGATGGGTTGTTTGCATGTTAAGCGGGAATTAGAGCTCAGCGTCGATTCGACGTGAAATGACGACGTGAAATGATGTCGTGAAATTAATTACACGAGTGTGGATCATGCTACGGGTCTACAATTTTCTAAGGATAATATATGAATCAATACCTTAATCGTGTCCAATACTGAGTGTTATCAGCCACAACTAGAGCGAATTGAAAAATTCAATTTTTATCATTCCACGTCATCATCATTTCACGTCACAGTGTCAGGGAACAACTTGACATTTCACGTCAGACTATTGCTTGCAATAGTCTGACGTGAAATGTCAAGTTGTTCCCTGACGTAAAATGATGACGTGGAATGATAAAAATTGAATTTTTCAATTCGCTCTAGTTGTGGCTGATAACACTCAGTATTGGACACGATTGAGGTATTGATTCATATATTATCCTTAGAAAATTGTAGACCCGTAGCATGATCCACACTTGTGTAATTAATTTCACGACATCATTTCACGTCATCATTTCTAGTCGAATCGACGCTGAGCTCTAATTCCCGCTTAAATTAGGTGAATTATCAGGTGAAAAATTGTTTTGAGATGGTTACACGCGCTGATGCATTTTCTTTGGGGGAGTGTATAATTTTTTTTGGATTTGTCTGTATTTTGGCATGTGAGTACTCCTTTGTTTAGTGAGTACGCATGCCAAATTTCAGCTCAGCGTGGTTACCGATTGTTATTTTATTCATACTTCAATTTTTTTCCCTCACTGTATTTTGGTATAGTGATCGAAATCCTGCCGGGGACTGGTCCCCGGCGATGTCGAAATGGCCCCGACCGGGGTCAAACGTCCCCGGTGAGAAATTTTTTTTTCAGTAAACAAAGAATTTTGGTCCCCGACTGGGGACGTTCGTCCCCGACAGGGGACAAATTTTTAGTCCCCTGCCAGGGACAAACGTCCCCAGTCGGGGACCAAAATTCTTTGTTTACTGAAAAAAAATTCTCACCAGGGACGTTTGACCCTGGTCAGGGCCATTTCGACGTTGCCGGGGACCGGTCCGCGGCAGGATTTCGATCACTTTACAAAAATACAGTGATCAAAAAAAATTGAAGTATAAATAAAATAGCAACTGGTAACCGCGCATAGATGAAATTTGGCATGCGTACTCACTAAATGAAGGAGTACACACATGCCAAATTTGAGACAAATTGAAAAAAATTTATACACCCCCCCAAAATTTTTTTGCATCAGCGCATGTAACCGTCTCGCAAAAATTTTGTGCATGCTAATTTGGTGATAATTCACCTAATTAACATGCAAACCCCCCTGTTCTAACATAACACAGTCATTGTTTTAAATGTGTGTTCTGCGTTGCTCAAACCACAAATCTCAGCTTTTGTCATTTACGTTCTCTATACACTTTTTTTGGGGGGGTATTTCGAGGAAATACGGTATTTGAATAATAGGACAGAAAGTGCCATGCCGCTTGGCGCCATTTCGCTTTGGCGCCATTGACTCTTGGCGCTGGCGTTCGGAAAAATGCCGTGACGCGTGTGACGCTTTTTCCATCACTAATCGAGACTAGGGTGTCAAATTTCCGTTTCCGTTTTCCGTTTCCGCCTTTCCACAAGAAAATTTTTTACCTTTCCGTTTTCCGTTTTCCGGCAGCCGAAATTTTTTCACCTTTCCGTTTTCCGTTTTCCGGCAGCTGAAAATTTTTTACCTTTCCATTTCCGTTTTTCCGTTTTCCGGCTGATAAATTTTTACCTTTCCGTTTCTGTTTTACCAGGCCGTTTTTCCATTTTCTGGCTCGATTTTCAGTTTTCTGGCATTTTTCCATTGTTTTTCCAATCTGTATTTATCTTCAATTGGCTCATCCCATTGTGTTGTTTTTGTCTCTTGGAGCAGCATTGACAACTGGGATTTCAGGGTCAGTGAAACAGGTGCTGTGAACCCAATTGGGTCATATGCTGACACCAATAATTTATTCGTCTGGTTGGTGTTGTGATGCTGTCAATTTGCAATTTTGGTGTTGATATTGCCAGCATGTCCGTTCGGTGATTTTATTTCATGCCCATTACTGCGACAATTTTAGTCACCTTTGGACTCCTGTCGTTTTCTGCTATTTCATTCATGACTGATCTGGAGTTTGACAGCCATTCCCTCATGTTATAGAACATTGGTTAAATAAAGCTTGGACTTTGTAATATAGTTCTAAAGCTTCAACTTCATCCGTGACACTCATGATGAAGTTATCGAAGTAAATGTTGTTTATTATCATCGCCAACTGGTTTCGTTCCCCTTCATTTTCTTCATATTCATTCATGTTGTTTATTGTCACATTTAAATGTTATTTTATGACTGCTCCCAAATTTGCTGGGCTGCAGACAAGTCCAAACAGTACGTGTTTAAAACGAAGTACTACACTACCGTGCAGAATAGTTGAGACTTTTTGCACTGCATGATTAATGTTGCCAGAATTTTGAAATGGTTGATATGCAAAACATTTGGATACTATACATGGTAACCCTGGGGGGTTGACTACACATTCCCAGGATGACCGCCCCTCAAGTTCAAATCTGCGTATATTCCTAGTGTACAGACATATTTACTCAGTTTGTTCATGTTTCAGAATAGTTGAGACTTTTCTTGTTTTGGGCAGTAGCCACCCAGTATCTCACTTTAAAGTCTATATCCACCTCCTATGTTCATTTTTAACAAAATTTTCACCATGGCAACTGCTTGCCTGCATCGCTGAGCTCTGTGTGCAGCAAGAAACATTCTAAGCATGAACAGCATATAGCAATGCATATATGGAAATGTGGCATTTATCAATTTTTGCTGCAGTTTTGCATCCATTGCCAGTAACTCTGAAATGGGGGTAGGCATACTACTGGGTGGGGCTATTTGGTGTGTAAATTTGAGGTTTTGGCCGTGCTCTATTAGGGAGAAAAGTTGGCCCAACTGTGAATGAGTAATGTGCAATTATTTTGCATGGAATGGAAATGGAAGTTTGTAAGTGTTATAACTTTTGATTGGAAAGAGATATTGAAAAAACGTTTTTGTCATATTAATTCTCTCTGTCTAAAGTATGTTAAAGACTGTTCAATAACAAAATTTTCATGCTGCAAACCCCAGTAAAATAAGCATAAAATATTTAGACACCATTGGAAACTTTGAACTGCCATAACTTTTGATTGGGAAGAGATATTGAACTCATTTCTGTTTTAAATGAATCCTCGTTGTCTAAAGTGTATGATAGCATGTTCAAAAAATTATTTTTTCATGTTCAAAAACTGGGTCAAATTGACATACGGTTTTTAGACATCACTAAACCGACCACAAAAACAGAATCTGCTGGTTGTCCCGATCATTTGAAGTGTTGAATGATTCAAATCAGCCCAGAAATGGTTGAGTTATTAAGCTTCAAAGACTCCAGATTGCCCATTTTTTGTATATTTATTGACCATGTTTTTATAGACCCCCTTATCTCGGGCCTGGGTTTTTTTTTGAGTGAACAAAATTTTTTCATTGTAGCCCCAGCATCAAACCCTAACATACTCAAACAGCATCAAAATTGGGCAAGGGACAAGAAATTGGGAAGCAAAAAAGTGCAGTGGACCCCCAGTCTACTGTTTCTCTATGTGTGAAAAGTCTCAACTATTCTGCATGGTAGTGTATTAAGTTATTTTCAGTTACTGGTTTTGAGGCATCTTTCAGCCAGAAAAATCGTGTGTAGTCTCTAGCTTGGTCATGCAATCCTATTTGCAAATATGCCTTTTCAATATTGGCAATTAATGCTAGATTGCCTGCCCTTAACCTCAGGAGTAGGCCGAGTGCTAATGGTGTTGTAATTGGTCCTCTAAAAAGGCACTCGTTGAAACTGGGCTTACCTGCCGACCCATCGTCAAAACTTTCCGGTATTGTTCAAATAAGTTTGGATCTTTGTTGAATCTTCTTATCAGTGATTTAAACCGCACCAAGGCTTCTCCTTTCCTGTGGGCAGGTCACTGATACTCTCTTTATACGGCCAGTCAATATAGTATCGTTTGTTGTTGTCGTTGAATTTTATGCTATTTATTATCATCTCCTCTGCATTGTTGTCATCAATTGCATAGGGGTCGTCAGTGATTCCCACTGCTTCTAGACTGTGAAATTGTCGTAGTGTTTCCTTTCCTATGGCCACTATGGCCACTTTTTGATGATTTTTTGTTGGTTCAGTTAAGCTTGAACTACAAGTGAAGTTACAGGCATGATCCATAGTTGCAGAATTTTTAACCTATATGGAAGCAACGGTTTCGTCCTTTCCCAAAGACCGTTGCGCACCCCCGGGTCCAGGACTCATCAGTTTGGAGACCCCCCTATGGGTGCAAAATACACACACATTAAGCTTGAACTACAAGTGAAGTTACAGGCATGATCCATAGTTGCAGAATGTACAGCTACCACAATCAAAGCCAAACAGGCAAACCTGCATGCAGGTTTTCCTTCTGCAAATTTGTCTATTACCGTGCTAATTTCACATTATTTTTTCCGTTTCCATGAAAATTTTGCTTTCCGTTTTCCGTTTTCCGGCATTTCATTTTTCCGTTTTCCGTTTTCCGGCCAACAATTTTTTTACCTTTCTGTTTTCCGTTTTCCGCTGAGTGAAATATTTTTACCTTTCCGTTTTCCGTTTTCCGGCAGAAATTGTTTTTACCCTTCCGTTTTCCTTTTTCCGTAAAGTGAAAAAAATTTACCTTTCCGATTTCCGTTTTCTGTAAAAAAATTTTTTTGACACCCTAATTGAGACCCCTTCCCGTATTAAGAGAATGTCAAGTGATAAAATATACACGAAAAAGTTCAGTACTTTTAATAACTCTGCAAATATCACTCATATCGGTACGCGATGTAATTGATGTGAGTAAAAGTGGGTGTCCAAAAATTGTGAAATTCTAAAATTTGTAAATGTATATACCGTTCATCTAATGAATTTATGTAGATGTTTGTTTACACTTCCGAGCTTACAGTAATTAAAACATTTCAGTTCTACTTCGACGTTGGTTTTGGGCGATTCGGTGGGCGAACGTGGCGTTGACGTTGTCGCGATGTTGCTGCGCTACATTGGCAACGTATATTTCCGTTTTTCCGGTGCCCCATTGTGTTTTGTGTGTCCATTTGGCCGAGGAAAGGATTGGAGGTATTGAGGATCTGACACAAAGTTGACGCTGTGATGTAAATAGGTGTTTTTTCAATTTTTATAATTGTTTTTTCTTATCCACTAGAAAGTATTTTTTTTTTAGTAAAGAAGTGTGACAAGTGAGATGGCAACATTTTGTGGCAAATTGACTAAAGAGTAATTTTATAATTTTACCTGCAGTTTAGATTGCATAATAAAGTTTGATCTATTTTTCTCTAAGTGAAAAAGGAGTGACGCTGTTGTTATGTGTCGTAGTGCGTGAATGGTCAGTGATGACTGAGGACACATAGGTTGCCATTTGACTTTAACTTTCGCTGCGATTTTGGAGGTGAGAGCCGTGGCTATTGGTCTAGTATGCACTGTGCATTTCTGCATTTCCGGTTGAGAAACAAAAGTTAACTTGCAAGCGATTTTACAAAAGTACACTGATTATAGAGGTGCGGTGATGATTGGTGTTGAGATGAGAGGTAATTAAAAGAATCGAGTCTAACTCGACAAACATGATTTCATGTTTAAATGCCTACTCCCTTGGCTTGCTGTGAGAGCAGCCCAGTCCGCCGATTTCATTGAAACAAGCACCCATACAGTGACAAGTGTACTTATTTTTGAATAGATTGGACAGTTCGGTTATTTCGGGGTGTGGTTTTTGCGCAGTGTGTATGGGACCAAAAGCCATGGTTAACTAATTAAAATTCTGGTAGCAGAATGAGTGGGGTAGCAGCGAAAGTGGTCATTTTCTAGAGATAAGTGTCTTCGGTGGTCAGTGGCTGTTGCGTTTCGGCATGTGGCAGTGGATTCACTTAAGTATTTCGTTCAGTTTCAAATTTCTAAAGTCATGCGATCTAAACATGCATTTACGTTTAAGAAGATTAAAGTTGTTAAGTTTCCGGTTGCCAATCATTTGCATTCGTATTTTGCGTCATACCGATTTCACATTTATTTTAACTTTAGATTTGGTAGGGAATAGGTAAAACTCGAATATGTTAATTCTTTAATTTTTATCTGACTTTTTAGTTTTGCAACTGCGCTATTTTTTATCTACCTAATCCTAGATCGTTTTTTTTGAGTATTTCCCTTTCCTAAACTGATAACTTGACATTTGGATATTTAGGAATTTATGCAAATTTTGCGATTGATCTTTATTATACAAAGAGATGAAATAATAAGCCGCTTGGTTTTCCTGTTTTTTCCCCGAATATTTTGATAAGTGTAAAGGTGATTTGATTTGAGTATGTAGCTTATCACGTTAGTGGAATTTCCGTTCAGCGTCTTTAAAACGGTACCGTAATTTTGTTTTTCCTTGACAGTCAGTGTAAAAGTTAATTCCGTTCGCCTTCACAGCAAAAAATGGGTTCGTGAAGTGTGTGGAAGTGTGCTCTGTGAAGACACTTCCACTCACTTCCACACACTTCACGAAGTTTTCGGTGAAGTGTCTTCCACTCACTTCACCTAGCTTCACGAATCCGAAATTCGTGAAGTGCACTTCACGAACCTTTGCAGCATACTTTGCATGGTTCGTGAAGTGCCGTGAAGCATCTGGAATGCGGTGAAGTGTCTTCACGCCGACATTGCGCGTCTGCGTGAAGTCACTTCAGGACACTTCACCGCGCATCACACACCCATTTTTTGCTGTGCTTACCGGTATCCTAATCATGGATTATCCCCCTTATGACATTTTGTCATTGTGCATTAATAATACGTGTGCGTCTTACGTGTTGGATATCAACGTTGTGTTTGTTTACTATACGCTCTTTTTGCTAATGGGATTATTGTTCGCTTGTCTATTTGTTTCGCTTATCGCTGTGTGTTTTCCCGTTCGTGGTGGTGGCTTTGGATTTTTGGTAGAATTCGCTGAATAATTTTTGAATCGCCCACCATTTTTTCGCGCTAAAACTTGTTTTTACAGTATCTCTTGTGTTTTCCCTTTTCTCTCCATTCTTCTCGCATTTGTTTATTTTCTATTTTCGTCCCCGTACCCATCCATTTTTGTGCGTGAATTCTTTGTGTTTTTGTGTGCTTTGATCGACATATCCTGTAAACTGACGCCGTGAATAATTTTAGGTATGCCCATTTTCAAATTCCGTGTGTATGTCAAATCGGCTGTAAGCATGCTTCTTGTGGTATGTGGAAGTGCTGTCTGGACTTGGCTTATGTTATTGCGTATAAAAGCGTACCGTAATTTAGAGTAGTGGTCGATTCAGTTGAATTGCTTCGGTTTTTCTTGGAGTATTTTCGAAAGTTTTGTGCCACTGGTTAGAAACTCGCTCTCAGTTTGTTCCCTGAGCTCTATTTGAATGTGTGAATTCTGAGTCTAAAATCGCCTAAAATAAAAACTCTTCTAAAAAACTTCGGACCCCTTGGTGTAAATTAGATATTCAACTAATTGCTAGTGCGTTGATAAAAACGCCATTCGCTAAATGCTAACCTAATTGACGTAGCGTACACCTGTGAACTCACTCCGGTGGATTCACCATTGTGCGTTGCGAATTAAATCGGTAGTCGCTTTTCCGTTGCCTTACTTTGACGCTCATCCAACGAGTAGGTGTGAGATCGGTAAAACTTGGCAGTGTGCCATAGTAGAATTTGGTTGAGTAAAAAGTAGCCGGTGAAAATTCATGACATTGATTCAAACTGACCACCAGCCTAGCTGCCAGCGCCACAGGAGCGGCGCCAATCGCGGCCGCAGCGGCGCCAACGCACAACCACAGCGCCGCCATTTTGTAGCCCCTGCGCCGCATGCACCAGTCACGCTGGCAGGTTGCCAAATACCTGTAGTTTTCTTTAGTAGGCATGGTGTTTTAATTACCCAATTAGTATTCCCATCCTGAAACGCGCCTGTCTATAGCCAGCATCATAATTAACAGCACGCTGTAATATTTCGCGGCCGTTTCCAAGGCGTAGAAACTTTTGCACGCTGGCGAGCCGAGGGTCCAAGTGTTGTGCCTTGCGTATTGCACGGCTATGGGAATTAAATGGCCCAAATAAGCCACGTCGCAGGTGCATAATGCCGCTATGTAGAGATTTGTCACTGTTCGAAGTTTTTGGTCTGAAAATTGGGTTTTTTTTTGGCGTGGCTACGGTAATTCCTCGAAATAGGCCCCTTGAATTAAACCCCTCGAAATACCCCCAGGTTTTTTTGAGCTGAGGAAAAAATACCCCCCCCCCCTCGAAATACCCTCCGTCTGGAATTACGTACATCATGTATGCAAGTTACATGGTGTATTTATTGCTAGTTGTACGCTAGTTTGTGTAGCGATGTACGGTTATGTGTCCAATATATTACCTATACCTATCCTAAATATTAAGTCACGTTTATTAGGTACTGATTTTGGGTATGTGAAAGCGTATTCTTTACGATCAATTTCCTGAAAATTTCTGACGAAAAAATAAACACCCTTGAATAAGCACTCCTCGAAATATCCCCTCAAAATTTCCACTCTAAAATTTCCAAAATGAACCCCTTCAGGACATTTCGAAGAAATACGGTATTTTGATTGAATTGAACGAAAGGTCAAATTTACCTGACGCGATCAGTGCGATGACCACAATGTTGCCCGTGCCCAATCCCAACAGAATGTAGTTAAGTATTGCCACGAATGTGTAGACGGACATTTTCGCTTTGTAGATCGATCTAGGAATTGTAATTTCGGTGTCTTGCGGAATGCAGATACCTTCATATCACGTGAAAAAAGGTAAAAGAGTGATAAAATCGTACTGGGGAGAGTGGGTGATTAATGATAATTTACAAGCTGCCTTCGTGTATTATAACAGTGATTGGAAAGCGCCAAGACCAAATGGCGTCAAATCAAAGAGGTGCGCTAAAGGGAACGTAAAAGGTACGTAAATCAACGGGAACCTTAAATGTCCGCGCACTTGAAAGTCGTCGCGCGTCACCAAGGGCCCAGGACACAAGGACGTAAATACTTCAGAAAATGGCGCAAAAACCTCAGTTTTGTCTAAGTGTACGTTTTGTTAAAAACGTCATTGTGGAAACGGACAGCACGTGCAATGATGCAGCACGTGTTCGCTCATCATGGGACGTTTATGAAGGCAGGTTAATGTAACTAATGATCAACATGATATTTACTTTTTGCAACTTTTATTTTGATTACGTATTATATGCTCGCATGCAGAGTTGCTAAAATTACTGAACGTTATATGTTACGTAAAATACTTTTTTACTCATACTCATGAGTATATGTGTGTCAAATACTTTTCCCCGGAAAATGTAAAAAATGAGTACTTTTTGCTGGAAAATGTAAAAGTATTTTTATACACGAGTATATGTATTTTTCGAGTAAATGTAAATACATTTCAACAACTGTGGCTCGCAGTTCACATTTGAGTTCCCGAGAAGCGTAACGGATGTGGGAACTGATTCATGCTGCACACACCCAGTAAAAGTGGGAGGGAATATTGCGCACATTCGTTTTTATTCAATTGCTGATTTATTCATAAACAGGTAGGTAGATAAATACATAAAATACCGAAGTAAACATTTAGATACTACACTTCGTCAACACTAATGCATTTTAATCAGATAATGCAATGAAATAAAGTATATTTACTCGGTGGACTCGATACTCTGCACTCGCACTTATTAAAATATGTCTCACGTTGGAATGCGTGCCAATGATAATAAATATTTGCAATCCTTTTAAAAATGAAAAAGTAATTGTCGTGAATACGTTAACATATAACACCACGAAAGAGATGAATTCTTCAACTTTTCGTGAAAGTTGCACGCGTCAAGTTTGGCTGCTTCCAGCGTGAACCACCCATGCAAGGTGTGAAGTGCCCGGAGTATGTACAGCTACACAAATCCCATGAAAAATGGCTAAAGCCAACAAAAAGTGGACGCCATATCCAAACATGTAAATATGCCTTTGGATGCAGAAAAGTAATATATCATAAATACCTTGCCATTTTAAGATTGAGCTATCAAAAGAAGTATATCAAACAAGGGTAATTTATACCTTTATTGATGATATAGGCTATCAACACAGCAAATTGTATCACAAGGATACAATTTCACCAAACTTTTGCATGGCAGTGTGAGCTGGGTCAATGTGCTGCACACTTGAAAGATAAAAAAGCTCACGCTGCCATGCAAAAGTTTGGTGAAATTGTATCCTTGTGATACAATTTGCTCTGTTGATAGCCTATATCATCAATAAAGGTATAAATTACCCTTGTTTGATATACTTCTTTTGATAGCTCAATCTTAAAATGGCAATAATTTATGATATATTACTTTTCTGCATCCATAGGCATACATGTTTGGATATGGCGTCCACTTTTTGTTGGCTTCAGCCATTTTTTTATGGGATATACTTCTTTTTGGTGGCCACCGGGCCCACTAGGATATCTATTATTAATATCATCAATGATGTCATGATTTGGAAAACCACAAATGTGTGGTATGTGTGGTCCATAATACCACAACTGTGAAGTACAAAGTAAATACCACAACTGTGACTATGAATATGGAAAATGTTGAGTAATGATGTGAAAGCTATTGTAATTATTGCAAAATGTAAATGGAAGATGAATAACATTTCCAATTTTTTTATACACCAGTGACTAGAGTATAAAGTATAAAAAAAATAAAAAATAAAAAAAATAATTCAAGTAAAATAAATAAAATCGATAATGAATAATAAAAATCAATTTAACACCAATCAAAAATTGTGTTTAAAAAAATTGAATAGAAATAAAATTATAAAAATTAAAATAAAACTAAATTCAAAATGAAGAAAACTGACCAAAATAAAAAATATATTACAAAAAGTAAATTTAAATATAAAAAATTATTCATTTATTTTGATTTTAATATAAATAAAATTATACAAATTAAGTAGAAAAAAATAAAAATTAAAAAGCTAGAAAAATTTAATGATAAAAAGCTAAAATATGATTTTAAAAATTATTCATTCATTTCAATATTCAAGCAAAAAATCAACAGTTTTTTTTTCAAATTTTTTTATACAATTGAATTTAAACTAAAATCAAAATGAATAATAAAATAATCACAAAAACAAAAATACTACAAAAATTAAATTTAAATATAAAAATAATTGATTTATTTTGATTTTAATATAAATTAAATTATAAAAATAAAGTAGACAATGATACAATTAAAAGCTAATAATTGTAAATAATAAAAAGCTAAAATATAATTTTTTAATTATTTATTTATTTTAATTTCAAACAAAAAATCAACAATTTTTTTCAATTTTTTTAGTACAATAAAATTTAAACTAAAATCAAAATAAATAAAGAAACAAATGAAAATATAAAATATTACAAAAAAAAAATTAAAAAAGCACTCATTTGTTTTTTTATATAAATTAAATTATAAAAAATAAGTAGATAAGAATAAAATAATAAAGTGAATAATTTAAAATTAATTTTTTTTCAATTTATTTATTTACAAAGGATTTAAAATTTATTAATTTAAAATAAAATTAAAAAATTAAAAAAATAAAATAAATGGCACCAATCCCGCGATTATCAATTAGCAAGTAGCACTTTCAGCATGCATGCGCGTTTTACATAAAACACACAAAGTTGAATAACTTTTCTAAATCTCAACCAAAATTGGTAAAATTGGGCTCATTTGAAAGCCCTTGTCCCTGCACACGTCAACAAATTTTTTTTATTCCCTTGTTTGTATTTTATTTATTAATTTATTCATGTTTGAAGATTTGAAACGACTACAGTCCTAAAGTGGGCGGAGCCTGCAATTTTTTTTGATAAAATAATAAATGGCATCATATGCTCTTTCATATGAGCCATCCACTGTGACGATTGGTTGTGTACAAGAGAAGTTATTGGACTTTGAAGGATTTCGTCACAACAACAACAACAACAACAACAACAACAACAACAACAACAACAACAACAACAACAACAACAACAACAACAAACACTTTCTCAGAACAATAATTGTTAATAACGCATCGTAAACTCAACCAATTGGTCTGAAAATTGGAGTCGGGGTACTTTCCGACACGGGCTTTCCAATGGTGTCAATGGTTTTTCTGTAGCTCGTGGTGTTCTGATGTAATTTCAGTTTTAAATTTCAATTCCGCATTTTGCTGTTTCTGACCATATTATGGGTGGGTCGCTTGCGCCCTCCCTCGGCAGCGAGGGATGGCGCTGGCGCGCCCACCAGATTCTTAAGCGAAGTATTTCAGCAGCACTCGCTCGAGATGTTTACGCTTTTGCGCCGAAATTGAAAATGTATGCGACGAGGATTTCCATCAGAATGGATGACAATTCACTGCAAACATTTTAATTTTATATGTCCATTTTCTTCACGGAACTGCGCTGCCTTTATTTGGTGCCATTTCCAAATGAAGACTACCTACCTAGTGGATTGTGGTCCTTCAGAATACCTGGGTATTTTAAGTTGTTTTTTAAAAAGTGCCATCGCGATTCACGAACATAACGCAAATGAAGGGTGAGCACGCAGTGCTCACATCTCCAGCTGAAGTTAAAATAATCGGGTGGGTTTGCGTACAATACAAGCGACCCGCCCGATACACCAAAATGCGGAAATCGCAAAATTGGAAACACAATAACCTCGAAACATAATTAGCTAGCGCGGAAACTCTTCGGAAACTGTCAAAAAGTACTATCACTCAAAATTTCAGAATCAACGGTTGAGTTGGACGGAAGTTATTGCAGGATTTCTTTTTGAGGTAGTGTTCCTGTTTTTGTTCTTCGTGTTTTCCCGACATACAAACTGAAATAACTTTCCCGTAAAAAATAACATAACCAATCTTCATGAGTAATGGCTCATATGACAGAGCATATGATGCATAGGTTTATTTTCAATTGTTTTTTACTATTTCTGCCCACTTTAGGACAATAGCTGTTCCATGTTCCAGAAGGATGTGACCTTGGAGTCAGAGATGTAAATCAATTACTTTCAAGTCACAAATCTGTTGTGGTTGATGTCAAGTCAGGTGATAATGTCCATGTTCAGGTGCTAAATGTCAAGTCAGACATGTCAAGTGATAACTTCCAGGGGATACATCCTAAGTGTTCAATGACAAGTCAGGCATGTCAAGTGCAGAGTTGTAAAAAGTACTGAACTTTTTTAAAAGTAAACGTAAACGTAAAGTATTTTTATTTTACTCACACATGAGTACAGAAAACGTTAAGTATTTTATTTTTACTTTTACACTGAGTAAAAGGTGAGTAAAATACTTTTTTCCAGAGAAAACATAAAAATGATATTTTTTTCCGAGGAAAACGTCAAAATGGGTATGTTTCCTCACAGAAAACGTAAAAATGACTATACTTCACACAAAAATAATGTAAAAATTGGTGATTTGTTAATGTTTACTCTGAAATACATCAGAAATGTGTGTTTTTCTCTCCTGATAAGTATTTCTTAGGAAAATGTCCTTTGTTTGCCAGTTTCTGTCTGACAAAAT
This sequence comes from Sphaerolaimus hirsutus, assembly GCA_964036195.1. Taxonomy (NCBI): domain Eukaryota; kingdom Metazoa; phylum Nematoda; class Chromadorea; order Monhysterida; family Sphaerolaimidae; genus Sphaerolaimus; species Sphaerolaimus hirsutus. Next base: position 17,337,845 of record OZ038459.1, read on the forward strand.
GACATTCTATGTCCCCTTAAAATACATTTTCTGTACTCGCGTACTTTCAAAACGTACCCGAGTATGTGAGTACCAGTATGTTTTTGGGAGGAAACGCTGTATGCGAGTATATGTATTTATCGAGTAAACGTAAATATTTACGTTTTAACGACTATGGTCAAGTGATTATGTTCATGTGATAAATGTCATGTGGTGTGTGTCAAGTTGAAAACATCCAGTCAGACATGTGAAGTGATAACTTTCAGGTGATAAATGCCAGTGTTAAATGTCAAGCCAGGTGTGTCCAGTGATAATGTTCAGGTGAAAAATGTCAAGTGATGAATACCACGTGATAAATGTCAAGTGGGTCATATCAAGACATAAATATGTGATAAATTTTAGGTGAAAAATGTCAAGTTGTCAATGTCAAGTGATCAATGTTAAGTGATAAGTTTCAGGTGATAAATGTCAAGTGGTTAATGGCAAATAAGAAATGTTGAGTGGTAACTTCCAGGTGATAAATTTCAAGTGTTAAATACCAAGTGATCAGTGTCATCTGGGGGCAGTCCCAAGCCCTGTAAAGTGTAAAGTAAAGTGTCAAATGTAAAGTCAAATGCAAAGTAAAGTGTCAATCACAACAAAAAAAGAAAATATCTTATTACTGAACTTTGCATGACAATTGACAGTTTACTTTGCATTTGACTTTACATTTGACACTTTACTTTACACTTTACAGGGCTTGGGACTGCCACCTGGTTAACATCAGATGATCAATGACAAGGGATAACTTTCAGTTGATAGATGGCATGTTGCAAATGTTATGTGACAAATGTTAAATGAACACTATAGAGTGATGGATGTCAAGTAATTATCCTAATTTAAACTCAAATCTTTTGAAATTCCAAGTTGAAAATCTTTTGTCATCCTTACGTTTAGCTTCTGTTCAACTATGGATTGAAATGCTCATTTCAGTGCCACACTTGGCATTTGCTTGATTACATTAACTTCGGAAATTTTTTGGACCTGTGTCCCCCTGCCTTATGCCTTCTCTAACACCCACCTTTATCTTGGGCAAAAATAGAACGGCAGTCTCCAATATAGTGGCAGGTGAAAAACTTGACGAAAAGAATATAACGGCGCTCTTCTATTGATCTGAACAGTGAACTCAGTGAACATTAAAACTTTCTTTTGATAGAACAGTAGTTGAATTATTTAGGCACCTATACCCTGACCAAATCACTCCATGCAAATGAATGGGTTTTTTGTTTCAATGAACAACGAAATGGAACATTTCACTTAAATAGGTAGCTTTTTGCGGAGCTAATGTTGCACTTGTGTCTCAAGATGGTTGTAAACAACATTATTGCGTGGGGGGGGGGGACTCTCGCAATTTCATTCCTCCACTCAATATGGGTAGGAAGCTTCGAAAAGCACTCGGTTGGAAAGGAAGACTTATAAGTCGATTGAACATTTATACTTAACATTGGATGTTCTATCATCGTAAGTACCGTATATCCTCGAAATAACCCCCAGGGGCTTTATTTCGCCAGCAAAGTTGCCGAGCAAACCGAGTTGCCATTTTGCAGGGTATTTTCCATGACTTTTGGCACTTTGCATGACATTTGACATTTTACAGGGCACTTTACAGGGTCTGGGATTGAGACCTGGTCATTTTCCACTCGGGCATTTTATTAACATAGGCCAGACTGAAATTTAAAAAAATTAACGGTGGGGTTAGGACGTAATTAGGACCTAATTTAGAAGTTTGGACGGATGAAGGTTCTTGAAGGACGGACTATGAAATTTTTCGAAGGTTCTTTCTACCGCTTCTAGTATTTATACGAGGGTATACTGTATGACAAAGTATGCGTGCGTAAAATGCCCTTCAAAATCATAAAGGTAATACCTAATTTTAACACCCTATCCATGTCAGATGAATGGATGGATTTCTCGAAAGGTTTCTGTTAAGTGTTAAGTCATTTCTCTTAAGTGTTTAGACAATTTTTGAGTGTCGCACCCCTTTGCTAATAAAGATATTTACTTACATCGGTAATTAAAGAGCAAAGTAAAACAAGAGGACGTTCTAATTATTAATTAGGGATAGGTATTTTATTAGTTCACGGCTATGTTTTCGACCGGCAAGTTTTTGAATAATTTACGACGGGAATTCAAATGAATCTTTGCATGGATATCGCAGTTCGCTGCCGCGCTGGCATCTGATGCAGTGCCAGGTGCGAGCAATCACGCAGTAATTACCATTTCTCGAGTGTGTCCATTTATTTGAATTGAGCGACACGTTTGCGGCTACATAGCATAGTTGTTAAAACGTATTTACGTTTACTCGATAAATACGGATACTCGAGTACTGCGTAAATACGTTTACGTTTCCTCCCGCAAAAAAATACCGGTACTCACTTACTCGCGTACTTTTGAAAGTACGCGAGTACAGAAAACATTTCAAACAGCCTTTTGTAAGCTTTTTCAAGGCGTAAAAAGAAGAGAAATGCTAAAAAAGGACAAAATATCCAAAATAGCATAAAAATAGGCAAAAACACAATAAGCGATTTTAAGCGAAAATTGTGGCAAAATTTCTCAAAAATACCCACTTTTACGTTTTCCGGGAACAAAAGTAATTTACTCACGTTTACTCATGAGTAAAAGTAAAAATAAATACTTAACGTTTTCTGTACTCACCTGTGAGTAAAAAATAAATATTTTACGTTTTCGTTTACTTTCGAAAAAGTTCAGCATTTTTAACAACTCTGCTACATAGCTGCGGGGCTCGCTGCAAGTGATGTTTGTCGGACAAAGCAGTTTTTTGCGGATGCCACGCAATTGGGAAAGTGAATATAGGTAGGCTACCGTATTTGCAAGAAATACACCCAAACCCAAGTGGTCTGTTTTCACCATGAAATTTTGAGGGGGTTAATTCGAGGGGGCTTACTCGAGGGGTTTCATTATTTCGTCTAGTATCGTAGTAAAAATAGGCTTTTACATACACAGAGCTGGAAATACATTGGTATGTAATAAATGTGACCAAATAAATAGAATCGAACCAATTTGAACATGTGTAAATATCAATACATCTAGATTCTAGCTAAATACACAATTTGCTCTAGCTGCGATTGCAAATTGGCAGCAATAAATGAAACATTAAATGAAATATTTACATTGCATCATTGTATTTACATCATTCCAGACAGGGGGCGTGAAATTTTTTCCTCAGCTCGCTCAGACCTGGCGCGTTATTTCATAGAATGACGTTTAATTCATGTTAAAAACATTTCGATTTTAATATTACCTAGTTTAAAGCTAAAAATTTCAACTCCAAAATATTGAAAACAGTCCAGATTACTTTCCCAAGAACATCATCGAAGGGGCTCATCAAAAAGTATTTTTGTGCTAAAAAAACAGCAATATTCAACAGGCCTACATTGTCACATCTATTCCCACCGGAACACAATACAATAAGCCTCGGACAGTTTTCGTTCCCGGTCCAATGTTAATGAAATCCCGCGCAAGGCCCGTATATGGAGAGATAAGGTATCAAAATGAAGATTGTTAAACTGGATCGTGAAAAAGCCTGGTACGGTCAGGATTTGGATTCATTGGATGCGCACACACACCGGCGGAATTTAAACAGCGGGAAAGAGATTATTCCTTCCGGTGCACCGAGAACGAAACTGGGGACGGCGGGGAATGTACCTAAATACCGTATTTCCTCGAAATACCCCCAGGGGGTTTATTTTTTCAAAGTGTGTAATTTTGAGGGGTATTTCGAGGGGGTTATTTTTTTCAGCTCGAAAACACCTGGGGGTATTTCGAGGGGGGGGGTAGATTCGATCGGGGTATTTCGAGGGGGGGGGTAGATTCGATCGGGGTATTTCGAGGATATACGGTCGTACGTACCGTATTTGGTGATTAGTGTGGTAGGGAGCTCCAAACACTTGGCGCTTTTTCACACATTGCGTCGAGCGCCAATGGCATCAGCTCAAAATGGCGCGAAGCGCCATGGCGCGGCGCCAGCGTCAGTCGCCGGCGCCATGGCGCTTTGCAAAACTATTCTTGACACCGTGAAACACCAGGGTTTAGAATTTGTTGCACTTTTTTGCGAGTAAAATAGTTATTGAAGGGTTTTTATCATCCGATTGTGACACCGATAACCATTCTAGTGAAAATAAATGGGTAGCTCCACATTGTTCTCACTGCGCAGACTTTCTGTTGCTTTCCATTGCTTTGAATGTGTGGTGCGACGCATACTTGCCAAAATTATGAGGAGTTATTCTCTCAGTTAGCTAGCACAATGGGGTTATTCAAGGGAGAGCTACAAAAAATGCGTATAGTCCAGTTATTTTTCATGGATGTTCAAATACCGATTACAATTTATTTGGTCTGATGTGCAGGCAATTCTTATAGAACATAGCTTCCCATCCAATCTGCTTAACTTCACGCTGATAAGAGCTTTGAGATCACTTTTACGACAACAAAACGACAATTTAGATAGACTGATGGGACCGCCCCGCATGCTATACAGAAAATGTTACCATATTTTGACGAAAAAACGCACATGATAAATTTTGCACAAAATTCAGTCAAAGTGAAAACTATCTGATGTAACAATTTAAAAGTGGTTTTCTATTCAGATTGGATATGGTAGATCAGAGTTCAGTCGGTAAACTATACCGCGAAACATTTCATGTTTGTATCTCTGACCGTCTGACGTATATTTTGTAGGTTTAATTGTATTTAAGTGTATGTAGGGTGTCAAAAAAGTTTCTTTTGAAATGCAACATGACCAATTTTTTGGCTGTTTGTGCCTTCAAATTAAAACCATATTTATACAATTTGCCAGCCACACTAAATGGTCGTTCACTCAGCAATGATAAAGCCGCAGCAGTTAGAAGTTTTTTGGTTAATTTAGCCAACACTGGAAACTTTTTTTTCTAGTATCTTAGGCTAATCTGACAATTGTGGACTATACCGAACGCATTACAAAACTTAGGACAAGTCTGACAATATGAACAAATGGTTATATTATACTACACTGTTCCATATTCTAAGTACAAGATTTCTTAACTGTCATGAATCGTCATGAATCGTCAAAAGTAGATTGTCATTACTATGAACATGATGACAAAATACCTAAAAACAATTTACAGTCCTGTTAATATACACCACAACAAAAATACAAAAATGGGGCTGGAAAGGTACCAGGCTGTATGAAATAAATATGTATGTCTCACGATCGCATATACCTATTTCACCTGAAACAGGATGATTAATGATGTAAGGAAATACAAAAAAAATTGAGGGAAACGTATTGCAACATCGCTGTTTCTGTAGATATGCAAATGCACGGGCACAGGATAATATCTGTACCTACTTGAGAGTAGGTATACTCGGGGGACATAATATTCTGCATTCGCATAGATTTATGTCTCTTCGCCAGCCGAAAACTTGAACGGACATTTCACAAAAAGAAAAAAAGAAAAAATACCGTGTAAAATACCAGTGGTAGGGTGTCAAAAAAATTTTTTTACGGAAAACGGAAATCGGAAAGGTAAAAAACTTTCACTTTACGGAAAACGGAAAGGTAAAAAAATTTCCACCGGAAAACGGAAAGGTAAAAAAATTCACTCAGCGGAAAACGGAAAACGGAAAGGTAAAAAAAATTGTCAGCCGGAAAACGGAAAAATCAAATGCCAGAAAACGGCAATCGGAAAGCGAAATTTTCACAGAAATGGGAAAAAATAAAGTGAAATTTGCACGGTAATAGACAAATTTGCAGAAGGAAAACTTGCATGCAGGTTTGCCTGTTTGGCTTTGATTGTGGTAGCTGTACATTCTGCAACTATGGATCATGCCAGTAACTTCACTTGTAGTTCAAGCTTAACTGAACCAACAAAAATCATCAAAAGGTAGCAAAAATACACTACAACAACAATAAGAATTTAGCAAAAGTGAACTTTGATGTAACTGAACAGTAAACAGTATACTCAGCGGAGTGCAAAGTATGTGTCCAAAATTACTTTGTGTTTTTTACAGATTTGGATACAGATAAAAATTATGAATGACAGAAGAACCTGATAGTTAAAAAACCATAGTGGAAAAAGATAAATACAGATTGGAAAAACAATAGAAAAATGCCAGAAAACTGAAAATCGAGCCAGAAAATGGAAAAATGGCCTGGAAAAATGGAAACGGAGAGGTAAAAATTTTTCAGCTGGAAAATGGAAAAATGGGCCGGAAAAACGGAAACAGCAAGGTAAAAAATTTTCAGCTGCCGGAAAACGGAAAGGCAAAATTTTTTTGGCTGCCGGAAAACGGAAAACGGAAAGGTAAAAAATTTTCCTGTGGAAAGGCGGAAACGGAAAACGGAAACAGAAATTTGACACCCTAACCAGTGGTATACTCGGCGGACATCATACTTAGGTAGTATGAAAACCTACCATAACCCATCTGAATAGTGAACCAATACTTACACAGTTTTTCATCATAATATATCGTTTTTACTATGGAGTAATTTATTACGAAATTTATCACAAGAGTTTATTCATTTAATTATGGTAGGATTCTGCGCATACTTTGCGGTCCGCTAAGTATACTTTATGTTGCATTTCCGGAGCGAAATGTATTGATAGCTTCACCGAAAACTTTTTAATGCTTTCTCAATAAAATTCACCCTTCCATCGAAGAAATCTCACCCAGCGGAATTGCACATTAGCTTTTTTATCAGGGAATGTTATACCCAAAACTACAAACTGTATCCAAATGTTTTACAAGGGGTATTTCAAGAGGGGTTTATTATTTCAGCTCCTTCAGACATTTTGTGGGCAATTCGAGGAAATACGGTATATGGTATTTTGAAGCCCCTTGTATCTGCACACATGGATAATAATGCGGAGTTCAATATGCTCGATGTTTTCATTTAACGGACTAGTTCACTGTGTCAACATCCGCCCAATGACAAATATGGATATTTAACCGTTTTCTCGTTTTTTTAACCTGTTTTACTCTTTGCTCCCAGATCCATATGTCTGGATCGACTTCGAACAAATAGAAACATGTTTGTTAAATACCGTATTTCCTCGAAATACCCCCTTGAATTAACCCCCCCTCGAAATACCCCCAGGTGTTTTCGAGATTTGGAAAAAATACCCCCCCCCTCGAAATACCCCCGTCTGGAAAAGGTACATCATGTATATAAGGTACATGATGTATTTATTGATGTAAATTTGCATCGCAGCGACACATAGACTAGTGTATGTGTACCTATCTACGTTGATATATATGTATCGAAATATCTTGTGAGGTCATCTTTATATGTATAAGGGTACGTCAAAGCCCATTCTTTACTACCACCCTTTAGGAAAATTTCTGCCGAAATAATAACCCCCCTCCCTCGAAATACCCCCCTCAAAATTTCCACTCTGAAAAAATAAACCCCCTTGGGGTATTTCGAGGAAATACGGTATACAAGTACATACAATAGGTTTCGTCACTGGGTTTGAAATGTGGTAATTGACCTCCGGCCATTGCTAGTTCATATTTGTTTTTTTTTGTTGTTTTTTTGCGGCAAAATGTTCATTCTGGATGAAGCATGGATTTTGCAAACATTTCATAAGCACATGCAGCGTGAATTTTAGCCTAGTGTATACACTTTTACATGATGAATGATAAATATGGTGTGGTCTCTGTGCAATGCCAAGACAGGCGATTTGCAAGGAAATATTATTTTCATTCAAATTTTTATTTTAAGATACAATATTGACATTAAACACAATGTTAAAAACCTTTTTTTAATACCTTTTCCATGTTATGTTTGAAGAACCCTTACGGTTGGAATGGTTGATGTGTAGAATGAACAAACATTTCACGTCAAACTTCACAGTCTGAGCCAGGTAAACTTGAATTAAATTGAATAAAGTACCGTATTTCTTATATTAGAACGGCAGGCCGAGGCACTTCTTTCATTCACGAAATAAATAAAACGGTGCCTCAAATGGAATGACATGTTGAATTACGTTGGAAGGGTGCCAAAACACAAAAAATATATAAAATAAAGAGAATCGAGAGAGGACAGAGAGAACGTTCAAAGCGTATATTGCTAATCTAGGTATATTTCAAATTGATGTTCTCTGATATTAAAATGTTGCTCAAGTTTCATTTAAAAAACTGTTCAAATAAAAAAAGAGGGTGTAAAAATTGGCGAAAAAATTGAACGACGGTCTCCAAATAGAACGTCACCTCTAATCGAATTGCAGGTAAAAATAGTTGATAAAAAGAATTGAACGGCGCTGCCTATTAGAAGAAATACGGTACATCAAACATCGTTAGGAAATTTATTGATTGCATAAAAAGTGCATCAAACTCAGATAAAAAATGCAACCACCAGAAAACATAATTTTTAAAATTACATCGAGCTACATGTAAATACTCGACGGACTTAAAGCCGTACATTTTTCCGAAGAGAACGCGTATAGATTATAACAAATCTTGGCGGTGCACCAACTCCATACGACGCAAAATTAAATCTGAAAATAAATCGCGTAATAGAATTGGCCGTGTTCCAACTTCTTCTATCGCGATATAAATAAAATAGGAATTGGAAAGAATGCAGCGAGCCAGCCTAACACATAAATATGAGCGAGCCCACAGTATCAAGTCCGTCGAGTATAACTATAAAAATCATAAATCACATGCGGCTGCTGTGGCTGGCGGCTGGCAATTGGCACCTTGCCAGCGAACTTGATCAATCAAAGAGTCAAGATTATGTTGTAGCTTGGCCATCGTGTCCATGCTTTCATCCAACATGGCATCGTACACCTGTGGTGGATTATATTTAACTGCTAGTAAATGTTGTAAATATTATACACAGTACCCAATTTTGCACATCCTAAATACTCCGGTCCTTTAGTGTTTTTTTTGTGATCTGGTGCAACTATCAGACCCTGTAAAAAGCCTTGTAAATTTTTTTTACATGTCATGCAAAGTGAAAAGTCATGTAAAATGTAATTAAACATGTCAAACTACCAGAATAAATTTGCCATTTTATAACACTTTTGACACATTTTCTACATTTTACGGGGTCTGGGACTGCCTTCTGGTGGTTACCAATAATTCACGTGAGAACTGTACTGGTTCTTATCGCGTATCAATAAGTTCCCAGTTTGGCATTTTTGAATATTAATACGCATTTGTAAATATACTCCGGTTACTTTACACCTTGCACGCGTGGTTCCCGCTGGATGTGTGCCAACGATGGTTAACGCGTGCGAGTTTCAGAAAAAGATAATAAAATTGATTGTTGTTATAATGTTATTCATCAACATATTCACATCGATGAATTTTTTAAATCTTTTTACGGAAATCGCATGATTTAATAATCATTGGCACGTTTCCAACACGAGACATAAATCAGTGCGAGGGCAGAGTATCATGTACGCCGAGTATACCTAGAAAAACGACACCGTTGAGTGTTGACTTCTGTCACTGCAGGAACGATTGACTAAAAAACTACGCATTTGAATAAGCTTCTGCGACCCACCCGTCAACTAAAATCTGAGTTGACATAAATAGAAGCCGGTTGGCACACGATGCCATCTAGAGCGCGTACCGCTAACACTACTAAACTCCAGCCACTACCTTAAATCCCTCCCTCAATTTTGGCACAAACTCAAAACCCGCTCACCTGTTGCGAGTACAAACATTGTGCATTCACCTTCGCGCTGTCTCCGTTAACAACACGCTGCACCGATGGGCGGGTGGAATCGCTGGTGCCATTCTGCAAGTTCGCCGATTGCGAGTTGACAGCTGAGTTCGCTTTGCTGCACGTTGGCGGCTGGTGTGGAGGCGCGCCTGAGTTGGCAGTGAATGGTTTTGGATACAGGTACGGTAAAGATAATGCTGTGATTTTAACAATGCTGCACGTGCACGCTAGCGCTATGCGACTGAAAATTTTTTACTGCATTTCTGATAGGAACGTGTACCGTATTTCTTCTAATAGAAAAGCGGCGTTATATTTTTATCGTCAACTTTTTACCTGCCGTTCTTTTGGATGTGCCGTTCTATTGGATGTGCCGTTCTATTGGAGGCTGTCGTTCTATTGTTGTCGTGAGCGCAAAAACATGCCAAAACCTGCCGTTCTATTGAAGTTATACTGATCTATTAGAAGAAATACGGTAATTGTTTGGCCCATTGTTTTATGAAGCGAAAAAGTGACTCTTGAAATCAAACGAGTAAAAACATGTCTCTCATTTGACCGATACCGTATTTCCTCGAAATACCCCCCGGGGGGTGATTGTGTCATAGTGGTCCCGAGAGGGGGGGGGTTAAACGAGGGGGGGGGTATTTCGAGGGGTGTTATTATTTCGCCAGAAATTTTTTCCAAATCCTAGTACAAAATCGTTGTTTGTGATGTACACTGGGGTAGAAAAATGCATCAATAACTGACATGTATAGACTCTTGTAGACTAATAGTAGTACGTAGATGGTATAAACACTGTTCTAACATGATTACGATTTTGTTTTAACGTGTGTTCTGCACTACGCAGAACACAAACTGCAGTATTTATCATGTACGTTCTCTTCATGTGCACTCAATCTGGGGGGTATTTCGAGGGGGGGGGGGGTGATTGTTTCATAGTGGTCTCGAGAGGGGGGGGGGTCAAACGAGGTGGGGCGTATTTCGAGGGGAGGGGGGGGCATTTTCTGGGAATACGGTAGTTACAATTGACCAGCGGTCAACTAAGCGTGTGCGACCGCACTTTAATTTTATTCAAACACATTCTTATCGACAGCAAATCCCCCTTCAAATCACCAACCCCTGGGAATGGATCTGGCCACAATCGGCTGAGTGTCTCCCAAACATTCCAATGCCTCGCCCAAACTTTCCAGTGACCTCCATCTGTTTCTTGTTGTTAGCTCGTCATTGGTTTCATTGTGGGCGGAGTCTGTTGATAACCTTTCTGTATTTGGCTCTAGATTGGATTTGATATTTCCATTTTTTTCTGGACAGAATTTTGTGCCATTTAGTTGAGGTTCTTCATCAGTTTTGTGTGAATGTTGCTTTTTGTACTTTTTGAGTAAAAATGACATAGCGACGCTTGGATTTGGGATAGGCGGGATAGATTTCTTCACTATTTAATCTGGAATGTGCAGTAAGTTCAGGGATAGAAACTGATAGCATATAAATTGACAAAATAAGTCAAACAGCGCAATTGACGCACAAAACTTTTGCACGCAAAAACAAATGCCATTGTACGCTTTGCCACTTTGCACTGCCATTGTCAACAACAACGAAACTACAATTTATCAAAAACGTAATCAAAACAATGCCGTGAGTATCACACATAAATATCTATGTATCAAAACTAAATCCCAGCGGCAAACCTCGACACGTGCAAGTTTATCCTAGTTTATTCACCCCATATTTTTTCACCGGCGACGACAAAAGGAGGGGAGGAGATGCAATGCAAAGTATTCTCTATGACAACGATAAATAAGCGCGCGAGCTTATTGCAATAGCGCCGCGGTGAAAAGCACATGGATCATGGCATGTGATATGAGATAGACTGTCATGCGTAGTGATGTGAAGGCGCCGTGGCGCTGGCGCTAAAGTGAGGCTGGCGCCATGGCGCCGTTTTCGCCTCGTGCCAAGCCTGTGAAGGGCGCCTACCGTATTTCTTCTAATAGAAGATCGCTGTTCTATTTGTCGTCAATTTCGTCAATCGGGATAAATGCTGTACTATTGGAGGTTGCCGTTCTATTTATTCGTGGGTGAACAATAGCCAAAACCTGCCGTTCTATTGGTTGCATGCCGTTCTATCAGAAGACATGGCTTTTGAAGGCTTTTGACGGCTTTTGAAGAAATTGAGATGTTTTTTTGGGTCTTAGCGCGCTTTATTTCCGTGGTGACTAAATGGTTCAAAAGTGTCAGCCGCTTCTGCTTGAGGTCACAACTCACTAGTTACTCAACAAAATGGCGCCATGCCCATAGCGCCATTGGCGCATGGCGCTCAACCACTGAAAAGCACCATAGCTCTATGCGAAGGCCCTCAATAAGCTTTATGGCGCTTTTTACACAACTAGTCACGCATTTTGATCGGGGTGCTGGAAAACCAATAACCCAAGTGGGCGGCGAAACATGTGACCGGCTGTTTACTTAAACGCGTTTTCAATATTTACTGTCTGATGCGACCATTGAATAACAGTGAAAATTGGAAATTCAAAAACACTGCTTATTTTAATTGGCGGAAAACTTTCGAGGTGCTTGGATTATGATTTGTTTGAAGGAAATTAGGATCCGCCGATTTAATGGACTATCGTTGTATTAATCCTGTGTGCGACAATAAATGATGATTCTGAGCGCTATGGCCCACGCCACACCACACGCACAAGTTGACATCGCAAACGTGTCAAGCAAAATACAAATAAATTTTTAAAGGGTCACACTTAGCAGAAACAATGAAATTATTTACCAGTCACAAGTAAAAATAAACTACGCTTTACCACATATTCAAGAAGTAGAAATGACATAATCAATCTAAGTTCAGTTGAATTTAGTTGACACGAATTTTGATGTCAACTAGTGTGTGTGGGCCCACATGTTTTTATCTAGGTAATTAAATTGTTTCACCTCAATTAAAAACACGTCACCAACGGACTGAGATTGGAAAAAGTTCTGGGAAAGTCTAGAAAAAGTTATTGTAATGTTACCAAAAGTATTTTTAAATCAACTAATTTATCAAAACACTAATTTACCATAAATTTTCTCACAATTTGTCAGCTCAGCTGTAATACGCCTATGTAACCAGCCGGTCTTTATTGACCTAAATTATACACACACATCGTGTGGTTCATAGAACTGTGGATGTTTTTTCAGTGCACAAAAATTATAAGGATCATTAAAGCTTACCGAAATGGGCAAAATAAACCGCGAACGGGAATACCGTATATTCTTGAATAAGACCACCCCCTCTTGAATAACTCCCCCTGCTGGCCGGGTGGGGAAAAAATAACTCCCACCCCCTCGAAAAACTCCATACACTTGAGGAACTCCCCCTCGCTGATAGGTGGAAAAGATGTTGGGTGAGTCTAAAAAACAATCAATGAAGTCAGACAGAACAAATAAAACTACGTCTAGGCTGCACCTGCAGTGCAGTGTGTGAAACGAAGAATACAAAGGAATATACCGTATTACCTCGAAATACCCCCAGGGGGTTTATTATTCCGCCAGCAAAATTTCAGGGGGGGATAATTCGAGGGGGGGTTTATTCGAGGGGGGGTCTATTATTTCGCCAGAAATTTTCGGAAATTCCCCATACGCAGACGTAGAAAAATCAAACAATCACATAGATTTATGTGTTCATAGGCATATATTACTGTATATACACAAAAACCCTTCCCTAACATCACTTAATCATCAGTTTTAACGTGTGTTCTACATAATACAGATCACAAACTGCGGTATTTGTCATGTACGTTCACATTACACTCAATTTTAGGGGGGGTATTTCGAGGGGGGGGGGTTTATTATTTCCTCAGCCGAAATTTAGGGGGGTATTTCGAGGGGGGGGGGGGTTTATTATTTCCTCAGCCGAAATTTAGGGGGGTATTTCGAGGGGGGGGTTGATTCAAGGGGGGGATAATTCGAGGTAATACGGTGGGCCTACCGCAGCGACAACAGATATACATCATGCAATTCTGAGAAAAATCCCCCCCCCCGTTTGAATAACTCCTCCCGCTTGAATAACTTCCTCCTAAAAAAACTCCGACGAAAAAAGAACCCCCGGGGGTTTTATTCGAGGATATACGGTATCTAGAATGTCGGGGCGCGGGATGTTGAATTTCTGACATCGTTTTCACGGATGGACAGCAAACAAGTATTATAGATCATTCTCTTTCAAGCTTGGTTAAGTATTCGATCAAATGTAAACACCTTCCCGGACAAGTTCACCACCCATTTTTTTATTTCACTTCGAATGCGATATCTCCATCCATGGGGGTGTTATAAGGCTGAAACTTTGTATATATTAAGTTGTAAGACCCCCTTACTCCCCAACAATGGGGGGAGGTGCGGCGACTCACTACAGGGTGGGTCGCCCTATATGCAAAAAAAAATTGTGACGTTTTTGGTGTCCCAAGCAAGTTCACCACCCACTTGATTAGCTACACTTTGAAGGCTATATCTCCAGCTGTGAGGGCGGTAGAAAGCTGAAATTTGGGGGATGTCTTGCCAACAACCCCCCTCACAATACACCAGTGGGGCAGCTGCCAACGACCCACTAAAGCATGGGTCACTGCATATAAATTTGATAAAATTTTTTAAGAACAACCCAAGTGTCCCAAACAAGTTCGCCACCCAACTGCATTATAAAAAAATGTTGTGAGAACATACCTGATATAAAATTGAATCAGATATGAACCCTTGTTCTGCTCATTAAATTTTTTTCAGTAGGGCACCCACCCTGTCCCATAAACAGCAGATTGAAAATTTCACTTTTTTGTATCACACTTAAAAAGTTGGTTTACAAAGTTCACTAGGGGAGGGTCTAAGGTTCAAAGTTATGTAAACAACATAACCTCTAAAATGCTTCCATAAGTAAATTTATTTGGGGTGAATGAAAATATGAAAATTTTGTCAAATTTTCTTCCTGAAATGACATCATTTTGACATCATAGAATTCACCCCAAGTAAATTTCCTTATGGAAGCATTTTAGAGGTTATGTTGTTTACATAACTTTGAACCTTAGACCCTCCCCTAGTGAACTTTGTAAACCAACTTTTTAAGTGTGATACAAAAAATTGGTTTAAAGTGAAATTTTCAGTCGGCTGTTTATGGGACAGGGTGGGTGCCCATCTGAAAAAAATTTTTTTGGTTGAAATAGTGTTCCAACCCAATTCATTTTTATATTAGGTATGTTGTTGCAACTTTTTTGTAATGCAGTTGGGTGGTGAACTTGTTTTGGGACACTTGGGCTGTTTTTAGAAAATGGTTAACTTTATATGCAGTGACCCATGCTTTAGTGGGTCGTTGGCAGCCGCACCACTGGTGGATCGTGAAGGGGGTTGTTGGCAAAACATCCCCCAAATTTCAGCTTTATTCCGCCATCACAGCTGGAGATATGGCTCTCGTAGTGTAGCCAATCAAGTGGGTGGTGAACTTGTTTGGGACACCAAAAACGCCAAAAAAATTGTTGCTTATAGGGCCACCCACCCTGTAGTGAGTCGCCGCACCTCCCCCATTGTTGGGGAGTAGAGGGGTCTTACAACTTTATATATACAAAGTTTCAGCTTTATAACACCCCCATGGACGGAGATATTGCATTGGAAATGAAATACAAAAATGGGTGGTGAACTTGTCCGGGAAGGTGTTTAGCTGTATACCTACCTTTTCCGTATCAAACCATGTGACACGCGTGTTTTCCAAGGTAGAGTGAGCTTTAGCTTACGTTAGGTGAGCACAAGCATTATTTCCCCGGGGAACTCGCATCCCATGCGCTAACGTGTATAAATACGTATTTACGTATTTACGTATGTATACTCCAGCGACACTAACACCTTGCAACGAAATCTACCATATCCCATCTGAATAAAAGAACAAACATAATTTTTTTTCATCTTATTTATCGAATTGCTATGATAAATATAATGACAAAAAAATATGTTTGTTCTTTTATTAAGATGGAATATGGTAGATTTCATTGTAAGGTGTAATGTCGCTGGAGTATACGTGACATCAATTCAATTGTGCAGAGATCAATGCCTTTGCTGTTGGATTGTTGATCGAAAATTGGACAATTTTCATGGATTTCATTTTTTTGCATAAAGACACATCGAAATGTTTCGTAATCGGAAAATTTACCTCGTTTTTATAGAACTCACTAAAAACGCGATACATTCGCCGTCAATTATTTTGAATACCGCGTTTAGAAGGTGACACAACATCGGTCACTTGTGTGCAATAGGCGTGGCATAAAGAAAATTTCTCGAGCCAATTTCGCAGCATGTCAAACGATAGCGAGACAAGTGACAGGGAATGTAAAATATCAATTTTATGTGGATCAAAAATTCATCTAAAAATAATACAGTGCCTTCTCTCTTATCGTCTCTACTTGTGTAAAAACGCCATTGCTGTGGGAACTGGCGCTAGCGCCAAAACATAAGGAAAGCGTCATGGCGCTTGTGGCTGTGTCAAAATTTTGGCGCCTTTACAATTTACAGCGCCATTCACAACGCTTTCAAACATGATTTGTCAATTGAGAAAATGTGGACATATTTATATTCATGAAACAACACTGTAAATCTTCCAGAACATGAGCACTGAATTTTGATAAAGAAAAAGTTTTCTATTTTACCTGCTATTTTATCAAAAAATATATTTTTGTCCAGGTAAAAGACTAGAATAGTGCACTGTCTGTGAGAAACAATTACCCCGTCCATTCAAGTGTGTTTGACAACTATTGAAATGCGTGAAACATTTGCATAGTTTTTATAGGTCGTCGAACAATGGTTTTTCAACCAAAAAAAATCTAGGTATAAAAACGGGACGAGATAAGTGTTAAAACGACGGTCGTAAATATTTATGCACATACACGAGGGGGTTTGAAGAAAGGAATAAATACTGCCGTGGTGACCTATTCAATAAAACGGACATTTAAAATTTGAAATCCTTTGTCGATTTCCACAGCACAGAGCAACAACAAAGACCATGTGCCATTTTATTATTCAATCTGCTCTGATCCATGACCATAAGCTAGAGCACATAAATTTACATCGCATGAAAATCATACGGAAAAATTTAAATAAATTGTCGCCTGAGTGAAGCTGCGCGGTGGGCCGCGCCGAGGTCACATGATACGGACATGAACCCAATTCTAAGCGGTCTGTTCCACTGTAATATAAAGGCAATCATTCTTGGCCCTCCTGGCAGTGATACAGATGCTGTGCTCCAAAAGTCAGTGGACAGTTTATTTATATACGCTCCAGTGGCAAAAATCCATTGCCGTTATAAATAATGTTGAATGTAACGTATTCACAACAATGAATTTTTCTTTGAAACAATGAATGAACATCTTTTAACGAAAATTGCGAGCTTTTTATCATTGGCACTCATCCAACATGAGACATGAATCAGTGCAAGCGTAGAGTATCAAGTCAAAAGTAATATCATCACGGAGTGGTTTGATTGAGTACCTAGATAACATTGATGTCCAAATGAATTCAATATTGGCAATTAGGTATTTATCTGACGTGTCTGAGAAAATTTGGAACGCAGAATAATGGCATAATAAGCTCGGAGCACACGGTTAGACATGACTTTGATGTCATCTGGGTGTCATTAGCATAGCGCATAGCACGGCAACGTAAGCGTAGAATAGATTTCCTTGCATTGTGTTACCATTCGAGAAGAATTTGAGTATTAAATATAATCAAATAGTGTTTATAATATCGTTGGATTACTTGGATAATTTCTTTTCGAAAACAAGGGTTTTTTTCCAACAAAGTGACTTTCCAACAAAGTTACTCTGAAAATCGAGGGACAGGGGCCTATATTCAACTCATTTTTCACTGTGGGACATGCAAGAACGGGGGGGGGTGTATTTATGTTAAAAATCATGAATAGAGGACCCATGGATGGCAAAATTGTCATGGAGCCTGTGTATTCACAGAGTATCGTATAGGTAAGCAGGTAATTACAAAAATTATCTCAGAAGCGACTCGCACACAAGAACCCTTCTAGCAACATCTACCGTAACCTTAAGCATAACGAAATATTCGTTTTTGTGTGTGAATAAGTAAAATAAATATCAGCAGACAAAGTATCAAATTGCTGTCAGTATTATTACTCAAGCATTGTGACAAAATCATGCTTATTGCATGCAGATAATTATATTTGACAAGTTGCAGCGATTTTCCCAAAGCACGAACTGAAGGAATGTGAAAATATACCAAAGATATTTATACCTAGATATGTTTGCAATGTCAACCATGTAGGTATGTATTCTCGCACATTCACACATGTAGGTACATTCGCACGGGCCTGTGCCTGTTAGCATGTAAACCGTTTGGCATGTAGACAACGGATCAGGGGTTTCTAAGGTTTTGATCCTTGGGGGGAAGGCTTCATAGATAGCAAATCCCTCCTCCAGAGGAATACATAGCTGAAAATTATTTTGGGGGGCTCGCTGGGGGTAAAATATATATGATATTTATGGCAAAATTGACAAAGCATTGACAAAATTATGGAGCAAAATTTGGCGATTTTTAGTAAAAATTGGGGGAAAATTGCTCAATGATTTCTCCACATATACCTACCTAGTTCAGCGATTTGTGGGGATATCAGGGGATAGTAGCCTCGGGATAGATAGCTAGCTTAGCAGTCCCACCCCACCCCATGAGACCCCCACAACGGGTCTACATGCGAAGCGGGTTAGATGCCAAGTGAGCCTACGCCCATTCACACATGTATGACGGTTCAATGTCATACTTTTTCTGAAGTGTAGACAAATTAAAAGAGTGTTCTACTTTTGTTTAGTCACGATGGAATCTGAGGCTAATAAAACACATTCACAGGTGCGCTAGCCGCTAAATCAGAATACCTAACTTTTCCATTCCATACAAATCCAGTCAGTGTCTAAAACAAGGAACTTTTGTTTTTGTCAGGCATTGGACGCATAGTTCGGCAAACAATGGAACTTTATAGCCATAGGAATCTGATGAGTCCATTTCTAGCAAACATTATACCAATGTTACCTTTCAGAATGATGTATTCATCACAAAATGTCACTCTAATGGCTCATTAGTTGGCATATAGTGCTAAAATGCCTCAATGTGTTAGTGAGTGTGCTAAAACGAAGTTTTTAATGACAGTTGCCTCTTGATATTTATAAAACACAACATTGTGAAAAGAACACCAATATTTAGCTTGAACCTAGATACCTACATATTTACATCATACGTAATGAATGTAAAAATTAATTGTTCTGATTAAATATTACATTGTGAGACCAGTGAAAATTACTCCTCGATACAGATTTCAATCCATTATCAATCATAATTCATCAAATGTGACCTAGTAAAACGCATTTATTCAAATACACGCGACTGGAGGTGTCAGAGCGACCAGGACATGACATTTGCATAAATATGCAAATGCGTAATAAACATGACACTGTGGCGGCAAAATTCAAAATATCTGTCTGTTTACCTTTTCAACCATTTTACACCTGAGCGTTGGATTTTGCACACAAAGCAAGGGCACAAAGGTGTGAAATATTTACACAGTGTGCAGTTTGTGTTTGTGCATAATGGTGGGGTAGTTTACCTAAAATTGACTTGGGTTAAGCTATTTTGAACTGTGGGATATGGATTGAAATAACACGGAAATATTTATGTGGTTGGCAATAATACCTGTATTTTCTTCGACATTTTGGTTTATACATCATTATTTCACGTCCGGAAAAAGTTACAAGGCATGAGAAACAATGGAATTAGCTACCTACTTTTATTTACATGTTGCGCGGTTTCAAACGACTCCGTCTGAAAGCAGCAAGATAAAATTCGCTTTTCGTACATTCGGACTGCAATAAACTTCCTACAACAGCGGCCAATTTATATGACTAAGTCACACGCAAACTGCAGAGCAGCAGGGGCCAGTTCCGAAAGTGGAGAAGTGAAAAGCGAACTGCGATCTAAAATAGGAAGTAAAATGAGAAGTGAAAAGCGAAAAGAAATGAGAATTAAAAAGCGAAGTGAAATTAGAAGTGAGAAGTGAAGTGGAATGAAAGAAGCAAAAGAACAAATGGGAAGTGACATTACAATGCTCAAAATTAAATAAAAAAGTAATTTTTTATCATTTTTTTATATTTTTAATATTATTATTAAAATAATTAAATTTTTGATTAAAAAAAATTTAAAAGAGTATGATTCCACTTTTCACTTCCCATTTCACACCCCACTTCTCCACTTGCGGAACTGACACCTGGGGGCACTCCCAGACCCTGTAAAGTGTCAAAGACCCTGTAAAATGTCATGTAAAAGACCCTGTAAAATGTCATGTGTCATGTAAAAGACCCCGTTAAGTGTCAAATGTCGTGTAAAAGACCCTGTTAAGTGTCATGTGTATCAAAATCTTATTTTATCGTATCCAAATCTTATGTTTATGTATCCAAACCTTATGTCAAAAGGTAAGATTTGGATAAAACATAAAGTTTTAGATACGATAAAATAAGATTTGGATACACATGACACTTAACAGGGTCTTTTACATGCCATTTGACACTTTACTGGGTCTTTTACATGACACATGACATTTTACAGGGTCTTTGACACTTTACAGGGTCTTTTACAGGGTCTGGGAGTGGCCCGAAATTGAAGTAACCCGACAAAATTTTTGGGCTGTCGGATGAATTTTATGTGAACTTCTACGTTGCCCAATTCAATTTGGTTCAATTGAAGGGGAGAAATAATCGGGCTGCCCGAAAAACTATCGGGCTAATCGAATTTGGTTCCTGTTGCGCGCTGCCAAAGCTGACGGGGGGCGAAGTTGCAGCGCACCGCATTCCATTAGTGCGTTCGGCCGTCGCGGCGCACTTCATGCATACATAATTCAGATTTAACTCAACGCAAAGTGAGAACTACGCCAACCAAGTTGTGACACTACGCGATTACTATGGATGGTATATATATATACCCAACTACATCTGTCTAAACAGTGAACACAACTAAGAAAACATAGTCATTTTTATCACACTCCAATATTCGAAGTCGCTGACTGAATGTTTGCCTAGCAAAATATGTCTCCCTATTCTACAACACTTTGAAAGCAACCACAAAACAGGAACAACCCAAAATGAGGAAGGAAGTCGTCCGCCAAGATGCTTGTTGTCCGATTTCAATTCAATTCCACAGGATGTTCTCAAAGTTACAACAGAGGCTTAACAGTAAAAGCATGCGTGCGTTCAACTGTGATGTCATTTCGAGCAGAAATAAGACGATAGTTCGAAGATACCGAATTTCCTTGAAATACCCCCAGCCCCAGGGTATTTTTTTCAGAGTGACAGTTTTGAGGGGGGTATTTCGAGGGGGCTATTATCGTCAAATCCATAGTAAAGAACACGCTTTTACCTTCCCAAAACCGGTAATTTTGGTGACTAAATATGTTAAATATCATTATATTTTTGATAAATAGTATTTGATAAACGTAAAATACGTTTTTGATAACTACCATTACGACTTGTTACGTTTTCCAAACCGAAATACCCGGGTACTATGGAAAACGTAAAATTATGATATCTAGTAGTTTATTAGTGGCCGCTCCCTAAGTGCATTTTTTCTTGACTTCTCTACCGATTTTGATGGTTGAGCACTTGAAATGATCAGAACGATGTGGCGATCATTTAGAATGATTACAAACAATAGCACAAATATAAATAAGCTCCAACAAATAGCCACCGACCGGAGTCGATGCCGCACAGAATGTAACTATATTTTGTCATAAACTGAATTAAGAATTCAGTTTAGTCAAATTAAGAAAAAAATTGTGAAAGAAATGTGATATTTATGTTTTATATTTACCCGGTACATTTTACATCGTTTACTTTTGACACTATTCATGAGATTTGAAGTTTTACGGCGCATTTCAGTGTCTGGGAGTGCACCCGGGGCACTGTGCCATCGTTCACTGCGGCACGCATCAGTTTAAAAAATTAATTAATAAAACTACTGTAGTATCATATACGACTACTCGACTGCAATTATTTACTCGATTCAAAGCGCATAAACAGTTTTATGTAGCCGACACGATAATTCCCGAGTAAATAGAAAATCAATTATGAGGCGCCGCTCTAATTATATTATCCCCAGTTTACACCGAAAATAATTATCAATTAATCAAGTTTAATAACTCAGCCCATGAAAAATTGGCTTGTATATATAAAACAGCGTAAATATATAAAAAACACATCAAAACATACGATCTGGATCAACATTCAGCTACTCTCAATCGTGACTACACAAAAACAGCTGAAAGTTGAGATGGAAAAAGTTCGAGCGATCGTTGTTTGCGCGGCCATTCTAATCCTTCTGATTGGAAAAAGCGCCGATGTAGAAGCGAGGAGACTACCTTTTATTCGTGGTGAGTTTTGGCGGGTTAGTATTTTCACACTTGGCGCCAGGACAGCATGACGCCACATTTTTTGCGCCAAGCGCCAGAACAAAATAAGACATTTTTGTCACCTTGAGGGGTACTTCAAGGCGTTTCAAGTGAAAATAAACGGCGTCATGGGCGCTTGCGCGAATGCACATGAGTTTACTGGAATGAATTTCTTCAACATAATTAAAATACCACCTAAAAAACCACTCAACCTCTCCAGGGCCCCGTTTCTTCGCGGTGCGGTCGCAGCCGGGCATCAACAGATACCTGACCCAGCGGGTGCGCGCCAAGGCCAGGCCCTACGGCGGCAGGCGCTTCTCGTTTGGTAGGTGGCAGTTTTTTTGGTTTTTCATTTTTTCTATATGATTGATTTTTTAATTGCGATTTTTGATTGTAAAGAATGGGAAAGGGGAAATGAGAGGGATTGAAATATTTATAAACACCGTTATATATTAATAGTTAAAGTTATAATTTACCAGAAACCAGAATTTTCTCCTGAAATACCGACGATAGTGAGATAGAGCCTGATATTAGGACCCACTGAAGTATAATTTCTGTTCGCCTAAGAAACTGATACACATTGAACATTGTGAATTTCAGGTCGACGTGGCTGACAAATTGGCAAATCAAGAAGTTGACAAATGTGGGACGCACCTAGTCGAACTTGTGATTTTCTGATACTATTTATTTCATTTTTAACATTATACGCCAGTTATTCGTATTCGCATATTGTAAAGTATTGTAGTGTACAGTGCATGTCAATGTGTTTTTAGTGTTGTTATTACAGCCCATACAAATACACTTGCTAGCATTCGTTACATCTCAAGTCCGGTGATTTTTGCAAAAATAGATACTGTATTGAGTGTTAGGACATTAATTATACCTATTATACCATGTTTTCTATATAAAGTTGTGAAAAAAGTTCAATTGTCTACTGGCTAAGTACAAAATAAACCTAATCTCTCAGTTCTTTCCCAGACGGGTTATGGTAGACATCAGTACAAGCGCAACTATCGTAGGAAAAATGGTTTAAATGGGGTAAATAGGAACATATACCGAGGAATATACCGTATTGGCCATACCCCAATACCCTCCCCCCTCGAAATAACCCCGCAAAATCAGCACTATGAAAATAACCCCCGTCTAAATAAAATTCCCCCACGAAAATGAGTGTAAAGAGAATGCAGGTCATTGCCAAAAACTGCAGTAAAATCGAGAAAATACTGTAAATACCCCCCGGGGGGTATTTCGAGGAAATACGGTATCACAGGCGACACAATGATATTCCATACATCAATCTCAGCACGACCCAGCTAGATAGAATCAGCTACAACATAAAGTATTTCTGGCACTGTAAAAAGCATTTTTTTTGCATCTTCATTTTTATTTTGTAAAGAATACACAATACCTGTTGGTGGTTACTGAAACCAATTGTGGTGGCGCCGTTTATCACTTTTTATCAGTGAGCGCAAGCACCAAACTTTGTCCAGAAAAAATGGCAATATTACCTAATCACATTTGCAATTTTGATCGTATTTATATCAGACGTGATCGAATGTGAAGGCAGGTACAACGTATTTACAAAACTGAGTGCGTTGAAAAATGTCACATTCATGAACATCATAAATACCGTATTTCCTCGAATTACCCCCCGGGGGTTTAATTTTTCAGAGTGAAAATTTTGAGAGAAAGGTGAAAAATGCATAACCACCATTTATAAGTTTTTACACCCTTATATAAGGATGTAGATGGTATAAACGATGTTCAAACGTAACACAGTAAGTGTTTTGAACGTCTGTTATGCATTTCCCGCACCGCAAATTCATAGTGCCCATTTTGAGGGGGGTATTTCGAGGAAATACGGTAATATCCATATCAAATGGATTACCCATCCCTTCATCAGAAACTTGGCTGTTAACCACATTAAATTACTCACTAGTGTCGTAACGTATGGAGCGGTATCAAAGTTCGTCTAATTAATTAGCTACAATTCAGCCAGTGTGGTAACCTGGTAACAAGCGAGACATATGATGGATCATTTGTTAGTCTACGGTGTCAAATTTCCGTTTTCCGTTTCCATTTTCCGCAGGCGAAATTTTTCCGTTTCCATTTTCCAAAGGCAAAATTTTTCCGTTTCCGATTTGACAATTAGGTAGGTATGTAAAAAATGTCTGTTTCCAGTAAAAGTTCAGTGTTGCAGTTTTCTTTCCATGTCTGGCAGAGTTTCCGCAAATTGTTTTTTTTCATTTCTGGTAAAATTTCTGCATATTTTCCCTATTTCCATTAAAAAATTTGCTTTCCGTTTACCGGCATTTACCTAATTCTTCCTTTTTTGTTTCTTTTCTACATGTGCAAATTTTTTCCGTTTCGTTTCCATTTTCCGACAAGTGCAAAAAAATTTCCGTTTTTGTTTTCCGTAAAAATCTTTTCTTAACACCCGATTTGTGACCGCTAAATGGCCTGATTAGGCTACGAGCGCTGTGGGCATAAACAGTTCGATGAATAATTTCACATTCGTTGATACAAGATCCCTCTGATGGATAAAACGCGGAGGTAGCGTATGCGGCTTTAAACAAGCTCAAGGTTATCAATACACAAACTGCTACCCAGCCAAGTGCGGAAATGTGGAAGACGATCAAAGAGAAAACGAAGAACCTCAAGCTACGCAAAAGAGTGAGTGGCCAAAGCGACATGTGTAGGGTTTACAAATCGCAATCTCTTCCATCGAGTTACCTATTTTAAATTGGTGCCGAATAGTATACGGGCACAATAATATTTACAATAAATAAAGCGCCAACTAAATGGCGCAAATACTCGTGTCAATTTTTTTATACATTGATTTGATTTAGATTGATTGGAGTTTAGCGCCCCAGTGGCACTGCCGTTTCCACCACCTATACTGACCGAATGATTGGCGCCCAAACTACCGTATTTCCACCAAATACCCCCAGGGGGTTTATTTCTTCAGACTGCAAATTTTGAGAGGGGGTATTCGGGGAAATACGGTAGTTCCACTTTCCATGGGCCAGTTCCGCAAAATGAGAAGTGAGAAGTGAAATGGCAAAAACGACGTAAAAGCGCAAAGGCGAAGTGAAATGGCAAGCGAATTGAGAAGAAAATTGGCGAAAACGAAGGGAAATTATTTTATTTTTTTACTTCACTCGTGCCAATTCATTTCATTGCCATTCATTGCCATTTCACTTCGCCTTTGCGCTATTACTTCGCCTTTGCCATTTCACTTCTCATTTTGCGGAACTGGCACCATAAATATCTGCATCCTCAGCGCAAAAGTAACGACGCACGACCTGAAGCATCCGGCAGCGCCGGCTCAGCCCGCCAGTCGTCCACATCAAACAAGCCCGATAGAACCGAACCAGGTGCGAGAAATTATAAATACTATTCGCGTATAATACTATACTAATACTAAAAATCTATTCGCGCTTGCGTTCCAATGGCACACACTAGTTTATCGGCTCAGTAAACTTGTTTGGTAAACTCATAAATCGACATTGAATGCGTCTGACTTTACCAGGATGAGTAATTTCCTATCTATGTCAACTGTAGCTGACAGATACCTCATCCTGGTAAACTCAAATGCATTCAATGTCGATTTATGAGTTTATCAAATCCGAGTTTACTGAGTCGGAAAACTAATGTGTGTCGCACCAATACACCACCCCATCTCGCACCCCCAAAATACAACAAAAACACAGAAAACTCGTCACTTCCACCAGCGCGACCAGAAAGAACTACATCAGCCAGCCAGTATGAAAAGCCAGAAACAGTCAGAGAGGTTTTCTACCATTATGCAGAGCACACCTCAATTGGCGCCTTGCCACAGGCTTACGGAGCATTTTACACACCTTTGAGGCTTCTATGGGCAGCTGTATTTTTGGCAGGCTTCATTGCCACCTGTGTACACGTGTATTTCATTGTAAAATTGTTTCTGAGTTATCCACATATGGTGACGGTGGGTGCTTTTTATTTATTTTTTATTTTTTCATAGTGGAATTTTAATTGATTATTTGTGCTATTTTATCTTCCAGATTGACATTCAGCGATCAGATTCAGCAGTTTTTCCAGCGGTGACAGTATGCAATCTGAATCCGCTGAAAAGAACTTCGATTGATATGTGCAATAGTCAGTATGCAGATTTGGTCAGTGTTGAAAGGAAGCTCACTTTAGAAACTGTGCTCAGCAGAGTGGGAACAGCCGCTTATAAGGTGCAAAATATCTAAAATTGAGGAATTTTTTCATTGCAAAAATGACTACTTTTTGCCCACTTGCAGCAATTTGGCAAAAACACTGGATCACAGCATATAGTGCAATATTTCCAGCGACTGGGCTTCAAAACACCAAAAGATTATCAGAGATTATGTGAAGAAAGGACAATGGGATCAAGGAGAAGAAGGAAAAGACAGGTACTTGTTGAAACATTTTTACACATATCTTTACCCATACCCACAAAAGAATCAAAAAACATTGCAGACAGATGAGGTGCCAATATCAACGTGCAATTGTTGCTGTGGCTCCAGTTCCTGGACAGGTTAGCTTTACCAGAACTTACCATCGTCATCTCTTAGTAGTACCAGAATTGGAAAGTGTATTTATGCTTATCCAAAATACCCAGGCATTTGGGCATATGTATTTATGCTTATGCTTTCAAAAATACCTCTATGCTTTGTTACTTTTTCCATCCAAAACACCTGGGTACAGAAAAAGTTCTCAATTTTTTTTTCCACATGGCTATGTTTTGATAAAGGGTAGAACAGGGCATGCATGTATGTGCACACGCAAACGTGCTTTCATACATGCATGTATTTATGCTTATACTTTCCAAAAACGCCACCATCTTCACAACTCTTAAGGTACTGCAATCAGTAGATTACAATAAAGATACCCCCTTGCAGATAGCTCCCAAGCAGACATTCTTTTGGGTGGCACAGACAGCGGTGGCACATCAGGTGGTGGTGCTGGTGGAGACGGCTCAGGTGGAGGCACTTATACCACACCGCCACCAGCAACATTGCCACCAAGTGAGATGAGGTTTTTAATTGTTTTTAGTTATTTAAAAAATTATGTATTCATTTATATTTATGCCACTCTGCGGACCGCATGCATTTTTCTGAAGGAAACACTCCATCATGGCGTCACCATCTATAAAATAATTTTTTTTTACAAAAAAAGGTAAAAGTGTTCTGGGGAAAACATTCACCGCTTGTGTGCGACTCTGCATTTCAGTAATTGCGGGTGCATTGCATACTTTGCGGTCCGCCAAGTATACCTTATATGAAAGTAAAGCATGGTTCACACATTGGTGTCAAACTGTAGCTCAACAAAAGTCACAGCCATTCATTGCCAACTACCCCACCAAAGGTGTGATAGATGACGCTGGCTTCGACCTGGGTGACTACGACACTGACACAGGCACAGACACAGGAACAGATACTGGCACTGACACTGGCACAGGTGGTGGTGGTGGCAGTGGCACTGGTGGTAGCTCAGGTTCAGGGTCAGGCTCAGGCTCGGGCACAGGTGGTACAGGTTAGCATTGACACAGTTGTAAAACCTCAACCCATGGCAGTGGTAAGTGAAGTCAGTCAACACAGTTTCCAAAATCACAGACACGGGCAGTGGGGGCCAGCAACAACAGGCAACCACCACTAAATTTGTCAAGACTACAACAATACCACCAACGACAACGACAGCGAGTGCAGCTGCGGCCGTGAATATGGATGACAATGTCGACGCCACTGCCATTATGTCATCACTCAGTGTTTGTCGATTTTTTTGGTCGGGGCAGTCCCAGACCCTGTAAAGTGTAAAGTAAAGTGTCAACACAAAAAAAAATTATTACTAAACTTTGCATGACAATTGACACTTTACTTTACATTTGTCATCATGACAATAAACACTTTGCATGACATTTTTACATTTGACTCCACACTTTTCCGAGTTTGTGATTGGCACCAGGTAGGTTGCAAAATGGAAATTTAATGCTTATTACAGGCTGATGATGAATATGCATTCGCGAAATTTCTCACTTTGAGCGAATTGAGTGATTTGGTCGATGTTATCGATCTAATATCGATCAATAAGGAGATGATCGACAAAGGGATGGCTGCCGCCGAAAAGCATCACTTTATTACAGAGTGCACTTTCGATCGCACAGACTGCAGCAATGTGACAGAGCATTTCTACGAGTTTTTGAACAGGAGATATGGAAAGTGCTACACATTCAATGCGGAACTTAGTTAGTTTAGCCATTCAATCAAAAAAGCAAATTTTGTGCATTTTTAGACGCTAATAAAATTTCTATCAGGCAATGCAACGGTGTTAAGCCGCACCAGAAAAAATGGCGGCCGTTTCGGCCTTCGATTGACACTGAACATTCATAGGGATGAATATATTGGTCTTTTGTCCAGTGAATATGGCATTCGGGTGTCCGTGCACGCGCCTGACATTAAGCCCATTCCTGAGCAGATGGGCTTCAATGCACCACCGGGTAAAGATTGTAATTATAAGCTCTAGCATTGAAAAATTCTCTGGGAAATTTGGAGAAAATATAATCTCACTAAATCTTTCAAAAATATAATTAAATATTTCTTGACAATTTTTGCCAAATTTTTTTATTTTATTTTGTGAGATTTTCGGATATTTAGAAAAGAAGAAAAGATAATTATATCTCTTAATAAAAACACTCTGAAAACTCTTGGCCAGTTCTGGAAAAAAATATAAATACAAATATCTCTTTTCTGATACATTTTTCAATATAAATCTCTTGGAGGTCTTTTCAACCTGGGGAAAATTCACAGGACAAAAATTTGGCAACTCGCCAATACTTATGAACATGACACAGGCTACAAAACCTCGGCGGCTGTAAAACGAAAAGAGACACACCGTTTGGAATTGCCCTACCAAACCAATTGCACCCACGAATTTCCAGTGGAATATGCGGAATATGTCAACAGTTACACCAAATACGACGTGAGAGTTTGTCAGAGATCTTGTTTGGATATGCATTTGTTTCAACAGTGTGAATGTGTCGAGGGGGTGAGTGTGCTTCCATTTTCGTTGTGTTCTTAGGAACGAATGATACCGGGTGGCGCATGTCAGGCGCAAATTTTTAATTGGCTCCCAACGCGTCAATTTTGAATGAAAACTGCTCAAATTTGGTATGGAAGTAGATAAATGTCCCCCATTTGTCGTGTTAAATGCATAATTTCATATCGCAAGATTTCATGTCAGAAGTGAAGGACAGTTCCATATGTGTGTGAACATGTCCCATTGTGTTTGGATGCGCATGCGGTGCAAATGGTTGAACAGCAACAGCAAAATGCTGAATTTTCAAAATGCAGTCAAGCTGACAAATTAACATATTAAATGGGGTGCATCTATCTACTTCCATGCCAAATTTGGACTATTGTTATGACGAGTCGGTGCTTTTGTAGATGATTTAAACTGTGCACCACGTTCAAACACGTATGAAACTGTGCTTCACGTTCCGACATGATATCTTGCGATATGAAATTATGCACTTAACACAACAAATGGGGGACATTTATCTACTCCCATACCAAATTTGAGCAGTTTTCATTCAGAATTGACGTGTTGGGAGTAGGGTGTCAAATTTCCATTTTCCGTTTTCCGTTTCCGTTTTCCGCAGGCAAATTGTTTCCGTTTTCCATTCCGTTTTCCGGCAACTTTCTTTTCCGTTTCTGTTTTTCCGGCTCATTTTCCGTTTTCCGGCTAAATTTTCAGTTTTTCCGCCTTTTTTCTGTTTTCCGCCACAATTTCCAGTTTTTCCGCCTATTATCCGCCTCAATTTTCCATTTTTCCGCCTCATTTTAACTTTTTCTGGCTCAACTTACTGTTTTCTGATCAGCCAAACACGTAAAAATTCATGCAGATTGTCAATGATGTAAAAAAATTTCTGTTTGCAGCAAAATTACTGCAAATTTTTTCCACTTCCAGCAAAATTTCAGCAAATTAAATCCGTTTTCCGGCAAAATTTCAGCAAGTTTTTCCATTTCCGTGCAAATTTGATTTTTCCGTTTCCGTTTTTCCGGCCTCTTTTTCCGTTTTCTGGCCGCTGAAATTTTTTTTCCCTTTCCGTTTCCGTTTTCCGCCAAGTGCAAATTTTTTTTCGTTTTCTGTTCCGTTTTCCGGACGCTGAAAAAAATTTTCCGTTTCCATTTTCCGTAATAAGTTTTTTTTGACACCCTAGTTGGGAGCCAATTGAAACCGTGCGCCTGAAGTGCGCCACCCGGTATGTCTAAGGATGTGTAACGTTAGAATGTGTAACTGCCCTTGATCTTTGGCAGTGGTCTGGCCAGTTGACAAAAATACGGAATTGGCGAACACAACAATCGATGGGTCTATTCATGAGACCACGGACAGTACACCATCGAAATTTGGAAAATTCATAAATCTGTTTTGAACGCATTTGAGTTTATCAGTACGAATGATTTTTTATCGCCATCAACAGTATAGTAGTTGACAGCCTCTTCATTCTGGTAAACTAAGACAGGTTCAAAAAAGGTAGATTTACAAGTTTCCCAAATTTCGGCGGTGTACTAGTGGTGTGCACATTTATTTTAAACTGCACCATGTCGTACCGTGCTGTTTACCGGAAAACCGTACCATACCGGAAAACCGTACCGTACCGGAAAACCGTACCGTACCGGAAAGCCGCCACACACAACCCAATATACCCCCGTTTCAGTTCGTCGAGGGCAAGCAAATTTGCAACGTTTTCAACGAAAAACAACGGGAATGCCGTTCCACAGTATACAAGCGGATGGCTAGCAAAGAGCCGGACAAAATGCTGCCTTGTTATTGCCAGCCGAAGTGCAACGAGGTCTATTTTGAGACCGAGTAAGTTTCCTTTTTATTTAGTAAGGTAGTTTCGTATTGAAAAAATTTTCGTATTGAATTTCAATATTGAGTACTTTTTATATGAAATATCGACAGCAAAAAGTGTGAAATACATCCAATATTGAATATTAGATATTTTTATGTCACATGAATACATGATGAAATTTATCATAAGTATCGAGATCAAAAAATTCTTTAATAATTTCGATGCAAGCCCATTTCTATGGTACCGTATTTCTTCTAGTAGAAGAGTAACCGTTCTATTTTTTCGTCGACTTTTTTATATCAACGTTCTATTAGAGGTGCCGTTCTATTGGAGGCTGCCGTTCTATTTTTTTCACCAATATTTTTCAGACATTTTTCATATAGTGTTTTTAATGAAAAATGAACAATATTTTACTATCAGAGCATCAATTCAAAATCAAATGTGAAAATAACCCTAAATCATAGTTCTGAACACCTTGGATGTTCTCACCACCCATTTTTTAAATTTTTCTGTGTTCTGGCACTCTTCCAACGTAATTTCTACCTGCCATTCTATTGGAGGCTGCCGTTCTATTAATTTCGTGTATGCAAACAAGTGCCAAAACCTGCCGTTCTATTGGAGGTATGCCGTTCTATTAGAAGAAATACGGTAGCTGTGAATTACCCACCTATATTAATTTTTAACGATGTTATTGTTTGGTAAATATTTATATATTTAGTCCAATAGCGAATTTGATGCGCACCGGGGATTTTATTGTGCTCTATTTTTAGATCAAATTTAGTGAAATGATAGGTATAATTATTCCAAATGAGTTGGACGCTCCATAGCAACAATTCACTCTTTTTTATCCATGATCCAACCAGACAGACGTTTTTTTGATGTGATTTATGCCCCATGGTCCTACACATATACTCGGGTTACTTTACACCCTGCACGCGTGGTTCCCGCTGGAAGTGTGCCAACGATGGTTAACGCGTCCGAGTTTCACAAAAAGATGACAAAATTGATTGTTGTTATAATGTTATTCATTAACATATTCACATCGATGAATTTTTTTCATATTTTTAGGGAAATCGCATGATTTAATAATCATTGGCACGCTTCCAACACGAGACATAAATCAGCGCGAGGGCAGAGTATCACGTACGCCGAGTATACCAGTTGACAACCACACCAAATGTCAACTGGTCCCAATTCAAGGCAAGCTGACGAGTAACAATACCCATTATTGTATATACATAAATAAATGTACTTCGTGTCATCCTTGTAGATTGCATTCGAACCCCGCAAAACAACAGCTTCATTTGCAACATGACGCAGCACTTTTGCATTCGAAGGTCGTAGGTCGGCTGGTCAGCAAGCATTTAATTGGGACCGGAACCAGTTGACATTTGGCCTCATTGTCAACTATAGCCTGTGTCAAGCCATAAATAGCGGACATCTCGGTATTTTTGCATTTCCAGGTTGTCGCAAAGTTCCTGGCCGACAGATCCGTTCATGAAATTGAAAATTGCAAATTTTCTGGAAGACGACGCAATGGCCAAACTGTACTTCACAGCAAAAGCCACCAATGCACACGACTTTGTGGATAAGAATATAGTGAGACTGCACGTGTACCTGCAGTCGTTTTTGACTGAGGTTTGTCAATTTCGATTACCCCCCCCCCCCCTGAATATGGAATGGAAGTATTGTGAATGGATAACACAGGGGGTGAAGCGATCGATACAAGGCTAACTACAGAGCGCTTTTACATCTTATGCGCGTAAAATTTTTTTAAAAAAGTAAATGTGGGGAGCTTAGCGGATGATATTCCGTCAGCGTTGCGTTTGCGTTGTTTTCGCGGTCGGTTTCGCGTTTCGAATACGCAGTTTTTTTACGATGAAAGTGTAACTGTAAAACAGGACCGAAGGTCAAGAGCAGTATGCCGCTAGTTTCCACTAGACTATGAAAAAATGGTCAAAACATACAAAAAAAGCAAAAACCCACCCAACCCACCCAGATGGTTGTAGAAAAGCCATCCTACACGTTTCCATCAATGTTATCGGATATCGGCGGAGCGATCGGCCTATACCTGGGCTTGACATTGGTCACGGCCATAGAATTCGTGCACCTGGTTTACATGCTGTGTGCACTTTGCTGCGTCAAGAAAAGACATAGACATACTTATGGAGGGTTGGTTTGGGGAGGGGAGGTTTATGTTTTGTGGTATTGTAGTATATCGTGTTACACTATGGGCCCAGACAGTAGACGCACTAGTTGACATTAAAATTCCTGTCAACTAAATTTTGATTAATAATGTGATCTCAACATTCGTGTGGTAGAGCATGGAATTTTATATACCGTATTTCCTCAAAATATCCCCAGGGGGTTTATTTTTTCAGAGTGGAAATTTTGAGGGGGTATTTCGAGGGGGGTTTATTTTTTCCCCAGCTCAAAAACACCTGGGGGTATTTCGAGGGGGGGGGGATTCAAGGGGGGGGGGGTAAATCGAGGAAATACGGTAGTGACAGTCAATTTTAATTGTTTCTGTCATGTGTTATACTTAAAAATTTGTTGTTATTTAGTTGGCTTTTTTTTTGCGCTGTCAAGCAGTGTGGGTGGGCCTATATGTAGCAGAAGAGGAAAAGGGATTTAGAGATGTTTTCAATCGAAAACCCCTAGAATTCTCTAAACTTTAAGCGTGAATTCCTTACCAACTGCTAATGTAGGTATACTGTCAAAATTGCAATTCAAATGAAAACAGGCAACTGGAGAAACACATTGACCGGTGTTTAACTGTAACTAGAGATCAGTGATTTAAATCTGTCACCATCGGGAATTTATTTCACCTGGCAACTAAACGTCAACCAAATATAAATACAAGCACCCAACCCAACACCCGCTAAAACAAAACCCCAAAACCGTCAACTCAGCGGCGCAGCCAACAGAGGAGACTTCCAGCCGCGACGCATCGTGTGGCCGCCGAACGAGGGCTCCGTGTACCGCGACGCAACCACGGTGGAGGACTTGGAGCACGGGCCGCCCAGTGTTAGAGCCAGGTGATGGTAGCGACGTGGTATAATACGGGGGTTCTGCCAATTGGCTAGTTGCCAATTCTGTTGAGCTTGGATTGATTTCATTGGCTGTCAATAATTTACGTTGGGGTTTGGTATGGGGTCGGGGTTTGTCGACTTTTTTATGCTACTAAATTATCCCATGGTAAAACACCAGGACTTTGACGAGAAGTGCCAAAAGCGCCTCAGCCATTTCACTACGTCTAGTGCCAGGAAAGCGCCAGCGACCCCAGGGCCAGGCATTTTCATCTTGGCGCCATTGCGTCATTCATGGACATGGCGCCAGCGCCAAAAATGCCATGGCGCTTCCGCATCTCCAGTCACGATTACTGTAACTGTTAACCAGAAATGGCCGAGTTATTCTTAATGGCTTTAACTTTGGATTATCCACGCAGCGATAGAAAATAATTCATTTTTAGGCACCCACCACCTAACTCAGCACCGGGAGAAAACTTAAGAAAACAATTTCGTCCAGACCTCAAACGTAAATAATTTAGTTCAATTAGCCCCAACATCATGTCCCGAGATTTGAACGGTGGAAAAATCGACCCACGCACAACGGAATTGGAACACACCAACCATCAGTAAATTCCCCTACCTGAAATGCCGCCCCAGATCATGCTTAGCATTGTAAAATTTCTGGGAGATTTATATTTTCTTTTTGGGATTTTTTTTGAAATGTTTAAAAATGGAAAAAAAATCTCGCACTTACTTTTTTCCGGCGTTTTCGAAAGAAAATACTAGGTATTTTGCTTTCGAGTGATTTTCCGAGATATTTTATTATATTTTCCCAAAACCCCTCATTTTCCAATGCTAATCATGCAATCGGTACATGGTTTAATTCGACTGGGGGACCTGTGTGGGTATAACAGTGGTGATTGTGTTATGGTTGGAAACCGCCCCTAAATATCAGGCCGGGGTCTAACAAAATATGAATGCACACATAAAATAGGAGGATGAGTGCTTACATTCACGCCTTGTACTGGATGGCAGGCAGCTGACACGCACAAATGCAGTCCTGTGACAGCGGTAAAGCTAAATATCAAGCCATTTTCACAATCACCACTACTCATGCTGTGTGGTCCCCTTCTACATATTTATTTATTTCTGTCTTTAGTTCATGTAAACACCTTCCCGGTCACGTCCGGCAGCCATTTTTTGATTTTACTTCTTATATCCTATCCCCAGTTCTACGGCGCTCCCAAGGCTGAAACTTGGGGGAGATATTGGCGCAACCCCCCTCTACTTCGCATGAATTGGGGGGGTCGCCGCGACCCCCCCAATTCATGCGAAGTAGAGGGGGGTTGCGACAATATCCCCCCAAGTTTCAGCCTCGGGGGCGCCCTAGAGCTGGGGATAGGATATAAGAAGTAAAATCAAAAAATGGCTGCCGGACGTGACCGGGAAGGTGTTTATTACAAAAAAATCTCGCGGCAACATGAAGGTAAATTTTAGTTGGAAATGCCATCAAAAATAGAAACGCGCCAGGAAACTTGGCGCCAAGCCTCACGGCGCTCCTAAGAAAAATGGCGCCGGGCGCAGGAGATATTCTCGCCATTTCTAACACTCAAATAGCATCATTTTTAAAAGGCGCAGTCAAAAAAAGTGCGCCAAGTGCTCCTTTAGCAAAAAAAGTGCACAAATCAATCAATTAGGTAGGTTTCACTGCTTTCGATACTTGACAGCTGAAAAGTCGCTGTCTCACTCGGAAACCATAATTACGGTTTTACGCTAGGTAGAGACTTCTTATGTGTAGCCTCACAGATATTTACACTCGTATTGTATGTAAAGTATTTTTGTCTATCGAGTCTATTTATTTATCTCTGTATATCTATGTCTATCTAGGTATCTCCATCGAGACGTGCTTTAAAAATGGTAATACTAACTTTTTAGCTTGTTTTTAACAGAGGAACTTAGATCATGACGACTGTTATTGCGGGTTCGTATTTATAAACTTCGAACGTTCATTCAATTAAATCGAGAGCTAATGAACTTTTGTGGATAGAAATACTGTTATTTTGTCGCCCGGACGATGGAATTTTGTCACAACGAACAACAAATACTATGTACTTTTACACCTAATAATAGCCACATACACTGTGTATGTACATAAACCTACGAATATAAAATGAGACTAATCCGAGTAAAGCAGGGTATTTCCGCGAGGAATCCAATGACAATATCAATAAATAATTGTTTTAGTGATCAATCAGTTTGGTTTCCAGCCGATATGACCTCAGCATTTGACGGTGGTCGTGAGCACGTTACAAATAAATAGCAAAAAATCAGAAAGACTAGTATTTATACATTTTCATTTTAAAAAATGACCGATTTAGTCGCCGCGAATGTTTTTATTGTAAGATGTTTTACAAAACCTCAAAATATAAACTGGAGACTACAGTACAAATCGAAAATTCAAAATTTTTTGTCGGTTTTGGGAAACATTTTACATAGCAGCCATGACAGTCATTTCTAACATGAGGATACGGTATCTAATAAATTTTTTATTAAAAATCCTCTCAATAATATTTACACTCAACGTTGCCTACAATAAATACGTAAAAAATACGTGCAAAAGAGTATGCGGTTCAATATCGAACCGTGCCCAACACCAAACTTCCGCACTCATTTTTTGCTCAAAACGAGTACATCAAAATTTCACGCAGGGCACAAACACGCTCAGACACATAAGACGCCCAAAATAGGCTCTAAAAATCCACCATCCATTTAAATGGGCAGTTCAAACTTGATGTCCAATTTTGCCTTCTTAGCGATGTCCATAATGTGCGCCAATTTGACGACCATATGAGCGGCGTCTTCGAGAGAATCGCACGGCAGCAAACGCAGCTGGCTAGTGGCGATCAATGCCTTGGCGTCGTCCACTTTTGTGCCTGAATTACAAGGTGGGCAAATTTGTAGGATGGGACGAAACGGGAATTGACGGAATGGATGTGTTGTAGGGGTGGAAAAAGATATGAAAAACGAGCTTTTTAACGACCCGTTTTTTTAATAAAAATAACGGGGTTTTTTCAAAAAAAGTCTTAAAAACACTTTTTTTGTTGAAAACTTTGAAAAACCAGGTTATCTCTAACGTGTGGTGTGATGGTACTTGGCCTATCGCTGTGTAAAATTTTATGGCGCTTTCAGCTTCTAGAATCCCGATATTTAACTCAAAATTTGGAAGGTAATTTTGCGTTTAACCAACCAAAACACAACCAATCTTTTACAGCACAGGGACAAAATGAATGATCGATCAAGGCCAGCAAAAAGGGCAGTGCACTATTCCGCATCTAAACCCATTCCGCATGTTGACCCGGAACACATTTAATTATACCTGGCATGTTTAAAATAGGTAATAAAACACATG
The DNA here is from genome assembly GCA_964036195.1 of Sphaerolaimus hirsutus. Taxonomy (NCBI): domain Eukaryota; kingdom Metazoa; phylum Nematoda; class Chromadorea; order Monhysterida; family Sphaerolaimidae; genus Sphaerolaimus; species Sphaerolaimus hirsutus. Next base: position 17,375,264 of record OZ038459.1, read on the forward strand.
ACCTATAAATCCTATAATAAAATGACCTATAATAAAATCTATAAGAAGTAGGAAAATTAGGGAATTTTGGTGAAAATTAGGGTAAAATTGCTCAAAAGCGCTCCAGATAGCTAGATAGCTAGGCAATTTGCGGGTGTGAGGGTGTTCAAGGGAATGTAGCCAAAAACATTTGCGCCAGGGATAGATAGATAGCTGGGCGGTTTGGGGTGGTGTTACCCACCCCCCTTTCTTACCCCTGCAGGCATAATGTGTCTATAATGGGTCTACATGCGGAATGGGCTTTGATGCGGAATGGGCCCTAGCCAGCAAAAAGACCCATAAAAATTGTTAAAAACGCATTTAAAAAGTTTAACGTGCCCTGTAGCCTAATCACGATCGGAATCTTCAAATTGAGTTCCCTGGCCGCATTGATGATGCCCTGGGCGATCACATCGCACCGCATAATTCCGCCGAAAATGTTCACTAGAATCGCGTGCACCTGCGAAATGTAAATTTGTGAGTATTTTGATACTGTATTTGCTTAAATAATCCCCCTGAATAATTCACCCTCTTGAAAGATTCCCTCTGGAAAAATAACTCCCCCTTAAGGAATACGATCAATTTGAACAAAAATGACATGTTATTTGTTTACAAAAGCATATTTTGTTGAATGAGTTTATAGAAAGAAGCATGCTTGAAAATTATGACGAAATAACAATTCCTCGCCTTGAATAGTCCCCCCAGAAAAAGTCGGACGAAAAAATATTTTCGCAGGGGAATTATTCAAGCGGTAATTTGTAAGTTAATATGCACGAGAGACAGGAGCCAGGAAGCCAAGAAATAAAAAAGTGCCAGGAAACCGGCGACACCATACCAAAACAACGGAGCATCAGTACCTTTGGCTGGCCAGTCTAAAAGAACGTAAGATGCACCGAAAAACTCGCCAAACAGGTAGACTTAAAAAGTGATAAGTAACCTCGTAAATTAAAATGCTAGTTATTAATTGTCAACTTGACAACACTTGACAACTTTTCCGGTCCCCACCACTAGGGTTCAAACGGGATTGACTTTTCGGGATCGGGATCGGGATTGGTTTTTTGAGATTTCGGGATCGGGATCGGGATTGGCCGGCATTGGGGTCACGGGATCGGGATCGGGCAGGAGTCTCCTAGGGGGGGCTGCCCCCCCCCCCAAATCCGCCAGCTATCTATCTATCCCGGAGGCTGCTCAGCTATCTATCTATCCCGAGGCAAAATTTTTGCCTACTACCCCCAAAGACCCCCCCCCCCAATCGCTCAGCTATCTATCTATCTGGAATGGTTTTTGAGAAATTTTGCCCCAATTTTCACTCAAAATCACTCATTTTTGCACCTTTTTATAGTTTTTCACCTTCAAAATCGTGCTCTCTGGCTATATGCATGGTTATATGCCTGTTTTTAGCCATTTTAAACCTACCTTTGGCCACTTTTCACTGATTAGTAGTGATTTTTCCCCTTTCGGCCTTCTATGCACTGAAAAAGCATATATATTTTGCCCCCGCGAGCCCCCCCAGAAATTTTTTCAGCTATCTATTCCTCCGGAGGAGCGATTTGCTATCTATCCAGCCCGCGCGAGGGCCAAAATCTTGGAGACCCCTGGGATCGGAATTCACATTTTTTCGGGATCGGGATTGGGGTCTTGGGATAGAGTATTTGGCCAATGTTCTGGCATTCACAGTTGTTCATAAAGGTCTCAAAACACTGTTGGATGCCAGAAAAGTGGCATAAAATGAACGCTGGGGGTTTGCGTTCACATTTTTGCATGCAAAAACGTCATTTTTTCACTTATGATAATTTCCTCTAATTTTTCCGGGATCGGGATCCCGGACTTTGGATTTTCTCGGGATCGGGATTTGAAAATTTTCGGGATCGGGACTGCTAATTCCCGGAATTTCACGGGATCCGGGATCTGGATCGGGATCCCGTTTGAACCCTACCCACCACTTTGGCCCACCACACGCTAGTTGATATCGACACCAAACGTCAACTGGTTCCGTTCCTAATTCAAAGATTGCGTTTGAACGTCGTTCGTCCACTCGTCAGCAAGCTTTGAATCGGGATCGGCAGTCGGCACCAGTTGACATTTGGTGTCGATGTCAACTAGCGTGTGGGCCCTTTCTCGTCACTTGTCAATCCACAAAATCAACACCAAAACACCTCAAAACCAAACTCCGCCCCCTTCCAAACCCCAACGAATCACCTTGGGGTCCATGGTGATGATGCGAAACGCCTCGGTTACCTGAGCGACTGTGGCTCCGCCCCCAACATCCAGAAAGTTGGCCGGGTCGCCACCGTGCAGTTTGATTATGTCCATTGTGGCCATTGCCAGGCCGGCACCGTTCACTGAAAATAGATAGTTTTTTTGTTGTTGTTTTTTCTTCTTTTTTGAGGGGTGGCAGGGTTGTCAGCGTTTTTAGAAAAGAGAGAGAAATGGCCGTGAAATTTTGTCTCGCGGGATTTGGAACCTAATTTTGAGCTCCGGTTGTACTGAGGACGAAACGAAAACTGACGTGTTTTTGTTACTTTGCATTACGAGATACCACTTTTCACGACGAGAAATACATAACTGCTTACTAGGGTTCAAGCGGGATTGAATTTTCGGGAATGGGATTGTTTTTTTGAGATTTCGGGATCGGGATTTTAGAAAAAGTTTTGATTTGAGTTAAAAGTAAAGGTTTTTCGTTCATTAGTCATAAAAATGGTCTAAAACATCTAGATGACAGAAAAGTGGCATAAAGTGGAAACTTGAGGTTTCCATTCACATTTTTTTAGTGCAAAAATGGCATTTTATTAAGTTGGCAAATTTTCCGGGTTCGGGATCACGATTATACACTTTTTCTCGGGATCGTGGTTGGGATTTGACAATTTTCGAGACCCGGACAGCAAAATACCGGAAAAAAATGTCGGGATTCCGGACCGGGATCCCGTTTTAAACCCAAATGCCCACCCATGCATCCGATATCTCCATTCAAATGAATGTAATTGAGGCCGGCTTTGACGGCGCGCAGCTCAATCAAGTCTTCCTGGGCGTGGTCCTTCAATTCAAAAAGATCTTTTTGCCGATAATTCGAATTGTCGTCCAGCACTAATTTGCAGTCCATGCAGTAGACTGCGAGGGACATATTTACGCTTTTGTGTCGACTGTGTTAAGAATCAACATTGGACATGTGGTGTGACAAGTTCACGATTTTGGACAATCTCACTACCGTATTTACTTGAATAATTCCCCCTGTTATACGAGTTAGGAAAAATGCCCCCCCCCCCTTGAATAATACCCACATATAGGCATGTGATAAAGTTTTTGTGTCTAATTTGAACAAAAATGGCACGTTATTTAGTCAATAAAGCATATTTCATGACATCAATTAGTAGAAAAATGCTTAAAATTTTTGACGAAATAATAATAGCCCCCCCTCCCAAAAATTTAAGTTTTGACGAAAAAATTATTCCCCAGCATGAATTATTCGAGTAAATACTAGGGTGTCAACAAAAACTTTTTGGCGGAAAACGGAAACGGAAAATTTTTTGCACTTGCCGGAAAACGGAAACGGAAAATTTTTTGCACTTGACGGAAAACGGAAACGGAAAATTTTTTGCACTTGCCGGAAAACGGAAAAATGAAAGGCCGGAAAACGGAAACGGAAAAATTTACTGAAATTATGCCGGAAACGGAAAAAAATTGCTAAAATTTTGCCGGAAATGGAAAAAAATTTGCAGAAATTTATCCGGAAATAAAAAAATTTGCAGAAATCTTGCTAGAAATAGAAAAAATCACATAATTGAGAACTTGCATGCATATTTACCAGTTTGGCTGAAACAGAAAACAGAAAATTTAGCTGGAAAGTGAAAAAAAGTTGGCAAAACTGACAATTGAGCCGGAAAACGGAAAAAAAGACGGAAAAACTGAAACTTTAGCCAGAAAACGGAAAATGGGCCGGAAAAACTGAAACGGAAGTGGAAAAAAAATTTAGCAGCCGGAAAACGGAAACGGAAAAAAATTTGCCTGCGGAAAGCGTAAACGGAAACCGGAAAGTTGACACCCTAGTAAATACGGTAGTTGTTAAAAAGTATTTACGTTTTACTCGAAAAATACGTATACTCGCGTACTACTACTGAGCAAACATGATTACGTTTCCTCTGCGAAAAATACCAGTACTCATCTTTACCTGTACTTTTAGAAAGTACACGAGCATTTACAGAGATAGCCCTTAACCCGAGAATAAAGGAGCCTTAATAATAGCGCATCATATTCCTATAAAATACTGATCAAGAGAAAAAAACCCAGAGATCACTCTGAAAAATGTCCACAATCATCCAAAAATCCCACACCCAACAAACTCTGGCCGGTATTATCCTCTGCCATTGGATTAATTTCCAACAAAGTCGCATCCTTTTCAACAAACAAAGCTGCCAATCTGACCATATTAGTAGCAGCGTGGTCGATGCATTTCGCAGTAAAGCCGAGTTTCGTTGCCAGGTCCCTGGCTGTGTCCATGTCCAATCCTGCGCGAGTTTTTGAATTGATTTTGAAGAAAAAGCGTGAACTGAAAATGTTGTCGGGTTCAAACGGGAGAGATTTTGCCGGATCGGGATTGGTCTTTTGGATTTTTAGAATCGGGATTGGGACTGGGATTGTTTTTATTTGATTTTTGGGATCGGGATTTATCTCGGGGTCGGGATTTTAGACAACGTTGAAAGGACAAGTTTCAAGTTTGTTTATTTCGGATTAAGTGTGTCTTCTGCGATATTGCACGCCATCGTAGAGGCACTCCGTAAGAATAGTTTCAGAGAACTTAGATAAAATGTCAGATAAAATGGATAATAAAAGCATAGTTATAAGAGTTTTTCTCGATTTTTTTCACAAAAAGTGTAAAAATACACTTGGGTGCCAGAAAAGAGGCATAAAATGTTCACATGTTCAAATGTTCACATCAATAAGTTTACATTTCTCACTGCACAAATATGATTTTTCCGGGATCGATATTAGGCTCATTTTATCAAGATCATTTGAACATTAGAATCGGTATTAGAACATTTTCGAGACGGGATCGGGATTGTTTACTTCCATTTTCAGGATCGCGATCCCCATTTGAACCCAACAATAGTTGGGAGAAATAACCTAAAAACTTAATGTACTCAACCAAAGGAGGGGAACATTAAAGAATCAAGAACACTCAATCATACCATCTACGGGAACGGGAACTTTCAAGATGGCATCGGGATCTTCCGCAGCAACTTCCTCGATGTTGACTCCGCCTTTTCCAGAAGCGATAATCACTGGACCCTGATAGGAAATATAATGGAATGTAGTTAATAAAAAAATAGGATTTGCAATGTGAAAATGTTTTGAATAAGAAAAATTGAATTTTTTTTCGAAAATTTAACGCACCATATATTTCCTATCGAGCGTGATAGAAAAATAATATTCCCTCCTGGGATAAAGTCGTTTGCAAACCATGACTTCCTGGCAAAATCTGCCCCGCTCATCTGTCTGTTTTGTGATCAAATTGTGACCGATCATAAGACGGGCTTTTTCGCGAACTTCGTCGGGCCTGTAGGTGTGTTATAAATATATGTACATGGGCTAGAGCCCATTCCGCATCAAAGCCCATTCCGCATGTAGACACATTACGCCTGCAGGGGTAAGAAAGGGGGGTGGGTAACACCACCCCAAACCGCCCAGCTATCTATCTATCCCTGGCGCAAATGTTTGGCTACATTCCCTTGAACACACACACCCGCAAATTGCCTAGCTATCTAGCTATCTGGAGCGCTTTTGAGCAATTTTACCGTAATTTTCACCCAAATTCCCTAATTTGCATACTTCTTATAGATTTTCACCTTCAAAATAACTAGGTCATGTGTTTTATTGCCTATTTTCAACATGCCAGGTATAATTAAATGTGTGCCGGGTCAACATGCGTGATGGGTTTAGATGCGGAATAGTGCACTGCCTGTACATGTATGTACCTGTATGTACTATGTATGCACTGCCTGTACATGTATCAAATCATAGAACCGGTTAGTGATGGAATGGCGCTGGCGCCATTTGAGGGCGCCAAAGGGCGCCGCGCCATGGCGCCCTATTTCCGTGGCGCCCTGCTCAAAAAGGGCGCCAAAATGTAGGGTTCAAACGATATATCGTATCGAATATCGAATATCGGATATCGACCATTTTTTAATATCGAATATCGATATCGAAAATTTTGAAAAAATATCAAATATCGAATATCGATATCGAAAATTTTGAAAAAATATCGATATCGATATCGAATATCGACCATATTTTCGATATATCGAACCTGTATAATGTCCTTAATAACGTTATTTTTTTTGTTTTGAGATATTTGTGATTAATTTGATTTGCTTATAGTATCTAAGTTGATGAGTAAAAGTAAAGTATTTAATGTCATCTTTGTTGGAGTGCTTACTCCACATTTCTTGTATTTGGTTTGGCCACATACCTACTGAACTACCTACCTCAAATTTGAAGCCAGAAAATGCTGATATGCTGCTTTTTTGCAACATGCCCCTAAACAAGAGGGTTATAAGAATGAATTGTAATATCTACCAATTTTTGTTTGTCTGATACAATTTGATTCATCATGTTTTTTCTTTGATTTTCTCATTCTGACCATTGTAAACCTTGTTAAAATCAATTGTACTTTTCAGTAAAGAGATAATCAACCATGTTTGCAACCACATGAAAATACAATATGCTGCTTGAAATATGCCTTGCTATACCAAAAGCTAAATATCGAATATCGAAAATATTGAAATATCGATATCGAATATCGACCATTTTTTAGTATCGAATATCGAATATCGATATCGAGGGTCCATATCGTATCGAATATCGATATCGAAAATTTTGGAAAAATATCGAATATCGAATATCGATATCGAAAATTTTGAAAAAATATCGAATATCGATATCGAAAAGTGATATCGTTTGAACCCCACCAAAATGGCGCCAGCAGAGTTTCAAGGTGAGTACGTCATAAACAATAAAAAAATGAAATAAAAAGCAAAAAAATGTAATCGGAAGTGGTACAAGTGGATGAAAATCATTCATCCAATGGTTCATCAGATGTGTCTGACAGATCAGAAATTCAAATGATGCATCGTCAAACTCGCAAACTCATAAATAAATGTCAAATCGTTCAGATTCAAATCGTTTTTGTTCACTTCAAGATATTTCATGATTCATGAAGTGAATGATTTGTTTTCAAATAACAACTTTCATTGTGCTTGAATTGAATGGCATATTTAAATCAGTGTGATTTTATTTATGCATAAAATTGTTGTTGATTGTCTTGTCTTTGTTGAATACACCCTGGAGAAGTGAATGAATGAGTGAAATGTGTGCACTGCAGTTAAAAAACAAATACACGCTCATATACGCACCTATTCATTCTGGCGCCTGGTGCCCTATTTTTCAAATGGCGCCATGGCGCCCTTGGCGCCCTTCTTCCGTGGCGCCCTGTTTCGGAATGGCGCCATGGCGCCATTGGCGCCCTTTTTTCTGGCGCTTTTCCATCACTAGAACCGGTGAACTCGAATAAAGAGGGCTGTACAGCCATGGTGAGATCGACGTGTGTGCCGATGTCTACATGTCTTACTAGGGATGGGAAAAACCTAGGTTTTTCAACGGCCGTTTAAAAAGTTTTTAATAACGTTTCTTTCTTCAAAAGTACCAAATTTACATAGTCAACATATACAGGTGCGTCAGACAAGTGTTTATACAGCCATATACCTAAGGGCCGCCGCCGCCCCGGCGTGATTTGGAAACAAAACATACGTGAACAGAATCTGCACGCCGCCTTGAAGCCCGCTGTCGAAAACGCCCTTGCCCCTGCCACCGGCCAGAACCTACAGTGACACAAATTCAGGCAATTACGGTAATTAAATACAATTCAACAAAAGAAACGCGCCTGCGCTTTGACAACAAAATCTTCGCCGCCAATCCTTTTCGCGTGTTCATAGGCTTCGTCGGCCGTTTTCGCCAGACCGAACTCTGGCACGTCGATGCTCGCAGACTGGAATTAATGTCGAATTTGTCATTTTCGATTGTTGTGAAATTTGAACTCGGCCCAATGGCGCGACTTGACTGGTCTAGGGTTTAATCGGGATCCCGGCCCCGTTCGGGAAAAATCACGGGAATTTCTGGTCCCGGTACCAATCCGGCCTCACAACTACTGTCCACACCGTTTTCCGAGTCGCAGTCCAACTATTTTCCATGTTTTAATGATGCTTTATAAGTAAATTTGCTTTCATAAAATTTACAACAAAAATCGTCATCTGTCGCAAATTTGCATTGTAAAACAGCTCCAAAACACGAAACACGTGAGGTGCCATATTTCCCAACAGTTTATCAACATACCTGTAGAACCTGCATTCCATGCGATTCTTGCAACATCAACGTGCGCCGCGCACCGCCAACACGCGCTGCCTGCAGCATTAAGTGCACTAAGCAAACGATATGACGTAATGTGAGGTTGGCTCAGTGCCAAATGATAGAGGTGGGAGATTGGCATTTAAAGAGAAGGTACTTCTGTAAGAAAACTGTACCATAATCGATGAGGCGATAGTGTACTACTTTGGCACGCTTCCAAACGAAGATTCGCCAATTATGGCGGCGAAAAACAGAAAATCGGTGATAAATTCGAATGAAAAATGTGACAAACCGCATCGCACGCCGCCGTGAGCAACCGTCCACCTGAGCGAAGCATGTCCTGGGAGTTTCAGCTTATTCTTGTCTAATTATCGAAGTCCCGAACGACACACCAGCTGGAGAAGGCGGAGTTTTCTTTTTTTATTATGAGCCCGTTAAAACTTTTTATGTTTCGAAACTTATCCCCGAATCCCGACATTATGTGAACTTGGCACCTATCCAAAAGCCCGTATGGATATCCCGTTTGTATACCGCCGCTGACGGTGGGGAACCGGCGCTGCAGCCAGTGCGTCGGCGACCATATCCCGTGGCTTCATCACATTCCCCCGACATTATCACTGACTCGCACGGTAATCTTGTGTCTTTTACTCTTGTTCATACAATATGTAATTGTATCCAAATACAGAATTAGACTTTTTTGGAAAAACGCCAAGTTCACATAATGTCGGCGATCCCTTATCCCAACTCCAAGTTCGTATTGGATATGGTTGGATACAATTGGAAATTGTACGAACGAGAGTCAAAGACGCAGGATTCCCGTCCGCGTCACCGATAATGGCCGCGGAATACGATTAAGCGACCGGGGATGGTCGCTCATGCTGGCCGACACACTAGTTGACACATGTATGTGATGTATGTGTACAAAGCAGTGTATCCAACCGACTGCTTTGGCGAGCTGCCAAGTTCCCATACGGATAATTTTCCCAAAATCACCACTGCACATTGGGATCGGGTCACGTATGGAACTTGTCCTTTTGTCCAAGCTAGCGAAGCGAGTTGACCCACTTCCAAGTCCGAGCGATTATTCCCCAATTTTGTTTCTCAAAATGGCTCATATGTGGGGAGTTCCGTTCAAAAAGTTCACAAGCGCCAAATCCAGAAAAATCGAGTTAAGCGTGGATTTGACCTCCACCTTTAGTTTTACACATTTTAGAAAAAAATCAGCGTTATAGTCCATTTCGTTCCCGAGATAGAGTGGTACCGATTTTCAAAAAATTGCAATTTTCACATCGAATGTTCACATATCAATGACCAGTCCCCTATGAAAAATAGGACTTTCACATTGAAAATGCATAAATCCATCTCAGACCACCGGAGTTTCATGTCGAATATGCACATATCCAAAAAATAGTTTCGGAGCGGTCGTGAAGAGCTGGCCGGAATTCCCATACAAAATAAAGTTTCATTTCCAAAAATGCATATGTGAATTTCCAAATCTATTTTGCACTATAAATCAAATATGCGTGTATACATTGATCTGAAAATTTAGGTAGAGGTACTTTTAGACGCAGGCTTTGCAGTCGTGTAATTCGTTTTTGCCTACAATGCACCGTTAAGAATTTATTCAAACTTTTAATTTCAAATGTTCAGATTTGTTCCCAATTTTGGGTGATTTACAAAATCTCACATAACTCCCTAAATATTTCCCGGCCAACAAAATTTGAGTTCACGAAAATTGTAGAGAAATGTCGGATCTATCTGAAAAGTTCAAGGCAAGCTTTGTAGTCCAAACATAGCGCCGTCAGGCCATCGCCAAACTTTGAAATATGATTTTGAAAAATTGAAAATTGTGGATATATGCGTTTTTGGAATGAAACTCCCCATGTGCTCCATTTTGCCAATTTTCACGCTTATAATCGCTATTTTCGACTGTATACATATAAGATAGGTTATTTATGGGTATTTATAGCGATGTACTAAAATTTGGCAAGCTGCCAAGTTCGCACCACGGGGACTTTCCATTTGCACCGGAAATGACTGTTTTCCAAGTTCCCTTTACCATATTTTGATGGAATTTTTTTACATTTTGTACTTACACCAACAATCACGCACCACACACAGCAATTTTAGTCATCCGTTTGAACATTTTTTTGGAATTGGAACTAAAAAGCGGAATTACCAAATCAACTTTGAGCAGCGTTTACTAGGGTGTCAAAAAAATTTTTTTACGGAAAACGGAAACGGAAATTTTTTTCAGCGGCCGGAAAACGGAACGGAAAACGGGGAAAAAATTGCACTTGGCAGAAAGCGGAAACTGAAACGGAAAAAAATTTTCAGCGGCCGGATAACGGAAAAAAGGGCCGGAAAAACGGAAACGGAAAAATGAAATTTGGAAAAATTTGCTGAAATTTTGCAGGAAAAAGGAAAACAATTGCTGACAGTTTGCCGGAAGTGGAAAAAATTGCAGAAATTTTGCTGGAAACAAAAAATTCACATAATTGACAATCTGCATGAATGTTTACCAGTTTGGCTGGAACAGAAAACAGAAAGTTGGGACAGAAAAAGGTAAAATGAGGAGGAAAAACACAAAATTGAGGTGGAAAATGGAAAAAGATGGAAAAACTGGAAATTGAGCCGGAAAATGGAAAAAAAGGCGGAAAAACTGAAAAATTTGCTGGAAACGGAAAATGAGCCGGAAAAACAGAAACGGAAAATTAAGTGGCCAAAAACGGAACGGAAAACGGAAAAAAATTTCGGCAGCCGGAAAACAGAATATAAAACGTAAAAAAATTGCCTGCGGAAAACAGAAATGGAAAACGGAAATTTGACAAAACAAATCACCGACTGAGTTTACTGGAGTTTAGAAATAAGAGGCTGAGTTTTTTGGAGTTTACAAATTAGGGGCTGAGTTTATGGGAGTTGCCAAAATTACTGAATGCGTTTATGGGGAGTTTACAAAGTAGGGCTGAGTTTATGGGAGTTTTCAAATTGGGGGCTGAGTTAACCAGAGTTACCAAATTACTGAGTTTATGGGGAGTTTACAAATTACAGGCTGAGTTTACAGGAGTGTTCAAATTAGGGCTTAGTTTACCAGAGTTACCAAATTACTGACTGAGTTATAAGGGACTGAGTTTACAGGAGTTTACAAATTAGGGGCTGAGTTTACAGGAGTTTACAAGTTAGGGGGAGAGTTTATGGGAGTTTACAAATTACTGACTGAGTTTATGGGAGTTTACAAATTAGGGACTTACTTTACAGGAATTATGGGGCTGAGTTTATAATAGTTTACAAATTAGGGGCTGAGTTTACAGGAGTTGCCAAATTACTGACTGAGTTTACAGGAGTTTACAAATTAGGGGCTGAGTTTACAGGAGTTCACAGTTCCTTAAAATAATTGGGCATGAAACTGTAAAATGTGAACAGTTTGCAATTTTGTATGATGGTGTGCAGTGTGCAGTCTGTGTGATATAGGTTCTGTGATATGATAGTGTTTTTATGCAAGGTGACAAAGTTTATCTTAAATTGGTTATGTTTGTGTTTTGCTGTTCTTTTTGTTTGTAAATCATTGGTATTAATTGTAGAGAACCACAAAACCCGACCAAATGTCGGAGAGAATCTTGCTAGTACCCCATATTTACCTCGATATTTCTGTATAAAATCTTGGTACAGCGGTTCCATGCTATCTACATACTCTTTAAATGCAGCATTTTTCCTTGCCTTCTTATAATTGTCGAAACCATAAAACCTGCCCTCAAATATTCCAGTAATTTCCCGCTGACGCCCAACATATCAACTTGTTTCTGGTCCATCCATTGGTTAGGGCATATTTGCACATAGGGCAATAACACCTGTATGGCAGCACAAGTGACATATTACCTTGCAAAATCCAGTTACAGTAATTTAGGGGTGACTCCCAGACCCTGTAAAAGGTTCAGATATCATGCAAAGTGTCAAAGGTCTTGTAAAATACCCTGTAAAATGTTGCATTTTATTTTTGTACTGGATCTTTGATCTTTTTACATAACATTTTACATGACTTTTGGCATTTTACAGGGTCTCGAAGTTGAACCTGAAGTCCAAAAATCTATTTACCAACCTCATTTTCATTCACATACTCATATGTAACAATAGGTCACTGATCTCTGTACTGCACAAAGACCACCCGACAAAAATAGAGTGAAACAATAAGGCAAATGACCCAAAAAGTTTGGTATAAATAACCTTTTAGTATTAGTCTTGTTAACAGGCCCTTTTTCACAGTCAATTCATTAAAATATATTTAACTACTCATTACAGTTGGTAGAGCTGGTTGGTGGTTGCTGGTTCATTGGCTGCTCGGGTGCTGGCTGATGCCTTATGGGCTCAGCTATCAACTATTTAAACAATGAAATGGGAAAGAGGATCACACACGTATCACTAGATGAACTTTTTGTTAATTCAATGCTTTATGCCTAGGATCACTTTTATCACTGGAAGTCACTGCTAACTCCTCGGGGGGTGCAGGAAGTATTTGGCCTCAAATACCTAAACTACATTATATCACAATATCACCTGTGCTGGTCCTAAATTCCTTGGCTGGTCTCCTGTTGATCCTCTCCTAAGTACCTGAACCTAAAGAGCATGGCTGCAGCATGTTAATGGGGACTACACAGACTTTACCATTGCTAAATTTTATGGTGGCAGCCTTGGGAGATGGGAATGAAACAATTTCACCTTCTTTGGAATTGGGCAAGTCCAATTTTGCCTTGTGACTTCCCATGGCAGGTGTATCCTTCACAAAAATGGCATCACCTATTTTGAACTTGGTGGTGGGATTTGTGACATAAGCAGAGTTTGCTGCTTTCTTTTGGGCATTTGCCACTCTTTCATTGATCATCTGCCAAAATTTGACAAGTGGCGGTGCAACTTCAAACTCATGCCCAGTTGTTGCACGCTTTGAGCCATAATGAGCTTCAAATGGTGACACACCTGTAGCAGAATGCTCTGTAGCATTGTAGGCAGCCACTGCATCAGGCAGGATCAGATGCCAGGCTCGGTGGTCATCAGCTCTTTTCTTGGACAACACATCTTGTAGTGTGCGTATGGCTCTTTCACAGATGCCATTGCTGGTTTTGGAACCAGGTGTGGTTACATGCAGAACTGTCTGGTTTTTCTGCAAAGCTAACTCAAATTCACGGCACTTAAAATGTGTCACACTGTTAGTCACAATTTCTTCTGGGACCCCATGTCTGGCAACAATTTCATTGTACAGTTTGACTGCACTTTTTGCATCAGTTGCATTGCTGTGCCTTGCCTCGACGAAACGCGACATGGCATCAATTGCAACAAGGCAATATTTTGGCCCTTTGTAACTGCTTGGCATGAATGTGGAAAAATCCATGTGCCAGCGCCGACGTGGCTGGTCAGGAGGTGGCCTTGGCATCAATGGCAGCACCTCATAGCGATTTGATCGCTGCTTGCATGTGTTGCAATTTTTGCAATACTCTTGCACATCAGCTGCAAGTGTGGGCCAGTTTCCATGGCCATAGAATGGTCTCAGGCGCTGGTATGTTTTCTGGGCACTTGCATGTGCTGCCCAGCGCCCTTCATGGTGCCAGCGCAACATGTCATTGCGCTCTTTGTCACTTGCTAATGCAATGTTGTGCACAGCACTCACCTTTGGTGTAGCCAATTTGGCTAACATGTGTGACACACTGATGAAATTGATGTTGCACACTGTATCAAGTGTGACATCTGGCTGGTCAATTGAGTCATTTTCCCCCATGCGAACAGGAATTGTGCCAGCAGGTGCCCTTGAAAGAGCATCAGCCACTAAATTTTTTATTCCTGGCTTATAGCACAATTTCACATCAAACTGTTGCAACACAAGACACCAGCGGTAGAGCCTATGCGATGGGCTATTTTTCTGAAACAGCTGTGTCAGGGGGTGGTGATCAGTAAACACTGTCACTTTTTCTCCAGTGATGTATGGCCTGAATGTTTGAAGTGCATAAACAACTGCACGCGCTTCCAACTCAGTGGCACAGTAGCGCTTTTCGGCAGGTGCAGTCACACGACTAGCAAAAGCAATTGGATGCAACTTGCCTTGCTGATTCTTCTGCTCTAGCATAGCACCTAGTCCATCGGCACTAGCATCAGTGGTAATCACATAGTCATTTCCTGGCACAGGCATCACTAATGCCCTTGGATCACCCATCTCAGTGCAAATCTGCCTGAATAATTTCTCTAATTCAGGTGTCCATTTCAATTGTGCCTTACTGCTCTCAGCAGCTTGGAAAAATTTGCGCAATGGCGCCAACCTATGGGACAGGTTGTGGTGAAAACGTCGCATGTAGCTGACAAGTCCCATGAATGAAATGCCTTCTTTCTTGGTGGCAGGCAATGGGTAACTTTGAATGGCTGTGGCTTTGTCTGGATCCACATGGATTCCATCACCACTAATCACATGCCCTAAATACTGAATCTTGTTTTTCAGAAAATGGCACTTGCGTGGGTCTCAATCCAGCTTTGCATGTCGTTGCAATCACTGCCTTCAGGTGAGCAATGTGCTCTTCAAGTGTGGTGGATGCCACAATGATGTCATCTAGGTAGGCTCTGCAGTAGCCTTGATGTTCACTCAGCATGTTGTTGATGGCTCTTTGAAAAGTAGCCGGAGCCGAATGCAGCCCAAATGGCATGCGCTTCCATTCAAACAACTGGTCCAATGCAGTAAATGCAGTTTTATGCTGATCTTCCTTTTTGATGCGGATGTTGTAATATCCACATTTAATGTCCATGGTGGAGAAAAATTTCCTCCCAGCCCACAGATCCAGCAAATCATCCATGCGGGGCAATGGATAACTGTCACGCTTTGTGTTCAAATTCAACTGGCGGAAATCCACACAGAATCTCCATGAGCCATCTTTCTTTTTCACTAGCACAAATGCACTGCTGTAATTGCTGTTTGAAGGCACAATGCACCCTTGGTCAAGCAAATCCTTGAGCATCTTTTCTACCTCTGGGCGCAGTCTAAGTGGAATGCGCCTAGGTGGAACTCTGAATGGCAGGGGTTCACCTGTGTCAATTTCATGCTCCACATCTGTGCATCCAATTTCATCCACATTTTGTTTTGTACATGGAGCTAAATGCATGTCGCAGCTCAAACAGTGCATCCACTAACTTGGATTTTTCTGCATCTGAGCAGTCACCAATGCTGAGCATTTTTGTCCATTCACTTTTGTCCAAATTTTGCACTTGGCCTATGAGCACTTCACTGGGTGGCTCATTCTTGTGCAGTGGCACATGGGCAGCATGCATTGGCTGGCCCTGTTTGTCAGAAAAAATGACCAGTGCTGACTGGTCATCACTGTCCAATTTGCAGTGTTTGATCAACTGCCTTTGAATGTCATTTGTGACAGGCACATTTTTGGCCTCTGGCAAAAGGTTACTGCCATCTGCAGCTCTCATGTAAATGCCCAATTTTGGCATTACATCTTGTCCCAACAGGACATCATAGTCAATTTCATTTGAAATCTGACATGTATGTATGGCTGTGCCACCTGCATAGTCAATTTGGATGTCTACGCATCCCTTTGTTTCAATTGGTGTCTGATTTGCTGCAAGCAGTTTGTGCTTGGTAGGCCTTGGCATCAAGCCAAGCCTTTTCACCACATTTTCAGTCACCACTGTCACATCAGCACCACTGTCTGGGCGACAGGTGTCAAATTGTGTGCCATTCAAAAAGGCACATGGCTGATTGACCTTTGAGCCAGTTTTTGGCTTCATTTGCACTTTTTGTGGCTGTGCCACATGCTGCACCCGATTCACAGCATTGGGAGGTTCACCCTCCTGGTCACAATCAATATTGTGCACCTTGGACCTTGTCCATTCCTTTTTCACAGGGTGCTTGTTGAAATTGTCCCTTTTTGACAACCAGCAGTCCTGTGTGTCATGTGTGACAGATTTGTGAAAACTGCACCACTTTTTCTGGTACAATTGTCTGTTTTCAGCACCTGCAGCAGGCTGCTGCACCTTCGGTGGGAAGCGATTGGCATTCCAATGCTTGGACCTATTGAAGCGATTTGCTCCAGGTCTGCCATTTTGCCTTGCCAGCTTGTCACTTGCAATTCTCTTTGCCTGGTTGGCAGTAATGTCACACTCTTCAGTGGAATGTGTATAAGTGCCATGCATAGCACAATATTTCTGTGCATTTGGTGCATGCACCTTCACGCGCTTTTCAGCAAACTCCAGCCTTTCAGCATTTTCAACCAGCTCCTTGAATGTCATCAATTCATAAGTTGGCAATGCATACAGTGCATTTTGCAGTGTCTGATTCTGCAAGCCAGACATAAAATAGTGCTTCAATTGCACTTTGAGAGCTGCCGGAACAATGTTTGGCATCGCTTTGCGCACCAAGCTCTCGATCAACAAGCCAAAGTCCTTGACTTGTTCCTTTGCTGATTGCTTTGTTGTGATCAGCTTATTCTTGTGATGTTGCATTTTGTGCAGAAAAATGGTCACCATATTGTGACTCCAAAAATGCACAGACCTGTTCAAAGGTCATTCTGTCCTCATGTGACAGGTGCTCAAATTGGCGCAGTGCTCTGCCACTCAGGCATTTGCGCACATGGATCACTGCAAACTCATCTGGCACTTCAGTGAGCTTGATCCGGGCCTTCAAATCGCCCATCCACAATTCAAATTTCAGTGGATCTTCACCATCAAAGGTGGAAAATTTGTCATTTAGCAGTGGCGTCCACAGTCGCCGCTGCTCTGATGTGTACCTTGCATCACTGGTCAAATCATGCACAGCATTTGGTGCAGTTCCAGTGTGCTTGATGGACAACTTTTCTGTCAATATTTCCATCATTTGGTTTTGTTTGTCCATCATTTTATCCATGGCATTTGTTTGCTTATCAGCCATGTTCTCTTGCTGTTGCATCATGCTGTTTGCCATGCGCTCTTGTTGTCGCATCATGCTCTGCATGAATGTGCACATGTGCTTGACCATATGGTCATTTCTGTTCACAGCAGTACTTGCTGCTGGTGCCTCAGCATTTTGCCTTGTGGCACTGCTTTCTGTGGCACTATCACTCATCTGTGAGCGAGTGTGATATGCAGGGCCTTCATTGGCTCCCTGTTCATTGGCCATCTCAATAGATGCCAGCTCACTCAGAGCTTGTCAGACTATGCTGTAATATGCCTCACTATATGGGCAATCACTCAACAGTGATTTTTTTTTTTTAATTGCAGAAACACAATGTGTTTACATCACCTGACAAGGTGGCATCACTAAGAGCAGTGGCATCACTAAGAGCAGTGGCATCACTCTGAGGCAGTGGCATCACTTTGAGGCAGTGGTATTTCTTTTCTTTGAAAATTTTGAAAATGATTTTTGATTTTTTTTTTTGATTTTTGATTTTTTTGTTGAAAATTTTGATTTGAAAACAAAGTTGAAACTGAATTGAATTGTAAACACACTAATGTGTGTACATCACCAGATAAGGTGGCATCACTAAGAGCAGTGGCATCACTAAGAGCAGTGGCATCACTAAGAGCAGTGGCATCTCCCCATGTGGAGGTATCTTTCTCTAAACTCACCACCTGGTCACCTGTTTACAATCAAACAGAGTGTCAACAGGCTGTCAATGCCTGCTGGTACTGCTGAGGTGGTCCACCGAACTGCTCGTGTGGTCGCGGCACCAGTTGGTAGAGCTGGTTGGTGGTTGCTGGTTCATTGGCTGCTCGGGTGCTGGCTGATGCCTTGTGGGCTCAGCTATCAACTATTTAAACAATGAAATGGGAAAGAGGATCACACACGTATCACTAGATCAACTTTTTGTTAATTCAATGCTTTATTAGGATCACTTTTATCACTGGAAGTCACTGCTAACTTTACTGAATACAATACATCCAGTTACATTTTCAATTTTGGGTTGTTTTGTCTAGATGCTACTGCTAGTCATTTAAATATCCATTATATTGAAATAGGCTTATACTGGGTGAGTACCGTATTTACTTGAATAATTCCCCTGGGGAATTATTTTTTTGTCAGACATTTTTGAGGGGGAACTATTCAAGGGGGGAATTATTCAAGTGGGGGAACTATTATTTCCTCAAAATTTTCAAGTATGTTTCCATCACACAACATACACATGTACATCCAATTTCCATTGGTAGTGCACATTCCTTTGCATCCTTACACACCGAATGTGCTGCATTTGTATTCGATGAATCAAACGAGGCACTGCTATTTTGCTTGGTTTGATTTCATCATTGTCTTTTTAATAAATGTGCATTATTTATTCTCCTTCATTGTGGAGGGGGGATTATTCAAGTGGGGAAATTATTATTTCCTCAAAATTTTCAAGTATGTTTCTGTCACACAACATACACATGTACATCCAATTTCCATTTGTAGTGCACATTTCTTTGCATTCTTACACACCAAATGTGCTGCATTTGTATTTGATGAATCAAACGAGGCACTGCTATTTTGCTTGGTTTGATTTCATCATTGTCTTTTTAATAGATGTGCATTATTTCTTCTCTATCATTGTGGGGGGGGGGATTATTCAAGTGGGGGAATTATTTTTTCCTCACTCGTCTAGCAGGGGGAATTATTTGAGGGGGGGGGGATTATTCAAGTGGGGGGGGGAATTATTAGAGTAAATACAGTATATGTTGTATGGATGCATAAAGTGTTGTAAATGAAAGTAGCTTTTTTGTCCTAATTAGAGTTTTTGTTTGAAATATGAAAGCTACTGTTGTATGAGTGCAATTCTGTCCTTGGGGTTCTCCCCATTTTCTCCTCATGTTAACTCATTTGTTCATGATACAACTGTCTGTCTGATCGAATTTCACTTCCAATTTCAATCATATGGAATGGGAATAAAATAGGGCATCTGCATATAGAAATTGAATAGGTAGGCCGTATTTATCCAAGGGTAATGTGCATTCACAAATTATAACAGCTAGTAGTGGTGAGGTGACTACATAATTCATTAATCAATACCATATTATAAAGCCACTATTTATTTGTGTGGAAAGTATGCTCCAACATAAAAGATAGGACGTTTCTGCTTCTGCCCGATTTGTGTGTGTTTTTACACACAAAGTGGACATTTTTTATCAGCACAAAATGCCCTTTACAAACACGATCCCTTTACAATCTTGACAAACAGGGTTCACATATGGCAGAGTAGCTTTCCAAGAATGCAATTGCACATGTATAGGGGGTTGACTTGAGTTTTTAAGGGTTGAGTTTACAATTCAGGGTTGAGTTGACAGGTGTTTATAAATTAGGGTTGAGTTGACTGAAGTTTAAAAATAAGGAGCTGTGTTGACAAAAGTTTACAAATTAGAGGCTGAGTTTATCGGAGTTGAGTTGATGTGAGTTTTACCAAATTAGGGGCTGAGTTTATGGAAGTTGACAATAACATTACCATAACCCTTAAGTGAGGCCCCTGGGGCTAAAAAATATAAATTGTGAAATGATGCATTTGTGGGTTTCTGATTACAATGATTTGAAATATGCACTCCATTCTGACAGTACATTACCATAACCATGAAATTGAACCCCTGGGGCCAAAACATTCAAATTGTGAAGTGATGCATTGTGGGTTTCTTATTGCACTGATTTGATATATGCACTCCATTTTGACACTACATTACCATAACCCTGAAAATGAACCCCTGGGGCCAAAAATTTTCAATTTTTTCAATCATTCATTTTTAAGTTTCTGATTGCACTGATTTCAAATATACACTCCACTCTGACAGTACATTACTGTAACCCTGAAATTTAACCCCTGGGGCCAAAAATTTCAAATTATGAAATGATGCATTTGTGGGTTTCTAATTGCACTGATTTGAAATATTCACTCCATTTTGACACTACATTACCATAAACCTGAAAATGAACCCCAGGGGCAAAAAATATCAATTTGTTAAATGATGCATTTGTGAGTATTTTCATGCACTGATTTCAAATATGCATTCCATTCTGACACTACATTACTGTAACGCTGATAATGAACCCCTAGGGCCAAAAATTTCAAATTGT
Source organism: Sphaerolaimus hirsutus (assembly GCA_964036195.1). Lineage (NCBI taxonomy): Eukaryota > Metazoa > Nematoda > Chromadorea > Monhysterida > Sphaerolaimidae > Sphaerolaimus > Sphaerolaimus hirsutus. The sequence continues at coordinate 17,395,719 of OZ038459.1, forward strand.
GAAATGATGCATTTTGTAGGTTTCTAATTGCACTGATTTAAAATATGCACTCCATTTTGACTCTACATTACTGTAAGCCTTAAAATACATCCCCTGGGGCTAATAAATTAGAAATTGTGAAATGTTGCATTTGTGGGTTTTTGATTGCCTTGATTTGAAATATGCACTCCGTTGAATATATGCATTACACCCTCCACCCTTAAATTAAACACCTGCATCTAACAAATTTGAAATATGCTTTTTTGTAGGATTAGAACACTACAAAACCCGACCGAAGGTCGGAGAGAATCCTGCTAGTTCATTATAATATAAATACTTGTACTTCTTATCACATATACACACTTATCACAAATCAACGCCAGAGAATGCATATCTTATTAATGACGTTTTTTAGCTGGAGACTACGGGGTTCCTTTTCTGAACCCACTATAATAATAATATTTGTTATATTTCGGAACACTCCATAACACGTGAATGTGCAAACAAAATCGAGGTACCTATGCTATACTGTACAGTATTCCACATCCCTTTTACAATGTTGTTAGAACATTTTATGAAATTTGTACACTTGACAGTAACAAGTAAGTTGCTTCAAAATGATAGTGTACATATTTATATATAAGTAGATCAATGCAAACAAATCTATAAAAATGACAAAACAGTTGCAGTTTAATATTATTATTTTTCAATGTTAAATAATTGTCATGAAATGGAGAGGATAACACAATTAAAATGAATTTTTTTGCTTTCTAACAAAAACATTGAAATATTCAAAATTTATGTGTATTCTGATTCAAGCTCATTGTATCATGGTGACGATCATTACCAGCGGTATCTGAATTTAAAAACACGCACAATTAAATGTGAATTGAATACATTGAATTTTTTAAGTTTATAATGAACACACTGCATGCTCTGCACAGATTCCAGGATATTTTCATGACTACAGTCGTGTGATAAATTCTGTGGTATTTTGTTTGATCGTGAAACCAATTTTTATGGTAAAACATATTAATTTTGGTTTATTATTCAGATGGGATATGGTAGATCAGTGTGTCATCAGGAGAATACAAAAAGATGGCAGGAGACTATTTGAGGTTCTTTTCCATTCCTATAGTCATGGTATTTTTCATCAAAATGAACACACTGTCAGATTTTTCTTCACTTTCCTCTTCATCAGAAAAATACTTATGAATTGTTTTCCCAATAATCCAGTCTCCCATCTGAAACAAATTGATTATGCAGACACCAATCCATAGTCCAAGTTGACCACCTTCAATGAAATGGTTAAATATACATCAAATGCAAATAAATTGGTCCTTTTTCTTTTTATTCTTGAGGTAGATTCACAGTGACCCACCAAAGTTTGACAGCAGAACATCAAATGATATGCCATATTCCTGGGTAAACTGTTTGTAGCCAACTCTTGAGTGGTAGATATATATTGTACTTGTTTCGTTTGGGTTCCATTTCTGAATACATAAACATCTGAAATTGCGCCAGTTTAAAACTACAAAGAACTATTAGACCCCTTTCACACCTTTTTTTCTGTGATGACTCTGACAACATGAAAAAGTTCAGTAATTCAAGTAAAAAGATCCATATTCATCAGATAAAACGGTCAAGTATACATACTACCTAAGCGTAAATGTATGTCAAATTGCAGATGAATCGTGCTTGTCGTTAAAGAGTTACAGACGTTGAACAAAAAATTGCCATTGTCAGAGCCCGACAGATGGAGACAATGGCAAAAAATTTCAAATGTCTATAACTCTTGAACGACAAGCACGATTCATCTGCAATTTGACATGCATATACGCCTGAGCGGTATGTATACTTGGCCATTTTATCTAATGAATATGGAACGTTTTACTTGAATTATTGAACTTTTTCAAGTTGTCGGAGTCGTCACAGAAAAAAAGGTGTGAAAGGGGCCTTATAAAACTTACACTACCAAATTTCTTGTTGTAGTTTCCAATCCTCCACTCATCATTGTGTGCATAACTTACAGTTGCAGTGATTTCATACCTGTCACATTTTTGCTTACAATCCCGTGCACAGCTGTCATTTTTCAAGCCCCTTATTACCAATGGTCTGACACACATAATAAACTGTTTTGGGGTACAAAAATCTTTTTGGGAGAAGCCCAACACATTGTGTGTGAAAATGGTACAGTTGCATATGCCTGCAAAAAAAATAATTTTGCAAATAAAATAATGCTCAGAAAAAGCCATTTTTGGTGAAATCTAGTTGAATATCAGTTTGAAAATCACTTTTTGCTTTATTTAGGAAGCATTGATATTGGCAGCCTGCCCTTGAATATTGTGGGAAGTTTTCCAAAGCTGACTCGTTGCTGCAGTACTGTGACACAGAAATGAAACGTGTCGCATCCAACTGCAAGGTAATGTGGCATTCAACTTTGTACGCATGTGTAAGTAACCAGTGTATGTATTATACCAACATAAAAATGCTAACACTGATGTAGGCCCTGGTTTGCCGAGGCACAAATATTGGGTTGTGCAAATTTGGTGCCCACTCCCCATCCAAGTTCAGGTGAACACCATTGTCAAAACCTTGATTCAAAACACCCCTGGGTTCATCATCATTGAGCAACTTCAGTACTATTCTGCAATTCACCAGTCAAAATAGTATTTACTTTTGTTCTACAGGTTTTTTGTGCCTCCAGCTCAAAATACCCATTCAATGTGATTATGCAAAAAAAACATAAATATAGAAGATTTACATAACACACAATTAGTAAATATTTATGAAGCAAGTGAAATATTTTACTCACTGCAATCCAGCAGCAGGGCCTGGCAGCGCCTGGTTGCTCAGCATGGAAGTGTTCAGTGTCCAGCACATCCCAGACGGTGTCAGGATTGGCTGCATATGTGAGTCAATTTTCATTTAGAAGGAGTATTGATTGATTTTTATAGGAATAGGAACCAGCATAACAAACATACCATTAGGGTGTCAAATTTCCGTTTTCCGTTTCCGTTTTCTGCAGGCAAATTTTTTCCGTTTTCCGTTCCGTTTTCCGGCTGCTGAAATTTTTTTCCGTTTTCCGTTCCGTTTTCCGGCAACATTTTTTTCCGTTTCCGTTTTTCTGGCTCATTTTCCGTTTTCCGGCTAAATTTTCAGTTTTTCCGCCTTTTTTCCGTTTTCTGCCTCAATTTCCAGTTTTTCTGCCTTTTTTCCATTTTCCGCCTCAATTTTCCATTTTTCCGCCTCATTTTCCTTTTTTCTGGCTCAACTTTCTGTTTTTTGATAAGCCAAATGGTAAAAATTTCCATTTCCGTGCAAATTTTATTTTTCCGTTTCCGTTTTTCCGGCCTCTTTTTCCGTTTTCCGGCTGCTGAAATTTTTTTTCTGTTTCCGTTTCCGTTTTCTGCCAAGTGCAAATTTTTTTCCGTTTTCCGTTCCGTTTTCCGGTCGCTGTAAAAAAATTTCTGTAAAAATTTTTTTTGACTCCCTACATACCATGGAAGGAAAAATGAATAGGAAACACTGACCCATAGAAGTTTGGAACAATCATATTTCTCTTCTTCAAAAGTGCACTTTGAAGCAAATCTATGCTGCATGCTGATGTTGTGGAAGAAATCGCGGTAGTCAAATTCTGCATTGTGCATTTCATTACACTATAGCTAAAAATGGTTCCAGTGTGGAACTTTTTATTTAACTACTGAGTAACAGTGATAGCATTTTTGGTGCCCATGCAACAAGGCACCATCACCAGGGTTGGTTTTATAAAAATTCATTTAGGTAAAATTGTATAAAAATTTTATTTTATTTTAATTTTATTCTAGTTTCATTTCATTTTATTTTGTTTTATTCCCAAAAGTCATTAATAAAATAAAATGACACATTTTACAAAAATTTTACATTTTTTTTACAACAAATCAGAATAATGCATGCAATGCCAGAACAATGTTATAATTAGACCTATACATGAAAAACCTGTGACAAATTTTTCCCTTACTTTTCAAAAGTTGCATGTAGTATGTATTGTTAGCTAGCTGCAAGTGTAAAGTTACAATTATTGATAAGAATGGTTTGCATTTTCAGTGTGCTGGGCACATTTGTAAAATGTAATGCAATTTGTCAATTGTCATGACAAATGTAAAGTAAAGTGTCAATTGTCATGCAAAATGTCAAGTGTCATGTCAAATTTCAAGCAAAGTGGCAATTGTCATGACAAATGTCATGCAAAGTGTAAATTATGTATCCAAATCTTGTGTTTTTGTATCCATAGTATTTTTAGTATCCAAATCTTATGTTTTTGTATCCAAATGTTCACATAAGATTTGGATTCAACAACAACATAATTTGGATACAAAACATAAGATTTAGATATAAAACATAAGATTTGGACACAATTTGCTTGACAATTGATACTTTATTTTTTACATGTCATGTTTACACTTGGAACTGCCCCCAGATCCATGAAAAAACAGGTAGAAACTCAAGCAACGAGATGAAACTTTACGAAAAAGATGAATTCTTATACAATTTTACAAAAATACGAATATTTATACAATTTTACAACAAAATTACAAAAATTCGAATTTTTATACAATTTCTATTTTTATTCTTAACTTTTCCATTTTATTTATTTTTATTCTTGAATATACCATTTTATTTTTATTTTTTTCTGAGATTTTGCCAACCCTCCTGACCATCACACAAAGACATGTCAGGATTGTAGCTACATTTTCCAGTATACCCAATATAAATATTTACCTGGATATTCCTGTATAAAATCTTGGTACAGTGGTTCCATGCTATCAACATACTTTTCTAATGCAGAATTTTTCCTGGTCCTCTTATAATTGTTGAAACCATAAAAACCCGCCCTCAAATATTCCAGTAATTCCATGCTGACACCCAAACTATCAACTTGTTTTTGGTCCATCCATTGGTTAGGACATATTTGCATGTAGGGCAATAGAACCTGAGTGATAATAGTGACATAACACCTTGCAAAATTCATCTACGGTATTTTCTCGAATTACCCCCCCCCCCCTTGAATTACCCCTCCCCTCGAAATACCCCGAAATAGCTGGAGGAATAATAAACCCCCTGGGGGTATTTCGAGGAAAGACAGCACAGTAGTTCAGAAGTCAAAAAGCAATCTCTATTTGCCAACCTCGTTTCCATTGACATATTCATACGTTACCATAGGTCGCTGATCTCTGTACTGCACAAACACCACCCAACAAAAATAGAGTGAAATAATAAGGCAAATGACCCAAAAGGTTTTGAATAGGTAACCTTTCAGTATTAATCTTGTTAACAGACCCATTTTTAACACTCATTTCATCTGATCTGACAAAGTTTTTCAAAATGCAAATGCCAATGTGAGCCTTGGAGAGAGCCTGAAGGGTCGGTGGGTGTTCATGCAAGCTCATGGACTTCATACAATGTTTAAAAAATGAGTGTCACTGCATCTTAGCAATTGTTTGGGGATTGTGTGATTACATTACACAATGTGAAGTAAATACCATATTTGCTTGAATAATCCCCTGGGGGATTATTATTTCGCCCGACATTTTTGAGGGGGGAACCATTCGAGGGGGGGAATTATTCTTTCGTCAAAATTTTTGAGTATCTTTCTATCAAGTCATTTTACGAAATATGCATTTTTAACACCAAAAAGTGCCATTTTTGTTAAAATTTGGCACAACTACCGTGTTTACTCGAATAATTCCCCCGCGGAATTATTTTTTCGTCAGACATTTTTGAGGGGGGAACTATTCAAGGGGGGAATTATTCAAGGGAGGGAATTATTCAAGTGGGGGAATTATTATTTCCTCAAAATTTTCAAGTATGTTTCCGTCACACAACATACACATGTACGTCAAATTTCCATTCGTAGTGCACATTCCTTTGCATCCTTACTAGCATTGAAAAAATGCCCGATTTTGAGAAAATATAATTAAATATTATCTCAGAAAATCTCCCAAGAAAAAAATATAATTAAATCTCTTGGGTCATTTTCGAAAATATAATTAAATCTCTGAGAAAATCTCTTGCCATTCAAAAAATCTCAGAAAATCTCTCAACCTAAATTACCTATGATTTAATCTATAGGTATCTCAAGGTGTTTGAGCCAGAGGCGTTTGTTTGAGTAGATATTAAGCACCTTATGTGTTGTTTCAGTTTTTACTACCACATACTACCATCTAGTATCTAAATAATCAACAAAAATATAAATTAGGTACATTTTTCCTCAATAGAATACATTACTTTTACGTGTGAAGATTGGAACAGTATTTATCAGATGACTTTTTTCACCAAATTTTGGTAACTGTATTTACAAAGCATGCAGTCAACTTTATAGTTGTTAAAACATATTTACATTGAGTAATCCTCTGAAAAAGTACCAGTACTCTCTTTTATGTATTCTTTTTGAAAGTACTTGGGTACAGCGAATGTATTTCAGATAGGTAGACTTAGTATAGTCTCTTTCATGTTATAGAACAGAAAAAAAGAGAAAATAAACTTAAAATAGGTGCAAAAATAGCCAAAAAATGGGTTTATTAGTATATATATATATATATATATATATATATATATATATATATATATATATATAGTTAAAAATAGCTGAAAATAAGCAAAAATGACATGAACTAGTGTATTTGAAGGTGAAAATGGACAACTATAGAGAGATTTTCTCGAGAGATTTTCTCAATCAGGAGAAAATATAATTCAATCTCTCTGGAAAATCGTGGAAAAAATATAAATCTCAGAAAATCTTATATTTTCTGAGATTTTCTGAGATTTTTTTAATATAAATCTCCCAGAGATTTTTTCAATGTTAATCCTTACACACCGAATGTGCTGCATTTGTATTCGATGATTCAACCGAGGCACTTCTATTTTGCGTGGTCTGATTTCATCGATTTTCTTTTTAATAAATGTGCATTATTTATTCTCCATCATTGTGGGGGGGATTATTCAAGTGGGGGAATTATTTTTTCCTCACTTATCTAGCAGGGGGGAATTATTCGAGGGGGAATTATTCAAGTGGGGGGAATTATTCGAGTAAATACGGTAATTGATCAAATATCTCTAAGGGGGGATTATTTGAGGGGAGGAATTATCATTTCCTCGCTCATCTTACAGGGGGGATTATTCGAGGGGGGAATTATTCAAGGGGAGAACTATTCAAGCAAATACGGTAGTTTTATTTCGCCGTGTTAAAATCATCTCAAAAGAAATACCTCTCAAGCATCTCAAAATGAGAGAGTGAAAGTGCAATTAGCATTCGAAAAATAACCCGTGATTTATATTTTCAAAAATCACAATAAATATAAATAACCCGTGATTTATATATATTTATATTTTTTCCAAATTCTGAGTGATATATTTATATATATTTTTTAAATTTGAAAAAAAATCACTGAGAAAATCACTCATACTTGATACATTGTGGTGCAATGATTGCGCTTTATGACTAAAACATGTAATCTGCGCAAGAGAAATTTGTGTGATTTTCTCCAGAAAATCTCTCTGTTCATGTACATCATTATTGGGTTAAAATTGTATTTAAAGCAGGTAAATATTGTGCCTACACACACTAGTTTTCACCCCGACTTTTTTGAAAAGTGAAATGGCCAAAAATGGTGACATGTTTCCATTAAGTTTTCCACTACAAAGCTATTTATATACGGGGTGGCGCACTTCAGGCACACGGTTTCAATCTGCTCTCAACAAGTCAATTTTAAATGAAAACTGTTCAAATTTGGTATGGCAGTAGATAAATGCACCCCATTTAGTATGTTAAGAGCACGCATTCATATTCCAAGATTTTTATGTTAGAATGTGTAGCACATTGAATGGACATTTTCCTTTGGAGCTATGTGAAGGAGAAGGTCTACAGTCCACAGTTACCCAAAATGATGGACATTGAGCAGTTGAAGCATCTGATGGTCCAGCAGTTCAATGAAATTTTGCCTAGCATGTGTGTGAATGTTGTGGGTGAACTGCTTTATCATTAGGGTATTGTCGTATTGCGATAATGGCGGTGGTTCTGTGGAGTGACGTTCTTTCATATGGTTTGATGTATGTTAAAATTTAGCTATATGATTGTGTGCTCTTCAGATACTAAATGAGGTACATTTATCAACTGATATACTAAATTTCAGCACTTATCATTAAAAATTGACGTGTTGGGAGCAGATTGAAACTGTGCGCCTGACGTGTGCCACCCGGTATGTTCAGTTTTCACAAATGACATGAATTTTGGTGGGGTTGTGTTGGCAAATCATTAGTTTGATCACAACTCAAACTCAAATGATGACAAATGGTGACATCACCATCAATTAGTTTTCATTTTGTATGTGACAAAAATGTAAACTGTTTTAGTAACTTTTTATTTGTGTCATCCTGCTATGAATTCTTTGGTTATGTTTTAGGTACAAAGCATCTCACTATCTTATAACATACTTTTCTGAAATAAAACATGACTTTGAATCAAAAAATGCCAATTTGATGTGATCAAAATTTTTCTACAGTGATTGAAAGCTCAGTTTACCATTTTTGAAAACTGATGATGCTTTGTGACTTGCACCAATGACAGCTGTTTTCAAATATGGGGAAAACTGTCACCAAGGCGTCACCAGTGCCACTAGTGTCATCACAATGTTGCCAACATGTAGCCATGTGCCCAAAAATGAGTTTTCACAGCACATCACCATTGAAAAAGTGCTGAGCATGAGCACCTATTTAGTCAAATGTCCATTGCCACAACCAGGTGCTATAGGTTGAGTGCTCAATATTTGCAGTGCAACATATTTTTGAAGTTTTCATTGAGGTTGAACTGAAGGTTGAATTTTTCTGTGATATTTGCTTGATGTTTTCACTTGTAAAATATTGTATAAATGAATACTGATTGTGGAATGATAATATATGGACTGCGGTATATTAGAGCACATTTTTTGTGCTTGCAAATGGTAAATAAAGCCGAGAATATTGCTTGATAAGCGTAAGTGATTTTTTGAGATTTTTTTCAAGCTTAGAGTTATTTTTTCAGTAATTTAATTATATTTTCTGGAGACCTAGAGTGATTTATATATATTTATATTTTTTCCAATATTGGAGTGATATATTTATATATATTTTCCAAAAAATCGGTGATTTTTTCGAATGCTAAGTGCAATATTATGTTATTTTTTCCATGATTTTATATTTTCTCAAAAAAGAAATTGGGGAATACCGTATTACCTCGAATTATCCCCCCCCTTGAATTAACCCCCCCCCCTCGAAATACCCCCCTAAATTTCGGCTGAGGAAATAATAAACCCCCCCCCTCGAAATACCCCCCCCCCCCTAAAATTGAGTGTAACGTGAACGTACATGACAAATACCGCAGTTTGTGATCTGTACTATGCAGAACACACGTTAAAACTGATGATTAAGTGACGTTAGGGAAGGGTTTTTGTGTATATACAGTAATATATGCCTAAAAACACATATAAATCTATGTGATTGTTCGATTTTTCTACGTCTGCGTATGGGGAATTTCCAAAAATTTCTGGCGAAATAATAGACCCCCCCTCGAATAAACCCCCCTCGAATTATCCCCCCTCAAATTTTGCTGGCGAAATAATAAACCCCCTGGGGGTATTTCGAGGTAATACAGTATGTTGGGATTTGTGATGTTCGTTCAGTGAAACTACACCATTATCTCATTGAAATAACAAACCAAAGTGACTCAACCCTCAACTTGAAAAATGTAAAAAGGTACCGAAAATAATCATGACTAATAATATCATTAAAGATTCCTAACAAATAAAAAAGTTTCCTAAATCAAACCAATCGGATGAAAGTTAAATCATTAGGGAAAATTTCATTTATGCTGCGATTACAGCTGGGGCGTAAAATTGACCAGGCGTAAAATTAATTACAGGCGAATGGATAAAGATGTGGCGTTGTAATTTCAGTCAAAGAAACCACACATGCAGATGTTGCTTGTGTCCAAAGCTCATTAATTTATTTCAATTGTACTAGAAGTTATGAATTTTGGCGCAAATTTTTTTTAATTTTATGCCCTAATTTTACACAACTTACAGCGCATAATTGAAAAAATTGTGCTAAAATTCACAACTCCCAGTACGATCTAAATAAACTCATGAGCTTTGAATTGAACACATGTAACGTCTGCATCTAAGCTTTCTTTAACTGAAATAACAATGTCGTATGTTTATCCACTCATCTGTAAAGAATTTTATGCCCAAAATCAATTTTACGCCCAGTCAATTTTATGCCCGAGCTGTAATCGCCGCATTACCTATATTCATACAATTATATGATGTCTTCATGATGAAAACATTTATATTGAAAAAGTCACAACAGTTAGTTAGTGAAACTGCGTAAAATAAAAAAATAGATAATCCATGCATAAAAGGTATGTTCAAGAAGTACTGGGTTAGTCAATGTTTGAACAAACTTTAACATGTTTGCGGTGGCCAGTCTGTAAAACCACTTTGCAAAATGCCACTCAAATTTGTCAGATCCTATCTAAGATGCCTAGTGATATTTTCTTAATTTACAGAGCATCACCTTTTTGCAGGTTCGGCCCCCATTTTTGCTTTTACCAATTTTCTCGACACAACTTTGAGCATGCTATTGGCAATTTTGGCTGCCTTATTTTTCCCCTATTTTTTGGCTTGGTAGCAAAAACCACTCTGAAAACGCGAGCCAATTCTGCTAGTGCACAAGTAATTATTTATGTAGAACTTAAGTCCAAAATTTAACAGATTAAGTGGAAGTAAATTCATAATTTAAAATATACCACTTATGAAGTGACTTATCACCTATGATTTATCGGGTTACTTGTCTACTTGTCTGGAATGCATATCCAGGTATTTATAATACCTTCAAAAAGTCACCAATTGTAAGATTTTCGAGTCAGACCAAGTATACAGTGGCGTAGCCATGATTTTTGCACGGTGGCAGGGTTGGCAAAATCTCAGAAAAAAATAAAAATAAAATACAAATAAAATGGAGAATAGAAGAATAAAATAAAATAAAATAAAATCGAAAATTAATAAAATAAAAATACAATTTTACTAAAATTCGAATTTTTGTAAAATTTTAGTAAAATTGTACAAAAATTCCAATTTTTGTACAATTTTATTAAAATTTTACAAAAACTCCAGTGTATGTAAAATTATATAATAAGTTTTCTATCCTGTTGCTTACGTTTCTAGCTGCCAATTTGCAGAACTGGTGCCTTGTTGTTGCTTTCATTGTTGTGATTGAAAAATATTTTTGCTCAAAATTGCAAATTTTCACATCTTTTTGTATATTCTCACCTTAAAAATCACTAATTCATGTGATCTTTCCCATTTTATTCATTCCATACCATGAAAAAAAAACAATATATTGAATCACCAAGACCTCCATCCAAACCCCCAAAAATAATTTTTTTAGATATCTGTCCCTCCGTAGGAGCAATTAGGCATATGTATCTATCCAGCCCTTGCGAGGGTCACAATTCAAGATACCCATGTCGCACCCCGTATCACAAGTCAACATTCAAAAAAAATTCTATTCATCTGCATTCTTCTAGCGTGCACATTGTTTTGTGGTTTTGCACGCAAGATTCCAATTTTTTGTAAAGTTTTTGTAAAATATTTGTACAATTTTTGTAACATGGTTTCATTTTATTATATTAATGACATTTCAGAATAAAATAAAATAAAATAAAACGAAACATGAATAAAATAAAAATAAAATACAATTTTAATAAAAATAAAATACAATTTTAGTAAAAAGAATTTTACTAAAACCAACCCTGCACGGTGGTTACGGCGTTCGAGTCGTTGGAGAGATTTCGTATGTTGTCGTTCATGTCATAATTCTTCTCGATCTCACCACATTGACACCATAAATACGAAAACAAAGGGAAAAGACCAAAGCACGGACAAATGTCCAATTAAACTAAATCAGCTTCCATCAATGGGGGGGGGCGGATTGTATACAGAGCCCGGCGAACGGGGTGCGGCGCCCCCCCCCCCTCCCAATTTTGACTCCTGTAGTAGAGGAATGGTGCAATGGCACTGGCGCCATTCGTAGGCGCCACGTTATGGCGTCATTGGCGTTGGCATTTGCGCCAAAAACTGCTGTAAATATGTGTATGTATTCTACATACCTATAGAGTGTGGCGACACATTTCAGTACATTTGCACCGGATTTAGGGTTGTCGCAACCGGTGCATTTAAAATACATGTTACCTATATGGCGCAAAAATGCGCGATTCCGCTTTAAGGTGTGTTCTGCATTGTCCGGATCACAAACCGTACCTATTGTCATTTACGTTCTCATTGCACTCAATTTGGGGTTGGTGTTTTCGGGGGGGGGGGCAATAGATTCATAGTGTCCATTTTGAGGGGGGGGGGGGAGGGACGATTTCGAGGGGGGTGTTTCGAGGGGGGTATTTCGAGGAAATATGGTATATATAACAGTGCCATTTCCTGACATCTTTCATGTCTGGCCCGGGAAGGGGGTGCGGCCTCCCCTGGCTACGCCACTGCAAGTATTCGTGCCTTTTGATGTGCACTCAATCTGCATGCATCCGACAATTCCATGGAAAAATTTACACTGTAAATATAAGATAACAATACTGTCGTATTACGACGTTCTTTAAAAAATGCCTCTCAATTTCAACGACGAAAAATTGGTACATAAAACCATAAATAAATGTTCGGTATAAAGTCGATGATATAAAAAATAATATTCAGCATCAGCCTACTTGCATTCATGACCATGACAACATTGTATTGGCCCTACACACACTAGTTTTCACCGTGACTGATGTGAAAACCGAAATGGCCACATGGCGACATCCAGCCTACGTACTATTATTGTATGCTATATGTGTTTTAGTTTTCAAATTTTTAAATTAAAACTTTGATGAGTTAAAATTCACATTCAAATTTTATATAATCATTAAACCGTGTTGCTTCATCTGCATTTGAAAAATGCAGTTTTGCCACGAAGTCACGGTGAAAACTAGTGTGTGTAGGCACAATGGCGCAATAGCTGAATTGCGAATTGCTTAATAGTTATAATGAAAATTAGCAGTAACGTGTGGGTGGATGCGGCATAAGCAAGCAATGAGTACTTTTCGTAATTTCCCATTGGTGTATATTTTTAGATTAACACCACACCAAAAATAAGTAAATAAATTCATAACATTCACGCCGCGTGCATCGAATCATACCGACCAACTGAAGATTAAAGAACCGTTCTCTGGAAAACTTATATGCATAGGAAGTCATCAAAGTTGATGTATTTTACTAACCCACATAACTAAAACTGGTCTCTGCTACGCTTCAAATGGACAATTCTTTGCAAGGGTTTAGTGAATCTTTACACGAAATGTTACCATAAGCTGATGAATAAAGTGATGTGATGAATTTCAGCAATTGAATACAGTATCACATCCTACAGTGAAGACCGTGTCCCGAACGGAAGTTTTTGCAAGCTATATTATTCAGTTGGATATGGTAGAATATAGTGGAAAGTGTGCGGCTGACGGAACGGAGTATACGATATGTGAACTTTAAATTTTTTCCTTTTTAGCTTCAAAAGTGAACATGATTTAGATTCGGGAAACTGTTTAGAGCAGGAAATAAGCACGCAATATGCATGTACAGAACACGAACATGAAGCGATATATTTATAACTTTTTTTCAATTTCAAGCTCCAAAGAAAAACCGCAGTATTATAATTGAGTGTCGGGTAACCGTCAGAAAGCTGGCGTCTTCTACTCAAAATGTTGCATTTTATAAGAAAAATTGTTCCAGGAAGGAAGTGCGTCAGAAGTAATTGATGCCATTATTATAAAAATACCTATTTTATTTGCACCACATCTGTCGGGGGCCCTGGTAAGTGTAAAGTAAAGTGTCAGATGTCAAGTAAAACGTCAATTGACATAAAAAGAGAAGCTTTTATCACTGAACTGTAGTGATGTTAAAGGCACCGGGAAAAATGGCACCGCACCGCACCGGCACTTTTGCCAACGCATGAATTCTTAATTTTACTAAAATTCGAATTTTTGTAAAATTTTAGTAAAATTGTACAAAAATTCCAATTTTTGTACAATTTTATTAAAATTTTACAAAAACTCCAGTGTATGTAAAATTATATAATAAGTTTTCTATCCTGTTGCTTACGTTTCTAGCTGCCAATTTGCAGAACTGGTGCCTTGTTGTTGCTTTCATTGTTGTGATTGAAAAATATTTTTGCTCAAAATTGCAAATTTTCACATCTTTTTGTATATTCTCACCTTAAAAATCACTAATTCATGTGATCTTTCCCATTTTATTCATTCCATACCATGAAAAAAAAACAATATATTGAATCACCAAGACCTCCATCCAAACCCCCAAAAATAATTTTTTTAGATATCTGTCCCTCCGTAGGAGCAATTAGGCATATGTATCTATCCAGCCCTTGCGAGGGTCACAATTCAAGATACCCATGTCGCACCCCGTATCACAAGTCAACATTCAAAAAAAATTCTATTCATCTGCATTCTTCTAGCGTGCACATTGTTTTGTGGTTTTGCACGCAAGATTCCAATTTTTTGTAAAGTTTTTGTAAAATATTTGTACAATTTTTGTAACATGGTTTCATTTTATTATATTAATGACATTTCAGAATAAAATAAAATAAAATAAAACGAAACATGAATAAAATAAAAATAAAATACAATTTTAATAAAAATAAAATACAATTTTAGTAAAAAGAATTTTACTAAAACCAACCCTGCACGGTGGTTACGGCGTTCGAGTCGTTGGAGAGATTTCGTATGTTGTCGTTCATGTCATAATTCTTCTCGATCTCACCACATTGACACCATAAATACGAAAACAAAGGGAAAAGACCAAAGCACGGACAAATGTCCAATTAAACTAAATCAGCTTCCATCAATGGGGGGGGGCGGATTGTATACAGAGCCCGGCGAACGGGGTGCGGCGCCCCCCCCCCCCTCCCAATTTTGACTCCTGTAGTAGAGGAATGGTGCAATGGCACTGGCGCCATTCGTAGGCGCCACGTTATGGCGTCATTGGCGTTGGCATTTGCGCCAAAAACTGCTGTAAATATGTGTATGTATTCTACATACCTATAGAGTGTGGCGACACATTTCAGTACATTTGCACCGGATTTAGGGTTGTCGCAACCGGTGCATTTAAAATACATGTTACCTATATGGCGCAAAAATGCGCGATTCCGCTTTAAGGTGTGTTCTGCATTGTCCGGATCACAAACCGTACCTATTGTCATTTACGTTCTCATTGCACTCAATTTGGGGTTGGTGTTTTCGGGGGGGGGGGCAATAGATTCATAGTGTCCATTTTGAGGGGGGGGGGGGAGGGACGATTTCGAGGGGGGTGTTTCGAGGGGGGTATTTCGAGGAAATATGGTATATATAACAGTGCCATTTCCTGACATCTTTCATGTCTGGCCCGGGAAGGGGGTGCGGCCTCCCCTGGCTACGCCACTGCAAGTATTCGTGCCTTTTGATGTGCACTCAATCTGCATGCATCCGACAATTCCATGGAAAAATTTACACTGTAAATATAAGATAACAATACTGTCGTATTACGACGTTCTTTAAAAAATGCCTCTCAATTTCAACGACGAAAAATTGGTACATAAAACCATAAATAAATGTTCGGTATAAAGTCGATGATATAAAAAATAATATTCAGCATCAGCCTACTTGCATTCATGACCATGACAACATTGTATTGGCCCTACACACACTAGTTTTCACCGTGACTGATGTGAAAACCGAAATGGCCACATGGCGACATCCAGCCTACGTACTATTATTGTATGCTATATGTGTTTTAGTTTTCAAATTTTTAAATTAAAACTTTGATGAGTTAAAATTCACATTCAAATTTTATATAATCATTAAACCGTGTTGCTTCATCTGCATTTGAAAAATGCAGTTTTGCCACGAAGTCACGGTGAAAACTAGTGTGTGTAGGCACAATGGCGCAATAGCTGAATTGCGAATTGCTTAATAGTTATAATGAAAATTAGCAGTAACGTGTGGGTGGATGCGGCATAAGCAAGCAATGAGTACTTTTCGTAATTTCCCATTGGTGTATATTTTTAGATTAACACCACACCAAAAATAAGTAAATAAATTCATAACATTCACGCCGCGTGCATCGAATCATACCGACCAACTGAAGATTAAAGAACCGTTCTCTGGAAAACTTATATGCATAGGAAGTCATCAAAGTTGATGTATTTTACTAACCCACATAACTAAAACTGGTCTCTGCTACGCTTCAAATGGACAATTCTTTGCAAGGGTTTAGTGAATCTTTACACGAAATGTTACCATAAGCTGATGAATAAAGTGATGTGATGAATTTCAGCAATTGAATACAGTATCACATCCTACAGTGAAGACCGTGTCCCGAACGGAAGTTTTTGCAAGCTATATTATTCAGTTGGATATGGTAGAATATAGTGGAAAGTGTGCGGCTGACGGAACGGAGTATACGATATGTGAACTTTAAATTTTTTCCTTTTTAGCTTCAAAAGTGAACATGATTTAGATTCGGGAAACTGTTTAGAGCAGGAAATAAGCACGCAATATGCATGTACAGAACACGAACATGAAGCGATATATTTATAACTTTTTTTCAATTTCAAGCTCCAAAGAAAAACCGCAGTATTATAATTGAGTGTCGGGTAACCGTCAGAAAGCTGGCGTCTTCTACTCAAAATGTTGCATTTTATAAGAAAAATTGTTCCAGGAAGGAAGTGCGTCAGAAGTAATTGATGCCATTATTATAAAAATACCTATTTTATTTGCACCACATCTGTCGGGGGCCCTGGTAAGTGTAAAGTAAAGTGTCAGATGTCAAGTAAAACGTCAATTGACATAAAAAGAGAAGCTTTTATCACTGAACTGTAGTGATGTTAAAGGCACCGGGAAAAATGGCACCGCACCGCACCGGCACCTTTGCCAACGCATGGAAAGGGCACCTGGCACCCTGGGGCACCGGCCAGAAAATGGCACCGCACCGCACCGGCACCGGTGCCATTCGGAAAAAATGGCACCGGCACCGAAGGGCACCGGCGGGTTGCCGGTGCTAGCACCGAAAGGCACCGCACCAGGCTGGAATTTCCGAAGTAAATATCGGGCAGTTACTCAGTGGCCACACCTTCCGAAGTGCATATTTCCATGAATTTTCAACCGATTTTGATGGTTGAGCACTTAAAATGATCAGAATGATGTGGCAATCACTTTTATGAAGCAATTACAATGATTACAAATGAAAGATAAAATATTTAATCCACTAGAAAGCCCATAGCCACTATTGTCTACTGATCGGAGTCGTTGCTGTACAGAGAATGGGACTATCTCTGTCATAAACTGACAACAATTTTTGAGCAAAATGTAAGAGAAATCTAAAATCTAAAAATGATTTAAAATGCAACAAAATTTTAGATTCGCTCATCAGATCACATATCGGGTATAATGGATTCACAGTAGGTATATTTATTTGATGCAGAGTTGGAAAAACGTATTTACGTTTACCCGAAATACCCGGTTATTCGGGTATTTATACTTACGTTTACGTTTACGTTTTCCAAAAATACCATTACGTTTTGTTACGTTTTCCTGACCAAAATACCCGGGTACTAGGCAAAACGTAAAAAACTTGTGATCGTTCACATGTGCACATGTTCAAATGGGGTGCACCACCTGCAGCCGCATAAACGTAACATGTATACCGTATTTCCTCGAAATACCCCCGGGGGGTTTATTGTTTCAGAGTGAGAATTTTGAGGGGGGTTAAACGAGGGGGGGGGTATTTCGAGGGGGGTTTATTATTTCGCCAGAAATTTTTTGAAAACCATTTACTAAATTGTTATCTGAAACGTACGCAGACGTCGAAAATGCAACAAAAATCGCCATTTTTAAGACTCTAAAGACTTGTGTAAGTGTGTAGACGTATAATCACTGTTCTCACATAACAGAGTCATCGTTTTTAACGTGTGTTTTGCATTACCCAGATGACAAGCCGCAGCCTTTGTCATTTACGTTCTCTATACACTAAATTTGGGGGGGGGGGTATTTCAAGGGGGGGTTTATAAGTTCATGGTGTCCATTTTGAGGGGGGGTATTTCGAGGGGGGGGTATTTAGTGGGGGGGGGGGTATTTCGAGGAAACATAGGTACGTACAAAAATGTAGTGTATGAAAAAAGTGACTGCACGGTTGCACTTATGTACACATGGAATACTGGGTACATATTCATAAATGTGTTCAAAAGCTGAACACAAAAACCTTTTTGTTTGTTTCTGGAGCGTTGCGTTTATAATTTTTTTGTGATGAATTCCGACGACGCCACTAGCAACAACTGTGAGTAGTACATGTTCCGAAACTGACAGGGTGAGTGCAAGCTCTGGTGCCAATCCCAGAAACTGTAGGATGCCCTGTAAAATGTAAAATTTCATGCAAATGTCAAAACTCATGTAAAATGCCCAGCAAAATGGCAAAGATTTGCCACCTTCCAGGGCACTTTGCAAGACTTTAGACACTTTGCATGCCATTTGACATTTTACAAGGCATTTAACAGGAGTCTGGGACTCCAGTATCACCAGCCTTAGTTGGATATGGATTTAGCCACACTTACTACAGAAAGTGGTGCAGATGGAATGATTGACCCACCTGAAGGTGAAAATAATGGTATATTCCAAAGCACAATGGCAAATATGGTGTGTAAAATTTTTTACGTTTACGTTTTTTTTTTACGTATTCCTTGGTATTTTAAAAATACCTTACATTTTAGTAATTATACTTTTTATTTGGAAAAGGTATTTACGTTTACGTTTACGTTTTCCAAAAATACCAGTATTTGCACAACTCTGATTTGATGGGATATTTACAAAATTGGCAAAAAAATGGTTGGGTAAATATATTGCTGTTTTTTGAAATATGAAAAAGCACATACTATGGACAACATTGCACAGCACATGAAGCCTTGGCTGGTGCCTTTCCCGGTGCCTTTTACTTTGGCCCTGGTGCTAGCACCTTTGGCACCGGCCAAGGCTTCATGTGCTGTGCAATTTTGTCCATAGTATGTGCTTATTCATATTTTCAAAAAACAGCGATATATTTACCCAACCGTTTTTGCCTACCTATTTTGTAAACCACCCATCCCATCAAATAAATATACCTACTGTGAAATCCATTATACCCGATACGTGATCTGATGAGCGAATCTAAAATTTTGTTGAATTTTAAATCATTTTTATATTTATATTTATCTTACTTGTTTGTTCAAAACTTGTTGTCAGTTTACGACAGAGATAGTTCCATTCTCTGTACAGCAACGACTCCGATCCGTAGACAATAGTGGCTATGGACATTGTAGAGAATTAAATATTTTATCTTTCATTTGTAATCATTGTAATTGCTTCATAAAAGGTAGTGCCACATCATTCTGATCATTTTAAGTGCTCAACCATCAAAATCGGTTGAAAATTCATGGAAATATGCACTTCCAAAGGTGAGACCACTGAGAAACTGCCCGATATTTACTTCAAAAATTCCAGCCCGGTGCGATGCCTTTCGGTGCTAGCACCGGCAACCCGCCGGTGCCCTTCGGTGCCGGTGCCATTTTCTGGCGGCAGTATGTAATGTAACAGCAATAACATTACCAATAACAAGCACAATACCAAAGATGCAATGTTTTGGAATGGATTTTTGCATAGTTCCTTCAATAATTGGGCATGAAATTGTAAAATGTGAACAGTTTGCAATTTGATATGATGGTGTGCAGTGTGCATTCTGTGTGATATAGGTTTTGTGATATGATAGTGTTTTTATGCAAGGTGACAAAGTTTATCTTAGATTGGTTATGTTTGTGTTTTGCTGTTCTTTTTGTTTGTAAATCATTGGTATTAATTGTAGAGAACCACAAAACCCAACCAAATGTCGGTGAGAATCCTGCTACTACCCCATATTTACCTTGATATTTCTGTATAAAATCTTGGTACAGCGGTTCCATGCTATCTAAATACATACTACTCCTTAAATGCAGCATTTTCCTTGTCCTCTTATAATTGTTGAAACCATAAAACCTGCCCTCAAATATTCCAGTAATTCACCGCTGACGCCCAACATATCAACTTGTTTCTGGTCCATCCATTGGTTAGGGCATATTTGCACGTAGGGCAATAACACCTGTATGGCAGCACAAGTGACATATTACCTTGCAAAATCCAGCTACAGTAATTTAGGGGTGACTCACAGACCCCTGTAAAAGGTTCAGATATCATGCAAAGTGCCAAAGGTCTTGTAAAATACCCTGTAAAATGTTGCACTTTATTTTTGTACTGGATCAGTGATCTTTTTACATAACAGTTTGCATGACTTTTGACATCTTACTGCGTCGAGGAGTTGCATCGGAAATAAAAAAATTCATTTACCAACCTCATTTTCATTCACATACTCATATGTAACAATAGGTCGCTGATCTCTGTACTGCACAAAGACCACCCGACAAAAATAGAGTGAAACAATAAGGCAAATGACCCAAAAAGTGTGGTATAAATAACCTTTTTTAGTATTTGTCTTGTTAACAGGCCCATTTTAACAGTCAATTCATTGAAACATATTTAACTACACATTACTGAATACAATACATCCAGTTACATTTTCAATTTTGGGTTGTTTTGTCTAGATGCTACTAGTGATGTAAAGGCACCGGGGCACCGGTGCCCCGGTGCTGGGCACCAAAGGGCACCAGCACCGGTGCTGGTGCGGTGCCACTGCAATCTTCAGGGGTGCCATGCCGGTGCCGGTGCCATTTTTTTCAGAATAGCACCGGTGCCAGTGCGGTGCGGTGCCATTTTTTTGCCGGTGCCAAAGGTGCTAGCACCAGGGCCAAAGTAAAAGGCACCGGGAAAGGCACCGGCCAAGGCTTCATGTGCTGTGCAATGTTGTCCATAGTATGTGCTTGTTCATATTTCAAAAAACAGTGATATATTTACCTAACCATTTTTGCCTATTTTGTAAACCTCCCATAAAATAAATATACCTACTGTGAAATCCATTATACCCGATACGTGATCTGATGAGTGAATCTAAAATTTTGAAGAACTTTAAATCATTTTTATTTTTTATATTTATCTTACTTGTTTGTTCAAAATTTGATGTCAGTTTATGACAGAGTATAGTTCCATTCTCTGTACAGCAACAACTCCAATCAGTAGACAATAGTGGCTATGGACATTGTGGTGAATTAAATATTTTTTCTTTCATTTGTAATCATTGTAATTGCTTCATAAAAGTGATTGCCACATCATTCTGATCATGTTAAGTGCTCAACGATCAAATCGGTTGAAAATTCATGGAAATATGCACTTCCAAAGGTGAGACCACTGAGCAACTGCCCGATATTTACTTCAGAAATTCCAGCCCGGTGCGGTGCCTTTCGGTGCTAGCACCGGCAACCCGCCGGTGCCCTTCGGTGCCGGTGCCATTTTTTCCAAAAGGCACCGGTGCCGGTGCGGTGCGGTGCCATTTTCTGGCCGGTGCCCCAGGGTGCCAGGTGCCCTTTTCATGTGTTGGCAAAGGTGCCGGTGCGGTGCGGTGCCATTTTTCCCGGTGCCTTTAACATCACTAGATGCTACTGCTAGTCATTCAAATATCCATCACCGTATTACATCCAATATAAGGCATCCCTCTAATATAAGGTACCCTCTAATACAAGGTATAACTTTTGACTATTTTGAACGCGACGAAATAAATATAAGGTACCCTCTAATATAAGGCACACCTCTAATAAGGCACAGCTGGCTGTGTGCCAAAACATGCAAAATAATAAAAACAGTTGCTAAACATGGCGGAAAATAATGAAAATGGTGCAGAAGGGCACTGTGACGACTCGTCATCGACTTCCGCCGCTGAAAAGTGTGTCAGTTTACGGCGGCACTATTATTGTTGACCAGACGAAAATCTGGCAAAAAAAATTGAAGGTACCCTCAAATATAAGGTACCCTCTAATACAAGGTATAACTTTTGGCTCTAAAAATATGACGAAAACAATATAAGGTATACCTTATATTAGAGGTAATACGGTATATTGAAATAGGCTGATACTGGGTTAGTACCGTATTTACTTGAATAATTCCCCCGGGGAATTATTTTTTCGTCAGACATTTTTGAGAGGGGAACTATTCAAGGGGGGAATTATTCAAGTGGGGGAACTATTATTTCCTCAAAATTTTCGAGTATGTTTCCATCACACAACATACACATGTATAATACATCCAATTTCCATTGGTAGTGCACATTCCTTTGCATCCTTACACACCGAACGTGCTGCATTTGTATTCGATGAATCAAACGAGGCACTGCTATTTTGCTTGGTTTGATTCCATCATTGTCTTTTTAATAGATGTGCATTATTTATTCTCTATCATTGTCGGGGGGATCATTCAAGTGGGGGAATTATTTTTTCCTCACTCGTCTAGCAGGGGGAATTATTTGAGGGGGGATTATTCCAGTGGGGGAATTGTTAGAGTAAATACAGTATTTGTTGCATGGATGCATAAAGTGTTGTAAACACCTTCCCGATCAAGTCCGGCCCCCCATTTTTTATTTTACTTCTGACGTCCTATCTCCGGTTCTAGGACGCGCCAGAAGCTGAAACTTGGGGTAGATATTGGCGCAACCCCCCTCTACTTCGCATGAATTGAAGGGGTCGCGGCGACCCCCTACAGGGTGGGTCGCCGAGTGCCAAAAAAATTTGCAGCTTTTTTAGTGTCCCACACAGGTCCGGCCCCCACTGATTTCTTTCACCGCGGGTGCCGTACCTCCACCTGTGGGAGGGGTATAAATCTAAAATTTTGGGGATGTGTCGCCAACACCCCTCCCCTACTATACACTGGCCAGGCGCTCTTTGGCAACTCACCACAGTGTGGGGTGCAAAGTTTAAAATTTATTAAAATGTTACTGTCCCACACAAGTACAGCATCCAATTGAATTTCAAAAAATTGACACTTTTGTGTTGTTTTAACACTAATGTGGTTGACAATGTGAAATAAGCATGAAATATCCTCTAAAAATATCTTATCTGACCTAAAACTGCCCACCACATGAACCCCTCCCCCCAAGTGGGTGACAAAAAAATCACTTTTTACAACTTTTTCATCAGACACTTGAACTGCTGGTTTACAATGATTTATAGAGGAGGGTTAAAGGTTTCAAATTGTGTAAAAAACCTTACCTCAAAAATGCCTTCATAAGAAAATTTGCTGGGGGGTAAATTTAAAATTGTGAATTTTGCCTATTTTTGTTCCTGCAATGATGTCATTTTTACAATTTGAAATTCACCCCCAGCAAATTTTCTTATGAAGGCATTTTTGAGGTAAGATTTTTTACACAACTTGAGACCTTTAACCTTCCCCTATAAATTATTGTAAACCAGCCGTTCAAGTGTCTAATAAAAAAGTTGTAAAAAGTGATTTTTTTGTCACCCACTTGGGGGAAGGGGTTCATGTGGTGGCCAGTATTAGGTCAGATAAGATATTTTTTAGAGGATATTTCATGCTTATTTCACATTGTCAACCACATTAGTGTTAAAACAACACAAAAGTGTCCATTTTTTGAAATTCAATTGGATGCTGGACTTGTGTGGGACAGTCACATTTTAATCAATTTTAAACTTTGCACCCCACACTGTGGTGAGTTGCCAAAAACCGCCTGGCCAGTGTATAGTAGGGGAGGGGTGTTGGCGACACATCCCCAAAAATTTTAGATCTATACCCCTCCCGCAGCTGGAGATACCGGACCCGCAGTGTAAGAAATCAACCGGGGGCCGGACCTGTGCGGGACAGTGAAAACGCTGCAAATTTTTTTCACGTCTATGGCGACCCCTTCTATAGTGAGTCGCCGCTGCCCCATTTATTCATGTGGGGTAGTGGGGGGTTGCGCCTATATAACACCCAAGTTTTAGTTTTCCACCCCTCCCACAACCGGAGATATGGCCTGCGAAGTGAAAAAAAAAATAGGCGGCCGGACTTGATCGGGAAGGTGTTTAGATGAAAGTAGCTTTTTTTGACCCAATAAGAGTTTTTGTTTTAAATATGAAAGCTACTGTTGCATGAGTGCAATTTTGTCCTTGGGGTTCTCCCCATTTTCTCCTCATGTTAACTCATTTGTTCATGATAAAACTGTCTGTCTGATCGAATTTCACTTCCAATTTCAATCATATGGAATGGAAATAAAATAGGGCATCTGCATATAGAAATTGAATAGGTAGGCCGTATTTATCCAAGGGTAATGTGCCTTCACAAGTTATAACAGCTAGTAGTGGTGAGGTGACTACTAGTGATGTTAAAGGCACCGGGAAAAATGGCACCGCACCGCACCGGCACCTTTGCCAACGCATGAAAAGGGCACCTGGCACCCTGGGGCACCGACCAGAAACTGGCACCGCACCGAACCGGCACCGGTGCCTTTTGGAAAAAATGGCACCGGCACCGAAGGGCACCGGCGGGTTGCCGGTGCTAGCACCGAAAGGCACCGCGCCGGGCTGGAATTTCTGAAGTAAATATCGGGCAGTTTCTCAGTGGTCTCTAACGATGGCAAACCCTCTGAAAAAAATTATTTAAATTTTTAAGTGTTTTTTCCAAAATGAATTTTCGAATTTTCGAATTTTTCCTCACATTAATTTTCGAATTTCGAATTAAATTTTCGAATTTTCAAATTTTCGAATCTTTTTGGGTAATTTTCGAATTTTTTGGGGTAATTTTCGAATTTTCGAATCTTTTTGGGTAATTTTCGAATTTTTTTGGGTAATTTTCGAATTTTTTATATACTTTTCAAATTTTTTGGGAAAAAATTGAATTAAGAGCTGAATGTTGAAATAGTTATTGGTGCTCGGTGCATTCCTGCACATTCCTCAATGTGACCGGGTCCGCCCATAGCTGGAATTGGGTGTGGCTGTTATGGGGGTGGGGGGGGGGGTCCACCAGACTTTTGTGTCATTCCATTCTGTTGTACATTTGCTGATTATGTAATTACAAAAATTTTATGTCAATTTGACCCTGTATTTATGTGGTTTTTATATATAAATTTACCATAAATTCTTGAATAAGTCCCCCTTGAATAAGTCCCCTCAAATATCACTGACAAAAAATACAACCCCCATGGAGGACTTATTCGAGGATATACACTATTTATATTAAGTATATGATGGCATGTTCAGAAAAATTTATTTTAAATGTTGAAATACTCGGTCAAATTGGCATAATGAATTTATACATCACTAATCCAACCTCAAAAATAGAATCTACAGGTTGTGCAGATCATTTTAAGTAATTAACGGTCCAAATCGGCCAAGAAATGGTCATGTTATCAAGCTTCAAAGTCATTAGCCAGATCGGCCATGTACAATCAACACCTTTTTATAGACCCCCCTTATCTAGAGACTGGGGGCGATTCAAAGAAACAAAACAATTCGGTTGACGTGCAACAGAATGGTGTGACACAAAAGTCTGGTGTACCCACCCCCTAAAATGCCTTCCACGATTCAAGCTATGGGTCCACCACGGATGCCATTTCAACGTTCATTGACGTTTTTTTCATTTCGATAAACTTTTTCACACGCACTGTGTATCAATTATCGATTAATTCAGCACATAGAACCTACGAATGTGTTTTATCTCCTTGAATTCCCCGAAAAATTCGAAAACTATTTTTGAATTTTTGAATTTTCGAATTTTCGAATTTTTTCAAAAATAAATCGATTTTTAAGTGTTTTTTCCAGTGGTGAAATAAAAATTCGAAAATTTCTGAAAAAATTCGAAAATTCGAAAATATTTTCGAATTTTCGAATCTTTTTTTGCCATCGTTAGTGGTCTCACCTTTGGAAGTGCATATTTCCATGAAATTTCAACCGATTTTGATGGTTGAGCACTTAAAATGATCAGAATGATGTGGCAATCACTTTTATGAAGCAATTACAATGATTACAAATGAAAGATAAAATATTTAATTCACTACAATGTCCATAGCCACTATTGTCTACTGATCGGAGTCGTTGCTGTACAGAGAATGGAACTATCTCTGTCATAAACTGACAACAAATTTTGAACAAAAAAGTAAGATAAATATAAAATATAAAAATGATACAAAATTCAACAAAATTTTAGATTCACTCATCAGATAACGTATCGGGTATAATGGATTTCACAGTAGGTATATTTATTTGATGGGAGGTTTACAAAATAGCCAAAAACGTTTGGGTAAATATATCGCTGTTTTTTGAAATATGAATAAGCACATACTATGGACAAAATTGCACAGCACATGAAGCATTGGCCGGTGCCTTTCCCGGTGCCTTTTATTTTGGTTCTGGTGCTAGCACCTTTGGCACCGGCAAAAAAATGGCACCGCACCGCACCGGCAGCGGTGTAATTCTGAAAAAAATGGCACCGGCACCGGCATGGCACCCCTGAAGATTGCAATGGCACCGCACCAGCACCGGTGCTGGTGCCCTTCGGTGCCCAGCACCGGTGCACCGGTGCCCCGGTGCCTTTACATCACTAGTGACTACATAATTCACTAATTCATAATAATATAAATACTGGCACTTCTTATCACATATACACACTTATCACAAATCAACACCAGAGAATGCATTTCTTTTCAATGAAGTTTTTTAGCTGGAGACTACGGGGTTTCTTTTATGAACCCACTATAATTATAATATTTTTTATATTTCGAAACACTCCATAACACGTGAATGTGCAAACAAAATCGAGGTAGCTATGCTATACTGTACAGTATTCCACATCCCTTTTACAATGTTGTTAGAACATTTTATGAAATTTGTACACTTGACAGTAACCAGTAAGTTGCTTCAAAAAGATAAATGTGTAAATATACCGTATTACCTTGAAATACCCCCAGGGGGTTTATTATTTCGCCAGCAAAATTTGAGGGGGGATAATTCGAGGGGGGGTTTATTCGAGGGGGGGGTCTATTATTTCGCCAGAAATTTTTGGAAATTCCCCATACGCAGACGTAGAAAAATCGAACAATCACATAGATTTATGTGTGTTTATAGGCATATATTACTGTATATTCACAAAAACCCTTCCCTAAAGTCACTTAATAATCAGTTTTAACGTGTGTTCTGCATTGTACAGATCACAAACTGCGGTATTTGTCATGTACGTTCACGTTACACTCAATTTTAGGGGGGTATTTCGAGGGGGGGGGGGTTATTATTTCCTCAGCCGAAATTTAGGGGGGGGGGGTATTTCGAGGGGGGTTAATTCAAGGGGGGGGATAATTCGAGGTAATACAGTATATAAGTAGATCAATGCAAACAATTCTATAAAAATGATAAAACAGTTGCAGTTTAATTTATTATTTTTCAATGTTGAAAAATTGTCATGAAATGGAGAGGAAAACACATAATTAAAATGAATGTTTTTGCTTACTAACAAAAACATTGAAATACCGTATATCCTTGAATAAGACCCCAGGGGCGTTATTATTTCGTCAGAGGTTTTGGAGGGGGGAGTTATTCAAGGGGGGGTACTATTCAAGGGGGGGAGTTATTTTTTCCTCAGAACTTCCAGGAAAACTTTCATGTTATTCATTGTTTGTATGCATTCCGTCAACACATCTAATGCAGAAAATGACCAGTTCAACAAGAACAAAAACAACATATCCATCCTAAAATTCGTGTTCATCGGCGTCTGAATCATTCAAATACACATTGTCGTTTTACCCAGAGGGGGGACTTATTCAAGAGGGGGGAGTTATTCAAGGGGGGGGCGTTATTTTTTCCTCACCTGGCCAACAGGGGGGTGTTATTCAAGGGGGGGTATTATTCAAGGGGGGGTATTATTCAAGGGGGGGGGTCTTATTCAAGGATATACGGTATTCAAAATTGATGTGTATTCTGATTCAAGCTCATTGTATCATGGTGACGATCATTACCAGCGGTATCTGAATTTAAAAACACACACAATTAAATGTGAAATGGATACATTGAATTATTTGAGTTTATAATGAACACACTGCATGCTCTGCACAGATTTCAGGATAATTTCGTGAATAGAGTCATGCGATCAATTCTGTGGTATTTTGTTTGATAGTAAAACCAATTTTAATGGTAAAACATATTAATTTTGGTTTATTATTCAGATGGGATATGGTAGATCAGTGTGCCATCAGGAGAATACTAAAAGATGGCAGGAGAATATTTGAGGTTCTTTTCCATTCCTATAGTCATTGTATTTTTCATCAAAATGAACACACTGTCAGATTTTTCTTCACTTTCCTCTTCATCAGAAAAATATTTATGAATTGTTTTCCCAATAATCCAGTCTCCCATCTGAAATAAATTGATTATGCAGACACCAATCCATAGTCCAAGTTGACCACCTTCAATGCAATGGTTAAATATACATCAAATGAAATAAATTGGTCCTTTTTCTTTTTATTCTTGAGGTAGATTCACAGTGACCCACCAAAGTTTGACAGCAGAACATCAAATGATATGCCATATTCCTGGGTAAACTGTTTGTAGCCAACTCTTGAGTGGTAGATATATATTGTACTTGTTTCGTTTGGGTTCCATTTCTGAATATATAAACATCTGAAATTGCGCCAGTTTAAAACTACAAAGAACTATTAGACCCCTTTCACACCTGTTTTTCTGTGATGACTCCGACAACATGAAAAAGTTTAGTAATTCAAGTAAAAAGTTCCATATTCATCAGATAAAACGGCCAAGTATACATACCACCTAAGCGTATATATATGTCAAATTGCAGATGAATCGTGCTTGTCGTTAAAGAGATACAGATGTTTTTGAAAAAATTGCCATTGTCGGAGCCCGACAGATGGAGACAATGGCAGAAATTTTTCAAATGTCTATAACTCTTGAACGACAAGCACGATTCATCTGCAATTTGACATGCATATACACCTAGGCGGTATGTATACTTGGCCATTTTATCTAATGATTATGGAACTTTTTACTTGAATTATTGAACTTTTTCATGTTGTCGGAGTCGTCACTGAAAAAAGGTGTGAGAGGGGCCTTATAAAACTTACACTACCAAATTTCTTGTTGTAGTTTCCAATCCTCCACTCATCATTGTGTGCATAACTTACAGTGGCAGTGATTTCATACCTGTCACATTTTTGCTTACAATCCCGTGCACAGCTGTCATTTTTCAAGCCCCTTATGACCAATGGTCTGACACACATAATAAACTGTTTTGGGGTACAAAAATCTTTTTGGGACAAGCCCAACACATTGTGTGTGAAAATGGTACAGTTGCATATGCCTGCAAAAAAAATAATTTTGCAAATAAAATAATGCTCAGAAAAAGCCATTTTTTGGTGTAATCTAGTTGAATATCAGTTTGAAAATCACTTTTTGCTTTATTTAGGAAGCATTGATATTGGCAGCCTGCCCTTGAATATTGTGGGAAGTTCTCCAAAGCTGACTTGTTGCTGCAGTACTGTGACACAGAAATGAAACGTGTCGCATCCAACTGCAAGGTAATGTGGCATTCAACTTTGTACACATGTGTAAGTAACCAGTGTATGTATTATACCAACATAAAAATGCTTACACTGATGTAGGCCCTGGTTTGCCTTGGCACAAATATTGGGTTGTGCAAATTTGGTGCCCACTCCCCATCCAAGTTCAAGTGAACACCATTGTCAAAACCTTGATTCAAAACACCCCTGGGTTCATCATCATTGAGCAACTTCAGTACTATTCTGCAATTCACCAGTCAAAATAGTATTTACTTCTGTTCTACAGGTTATTTGTGCCTCCAGCTCAAAATACCCATTCGATGTGATTATGCAAAAAATACATAAATATAGAAGATTTACATAACACACAATTAGTAAATATTTATGAAGCAAGTGAGCAGTATAACAGAGGCCTTTAGCCTACCAGACCACTGGGTAATGAACCACTCGTTCCTTGGCACAGTGCCAAGTAAACAATGGGTGCCAATGACGTCATTTATTTTTCCGGCAAATGTCCGGATTGACAACTTATGTCCCGGTGACGTCATTGGCACGCGCCCAAAAAATAGTTGGTCTTGTGCCAACACTATTGGGCGAGTGCCAATACTAGATTGGCGTCTGTCCAATAGTGTTGGCACAAGACCAACATTGGCACTCGTCCAAATTGGCACGTGTCCAATATTGGCACACGTCCAACGTTGGCACTCGTCCAACATTGGCACTTGTCCAACATTGGTGATTGGACGAGTGCCAATGTTTGTGCCAAACCTTTTGGCACCACTCCAACTAGCTAATATCTGGACGTGTGCCAAATTGGGGCGGTGCCAAAGCTGGACATGTGCCAAAGCTGGACATGTGCCAAACTACATGCCACTGGGGTAAATTGATTGGCACAAGTCCAACATTGGCACATGTCCAGCTTTGGCACTGTTCCAATTTGGCACACATCCAGATATTGGTTAGTTGGAGTGATGCCAAAATGTCTTGTGTCAAGGTTGGACACATGTCAAGTTAGTAGAAATGTCAATTTCAATGTGGGGGAACCGAGTTGGACATTAACATATGGTATGGTAGGCCAAAGGCCTCGAATGGATAAAAAAGTAAAATTTGATCGCAGGCCCTTCTTTTCAGGTTGCAGAAAAACTTGGATGATTGGGAGGTTGAATGTGAATATTTTCAAAGTATTGTGATGATATTGATGTGCGATATTATATTCAAATACATTAAACTTAGTTTATGATTTATGTAGACTTAATTTACATTAGGGTAGACATTTCAAGTACTCACATTGCCCACGTTGCTTGATGGTTTCACTTGATTCACCACCTGTTGCACCAGACTTGCGGATGCTGGGTTGTCCACCATTGACTGCACCTAGAATGTTTTTTATATATATGGTTGCAATGACATTCATCGCCATTACATTACATTGCAAAGTTGGAAATGATCATTCAAATACAGACCTGCTCCAAGTGTGTCTCTTGCATCATTCTGACCGCGTCCAGCGGCTCTTCTACGGCGCCTTCTGGCACCTCCGACCTCCTCCGTTTTCAAGGGTGTGGAGCTGTGCGGGCGGTTGTTGTCACCACTGTGGCTAGTGTTGCTGAAACTCCCTGATTCAGACCATGCTGAGGAGGTATTGGGGCTGTGGCCTGACCTTCCACCCTTTGTCTCACATTGTGCGGGTAGCTGGTCGCTTGTGCGTTCCTCCGATTGGTCCATTTTGTCCTCACCACTTGATTGCGGCTACTGATTCTCTTCTGGGTTGCTTTCTGTAGCTTGGCCCTGCGTCTCCCTCGAGTTTGCTTCTGCACCTCCGCCGCTCTGGTTTGCCAAAATGCTCACAGTTGTCGCAACTGTTTGATTGGGTATCCTGATTGAGTGGCTGCACTATTTTCACCCGCAGATGCCGTACCCCAGGCACACTTGCACCCGCTGCAGCAACTACAGCCGAGGATGGCACTAGATCCTGATCCACACGGCCGCTTTGCGATGGAATCCAAGCCGACACTTTCACTATGCCTGAGTGAATGGGGATGTAACATTTGAGTAATGTTGAGCATATAATATCAATATTGATGACAACGAATACATGAACATGTAAATAGCACACCTTCGCCCGGGTCCAACAATTCCTTTTCCCCGCCGATTCTTGGATGTAACACTGTTCCCGCATGTGCCAATTGATTGGACATGGATCTGTAGAGCTTCCAGGGGGGGCTGTACTGGCTCCTCAGATTGTTGTCAATACGGTGGTGTCACAGCAGTGCTGCAACATGTTAAATACTTGAAATGTCTACCCTAATTCGATTAAATTCTATATACTGCCCTAATTGGCAGTAACTGATTAAGCAGTAGTATATACAGCATCAACATGACTTATACTTGACAAACCTGAACACCTGCCAATGATTGTTCAATTTTTTTCAGAGCTGATTCCAATGAAATCTGTATAAATTTGTGTAAAATAAAAATTTTTTATTAGGGAAAAAAGTATGATAATTGTGATTTTACATGTTGTGTGGTCAAATTGGTCCTGATACTTTTGTCATACTGAATCAAGGCTGAAATCACAGCTTGCTTTTGTCCTTCCACTTTGTTTTCCAGCTGACTGAATGACTCATGTAGGATTTTTTGGCAATTTCCAAAGCAATCCACTTTTTTCTATGAAATTTGTACTGTTTTCAAATGATCAAATGTATTGGAAAGATATATATATCAGCATATACCCACCACTGTTGATGCTTCCATCCTGCCTCGGTCACTGCTCACATTATGCACTTGCAAAATTTGTGAAGTATAAGTTTTAATTTCTGCTATACTACCACCCAACGTGTTGAATTTGTTCAATGTCTGCTGATAATTCTCTTTCAGATCAATTAGAACTTTGTTTGTGTCACATGCACTGCTTTTTTCAAAAATCTCCTGGAGCTTGTTCAAAATGTGCCCATGATTTAGTTTCAGCAAATTCAGCACATTACTTGTGTCACATGTGCTGATTTTTTCAACAATTTCCTGCTTATCTGACCAAATCTTTGTGATTTTTTGCGATTGGTCTGAAATTTTTTCCAAAGTGGAGGAACCCTGGGCCCTAATTTGACTTTCAATTTTTTGCTGGGATTCCGTGGCAATGTCTTTAAACATTGCTTTCAATTCCACACAATTTTTTTCACATGTTGGCACCTGCGTTGTCAACAATCAGCCAAAATACATTGTACATCGCAGGAAAAACTAAAAACATCGAAAGCTGTAAAATTGACTAAACCGATTTTTTGATGGTTACCGTGTCAGTGGGGCCTGTACGAAAGTGCTCAATGCCATACGTTGGCGTTGTCTCCCTGCTCCTTCCAACTGTGTTTGGCTCCTGCGGCGCGGCAGCTGTGGCACTTTGTGGTGTGGACAACAGGTGGGTGGATTCTGACAAATTTGATGTTTGGCACTCTATGGCGGTATTTGGGCCGACTCTACAGTTTGGGGGGGGATTATTTTAGATATTTTGAAATAGTTCACTAATGAAATAAGCACATTTAATGGATGTTTCCTCGGAAAAAATTGAGGAAAGTGGAAAACCCCCGATAAATAGTACCCCCCCCGGAAATTTTTACGGAAGCATTGGCACGCTTCCAATGTGAGACATAAATCAGTGCGAGGGCAGAGTATCACGTACGTCGAGTATACTTGATGTTAAAAGTTTGAAGTTTCGTAAAAAATACCACCAACAAAATATTACCGCATATAGTGCCTTTTGAAAGTGTACAGACATGAAGCAGCGATCAAAGTCGGAACGTAGTCGCATGGGGGCACGTCCATTATTACGTGACATTATTGTCTTGAATGCTTGCGTAACCTCGAGACCAGTCTTTTGCTTTAATGGCTCCATCCAAACTTCATTTGTGAAATCATCACAGCATACAAAAATATAGCGATAATTGTCATTCACATGCATATCACGCTCTGGCATTACCATCAAATCTACAGACCAGAAGCGATCAGGACCACTAACGAGAATGGGTAAACGCTCAAATCCACGCCTCCATGATGGATGACCTTTTAAATAATATGCCGGCTCATTTAATAATATGTGCTCTTTCCAAGCTTCATTGGGTAGATTATATTGTGTCCGTAGCCATTTACCACCACCAATGTTTTCAGCCCACTGCTTATGCATCGCAATACTTGTTTGGGGGGGGGACGGGGCAAGACAATAGTAATAATTATTATTAGTGTGAACTCTTCATAATTTCAGTATAATGTTTCGGAAGTTCCTTTTTTGACTCGTGTTCGCCCGTTTTATGCGATGACTCTGCTCCTACGAGTGGGCGTGTAGAACGTCCTCTGGCCAACGCAGCAGCCCCACGCGATGAAATCTGACGCCCCCCCGCCGCTGCTGCACCTCGACCACCTCGTGTAGAAGAAGAAGAAGAAGAGGTTGGTGTTACATTTTGTCCACCACAACCACCGGTGGTACCGCGTCTAGGGCCACGTCGCCCCATGGCAGCTGTTGTAGCAATTCGTTGCTTTGCCTGCAATGATGCAGCTCTTCTAGAGGGAGCCGTTGTTGGTTCTTCTTGCGGTGTTCCAAATTCGGTCCCATCCGCTGCACCATGGCCGTCGCCGTCGTCTTCGTTGAATTCGCCATCTACATTCTCATCATCATCATCAGTAGTTTCAAGCTTTTCCAAGTTGGGATCGTTATCATCATAATCACCACCACCATCATCATCTTCATCATCGTCGTCGTCATCATCATCGTCGAGATCCGTATCGAGAATTATTGATGGTGCACGATTTGAATGTTGTTGTTGTTGTTGTTGACCATGTCGCTCAATAGGTTCCTGCTTTGCCACTGTAGTTGTACTACCCATGGCGCCTTGTTGATCCCTACTCTCACCCACAGTCTCTAGGGTGGATCTTTTCTCCAGTGAGCCCCCCCCTGCCGAAGTTGAAGATTTGTCGTCATTGTCTAGGATTTGCTTCCAAAAGTGGTTGGAACCATCTGGTGCCGCCATTGTGGTTGCATCCCCAATTTCTGGCCCAACAATGGCATGGTGCAAAACATCGAATACATCAGAGCCTGGTTTATTTTGGCCTGGTACTTTTACACGTCCTAATGGATCCAAGACATTTGATGCTATAGGTTCCAAATTTTTCAACACCTTATCCACAATTGGTCGATGCTCCGGTGCAAAACTGGCACATATCAGAGATGCAGAATAAGGTAACGGTACAGCATTTGCTGAAAAAGGCACGGGGGCTCCTTTGCTTTTCAGACGTATGTTTTCTTGTAATTTGTGCGCTTCCTCGAGTACAGCCTCTGGCGGTATGGCAGGTATAGTTGGATCTATAGTATTGCGCAATTCTTTCAAGTGTTGTCCTCGAACTTTACGTGCTGCACCATGGAGAAAGTGGGACAATCTTTCATTATCTGCAACTGTTTGTGCATACAAGTTTGAATCGTTGGCTGCTTCAATTCGTGCCTTCTTTATTGGATCTGCATCATCTAGTGGTCTTAAACCCGCCTTCTCCCTATTCTTTGTGCCAATTGTACTAGTGCTGGTATTTAGATTTTTCATTGTTCAATAGCACGTCGTTGCTGGTAATAATAATAATAACAACAACAGCAACAACAATAGTAATAATAATGACTGCAACGACAAAAAAATAGTGTGAAAATTGTGGTGGCGGTGACATGCGGTCAAAATGGAAAGGGAATGATTGACGATGGGCGAGGCAATGACAATAAACTGGAAAAAACCGCTTTACTTTTTCAATGGGCGAACATAGTGTGAAATAAATGTCGTTAGTAGTGTAACAAGTGCCTGGCCATTACATAGAGACAAGAGTGCACGACGAAGAGAGTTTTCGTGCATATTACTGGATAAAATTGACATAAACTTTTGCTTATATCTCTTTAACATTTTCTTTCGTTTTTTATTCACTTGTATCACTCCAGACATTAGATTCGCAATGACATCCTGCAAACATCGTAGCGCATCTTCTGAAATTGTACTTATAATGTTTCGTCGTTCTTTTGCAGATGGCACCTTTGCCAGCTTTTCCAAAATCATCCAGTTGCGTGCAAGGCGTCCAGTACTTTTCCGGCGTCTAGCGGTTCCCAACGCCGGCTTGCTTGGCGGCTCCAATTGCG
Organism: Sphaerolaimus hirsutus; assembly: GCA_964036195.1. Lineage (NCBI taxonomy): Eukaryota > Metazoa > Nematoda > Chromadorea > Monhysterida > Sphaerolaimidae > Sphaerolaimus > Sphaerolaimus hirsutus. The sequence goes on from OZ038459.1 coordinate 17,431,440, forward strand.
GTTGTTGTATATGGTGGCTTGGATTGGAAGGTCCATTTGTCGTTGTCATTTTGTCCACGAATTGAATTTTCCTGCTCTGCACCACTGTGCGACCTTTGTTGTTGTTGTTGTTGTTGTGATCGTCGTCGCCTCAGGTGTGACCACTTTGCCTTTAACGGTCCTCCGGCTGCGCACAGATCTTTCCGAAATGTCTCGTCTGAATCACAAACACGTTCAATTGCTACTTCTGCAGGCACTGCGACAACTTTTCGCCCAGCTTTGTGACCGCCACCACCTTGTCGTTGTCGATGTTGCGATTCTGGTGCAAATTTCAACTGTCCTTCTCCTAATGTCGTCGTCGTCGTTGTCGTCGTTGTCGTCTTATTTTTGGTGGCTTCCCTGTCGCCAGCAGCAGCAGCAGCAGCGGAGGTAGCACCTAATATGTCAATATCACTCGACAGTTTTTCCCACTGATAGAATACGAGATCTTTATCCCAGGGAAAACGTGAATTTGACAATCTCAACTCATCAGGAATTGACGGGTCTGAGTTTGCAAATAAATATCCAAAATTTTTATCAGAAATTGCTTGTTTATATGCTCCAATGAACAATGCTGGGTCCTGCCAACGTTGTGCAAAAGATTTTGTCGTCAATGCATCAGATGGAAAACTGCAATGAAATGATAATGTGGTGAAAATGTTCATACATACATACATACATACATACATACAGACAGACAGACATACCTAAATAAAACGAAGTAAACGCTGGAACTACGACTTTGTTTCAAATTCTGAAAGTGTAAAGATTTTATATACATGCACCATAAAAAAACACCATGCTGACATACCTGTGTGTCAAACAAACTCTGTAGTGTTGCCACTAGAGAAATGTTGTGATGCCTAGCAGCACCTTGCGCCAAATCTCGTAAAAGACGTGTTGGATTATTTGTCCCTATATTGTTTCGCCTCTCTCCACCTATGTCATCGTCTTTGTCAATCTCAGTGGCGGATGAAAGACTGGCCGAAAGATCATCTAAAACCAGCAATAGGTGGGAATCTTTTGTATTTGAACGTTCATCTAATTCCTCCTTATATTTGACCACAGTGCGCCACGAGTCGCAAAAATCTTCAATTCTGCCAAACTCTGCACATGTCTTTAATGCTAAATACTTTTCTTGCCAATAGCTAAATAGAAATAGACAATGGTCTGGCGGGTGATTGTAAATATGCTGACGATTTTTGATTAGTTCAATTAATAGTGTGGTTTTTCCAGAATGTGATGAAAATTTATACAGATAACCTCAACTTGTAAATGATATAGTACATATATACATATTTATATATATACACACTATTCATTTATAGTGAAATGATTTGTGTAAATTCATATCTGATGATCCAAATATAAGCATTGGGAAGGAATGTTGAAGTCTCTGCATTTTTTCTATTCTTGTAGTTGGTTAATTAGCTCTGTGTGCGAGTGTGGTAGATTGTAATGCCGGCTTCTACTTTTTAAGTTTAATTTGATCATACTTTTGAACATTAAATGTAAAACAAGTATGAATAACAAATTATTATGATCAATAACAAAAATGCTTAAATATGCCTAATGTAGTCATCACAATAAATCATCATTCAATCGCGGATGCACTTTCCATGTGTGTGCACCACTTTTCCAGCAGCCTCATCATTGTTGATTCCTTTAAAATATTGTCTTCTACCCTTTTGACGGTCCAATTCAGCTTGTGTTGGATATAGTGACATTGACATTTCGCAGTTGGCATCTATGCACCTCTGACACATGTCAATAGTCATCTGAAAGCAATAAAGACAAATTGTGTTTAACCATAAACTTTTGTCATTAGTCATAATGATCAACTTACCCGGCATCTCCCATTCACATCTCGCACACACTGCCGAGTTGATGTCACAACGCTGAGAGAGAGAGAGAAAGAGAGAAATATGGAAAATGATGATGATGATGATGTTTTTCACTATTAATAACATGGTGTATGTTTACTCACCGACAATGTTCGCACATCAAAAGTGTGAGTCCCTCGGCACGTGTCAAGCTGAACGGCGCTCCACCCAGTGGTGTGAACTGTTCCGGATATGGATATTTTCTAAGTGACTTGTCAATGTCAGATGGTTTCAGGGTCCCATAAATTTCATCCTCATCTTGAAAGCATTCGCGTGCTTCACAATTCAAAATGCGGCACGGCTAAAAGTATAAACAATATTTTTTTTTTAACTTGTAAACAACGACAATAAAGAACACCAAAAGTACCACACCTTGCACATGTCGATGATGAATGTGGTTCGCCCATTGGAGAAGCGCTTGCCCTTTGCACGATTTGAAATATCCCGACATGTCCTGCACAGCCACAGTACAATTGTATTGGGAGGCTGGAATGGAAATGGAGGAGCATCCAACACATCCTGCCTCACAAATGCCATGTCGAAAAGGGCCGGATTTCCACCTATGCATATATATTATGTATGTGTTTATGTTGCACCATCGCTGTGTGTAAATGACAACGACAAGTGTAATATAGAGAATAACAGACGAGCAACAGTTGTAGCACGGCCGTAGGCATCCACATGTTGAATTCCGCGTTCAAATTCGCTCAGTCCAATATATTTTCTGTTCCCAGGTGTATCCTTTGGTGGAGCAAGCTTGTCGCCAGCTACATTCCTCTTTGTGCCACCGCCACCTTGCTTCTGAGTAACATCAACTTGTTTTTTTGGCAGCTTTGACTGTTTGGCCGCCTCAAAATACATTTCATCATCATCATCACTGCCATAATCTCCATCATCCCCATCTTCAAGGTGAACAATCTTTTGTGTGGATAGCATTGACTCATCAGCAATCCTTGCACTTTTATACTTTTTATTCATGTCACCTTCGAGATCGTCGCTGCTGCGTTTCCTTGTATCTTCTTGTGCTGTGCCTTGTCGTCCTTTATCTGATGACACCGTGAACACATCGACAGACTGACTTTTTCCACCGGTTGTGGTATTTGCACTTTGCTGCGACGACTCAATGTGTTGTGACTCAGCCTCCTTCCAATTGGCCCCTTTCTGCTCATTGGACTCTGCACCTGCCACACTGCGTGATAGCCCAGCGATGTCTGTTTCGAGGCGCCTTGGCATTGATCGTTTCATCATTTGTAAATCACTACCGCAATATCCAAAGTCATGCTCACTGGTGTCGCTGCCAACAATGGTACAGTCTTCTTCTTCTTGTTCCTCTTCTTCTTCTTCCTGTCCACAACTAGCACCGTGTTGGTGGTGGTGCTGGTGGTCCCTAGCTCGCTCAGTTTCTCCTCCTCCAATTTGTTTTCCTCCTCTGGTGTCCATTTGCAAGGTTTCTGGGGGGATTGCCCTGCTGGGGGGTCGTTCTTCTTCATCCATTCCGATACTTCCGGCAAAGAACTCCCGCTGGCTCCATTGTGCGGGCTCTGAACGCTTGGTATGGCCGTCTGATCCACGACGTTTTCCACCTGCACCGGCACTGTTGGCACTTTTGTCGAAGGTGACGACCTTCTTCCGAGCTTGTCTTTGGTGGATGGCTGCAGCTTCTCTGGCGTTAAGATATTCTGCAATGTGAGCATTATTGTCCACATATGACAGTCATGTGTAGTCTGCAAACATATCAATTATACCGGGGGGATCAGCATCATGAGCGACTGGACCGTATCTGGGCTTGGCACTCTGTAGCAATCTGTCGACAGTGTGCTGCTCTCCGACACTTGTTCTTCCACTCTTGCCAGATTTTGCTCCGCCTCTTGGAGCAATCTTTCTTCCTGCGCCACCGGATGGTACAAAGGGGTTGGTAACATTGGCGGCGGGTTGGATAAACATATCGTCATCGTTGTTGGTGTCTGCCTCATGCAATGTCCCTGTCCTGGATGAATCATGTTGCTCTCCATGCTTGAGTGGCTTTTTCTGCTTAAGTTTGCCATTGCCAACATTTGTGTTAGAATCGGACATTCTGCACATTTGACAATCATCATTGTTATTATTATTATTATTATTTGTGAAAAATCAAATGATATCAAACATAAACAAACTTTTCAAATGATTCAACTGATTTTGGCACTCTAGCAGCTGTTGATATTCACTTTCTGGCACAACACGAACAGGATCCAATTGGAAATCCAATGACGACTGTAACAAATTGGGCTCAATTTTGTTTTTGTTGTTAGTATTTAAATGTAGTAATAAAGATTTTAATAAATGCCTGCAACTTTATTTATTTTCTATTGGCATATGGTGGTAGAATAATAATTATAATAAATGACAATGACAAATGCGGATGAAAAGGAATATATGCACACACGCACGCACGCACATATGTACACACACACACATACCATATGCGATTATAGCCATATGGATAAGTTTTAACACATGATGCGCCGCCTACGCCTGGGGCAACAAAAAAGCGCTTATTGGAAACAGGCTTATAATACTTTTTTCGTCCATCATTCAATATCTTGAAATCTTTTGACAAAAGAAAGCTTAGTTCATTAACACCCAATTTCTTGATATCTGTTTTTTCCAAAAGTGATCGGGCAGCATCACACATGTTTTCGTAAGACACTGTGGGCTTGCGATTACTCTGTTGCGCCTGCTCATCAGTTTCCGCTGCACTGGCAAATCCGCGCAATCTCACCGTCCTGTATGTTCCACCATCAACAGTGTGCTTTGCAGTGTAGGCATACTGCTTTGGCTGTAAAAGAAAACATAAAAATTCAACATATTTTAAATGTCATGGTAGGTAAAGAGTTATCAACCAACCCCAACAATGCAAATGTGGTCTAATTTATATTGATCCTTCAGCACGGGAGTCAACTGTCCCAAGTAGTGTCCACACAATGCTTGCAAGTTTGACCCATCCAATGTCATTATTGAATCCCTATATTATATATGTGCACATTTAAAAATTGGCGTATAAATAAATAAAGAAACATTCAAACCAACGTATCCGTATATAAAAGCACATCTTCAGGCAGCCTTAACATTGCCTCATATAATTCCACTCTGGCATATCCTGTCACAAGGGCGGTGATGATTGGAACACTGAATGCATTGTTTGGACCCACATGTGCCAGAGTTGAATCTTGATTTATCGAATGCTGCACCATTACAGACAATTGTGTCCCCAAATTTAAAGGATCTGCTGAGCCAAAATGCTGAAACAAAGACAAAAAAGGCAAGAGTAACACAACTTTGAAATGGCAATTATCATCTCATACCTGTATCCAATGGACGTTAACATTTGGATTTTCAAGCACCTTTAAGAGACCTCCATGGTCGGTGAAAAATTCTGTGTTGTGGGATGACTTCTTCTGTGCAAATTTTCCAATTAGTGAATTGATCATCAATTTTGCCACCGAGCGCTTGACTGGATTTGGTGCAAAAGACCTTGGTGCAATATATATTCCAAATCGTTGAAAGATTTCATGAGAGTACTCTTCTGCACTTTTGTCTGGTGGTAGATCTGAGAGAAACAACAACATTTCAATCTTAGATTGTACAATCTAAAAATTAAACTAACCACTCGCTTGACATTTCAACTTGTAAAATGCAAGCATAAATGCACTGATCAGACCCGAGCTGACGCCAGCCTCCTTTGACCATATCCGGGACTCATAGACATGAGCTGAAATTATTCTTATGACCTTCACACCTGCATGTCTGATTGCCGCACCAACTTCAACCTGAAAACTTTCACCTCCATAATATCTTTACATGCAACAAGAACAACATGTGTTAACATACCGTTGTCCATGTGCCGCGGATTATTTGCTCGTGGAATGTGTGCCTACATATGTCAACATTCTGCTCAATGCAGCATGATGCACATGTGCTGTAGAATATTTTCTCATCTCCATTTGGCAGTTTTGCACGAAACGGCAGTGCTGGGATGAATACATCAGCTTGTGGATAGTGAATCCAAGCTTTCACAACTCCAAAATTGCCCTGTAAAAAAATATATATATACATGTATTTACATTGACATAAAAATAAATGTCACATACCAAAACCCATTCATTCAAGTCGCCAGTGATGGCCCCCTCTGTAATTATCTTTCCAGGTCCTTGCGCCATTGGCTTTGTCAGACACATTGCAGGATACAAGCTGCAAAAGTCCAAAAAGTCTGCACTTGGTGCACAAATGCCCACATTGGTGTGTATTCCAATTTGAAACGTATCAATTCGGCCACCTAATAATAGTAATAAAAAAATTATAAAATCCACAAAAAAATGCCACTTCCTATAACTAACCAAAATTTGCATCATACACATTTAGCGGTTTGTCAGATAGTGCCTCTGTGAAAAACTGTTTCAACAGTCTGTTTGAACTTAACACATTTCGACATTCATGCTCCCAATATAAATCATAGTGCAAAGGTTGTACAGCCTTAACAATGCTATTAGCTCGAAAATAGTCATATTCCCGAACTTGCAACGGCGTTTTGCCACCGAGCAATGTAAGTGGTCTGCATTTGTTGATTAATTATTGTTATATATTTATAGTATCCACATTTAATGACATTAAACAAACCGTGTTGCTGATAGATGCTTGGTACACATGATACATGCATGGTAAAAACAACCATGGATGTCGATCAGCCGAGATGGGGACACAGCATCAGGTTCAAACTCTGCACCATCCACTTTGAAACGACGATTGTTGTCGCACTGTACGACATATTCACGCTCATTGCCAGCGTGTTGCACATGAACCTGAGAAGTGACATTAGAGAATAAATACTACTCACAAGTTTCATAAAATAAACATACCCCAAAATATCTACTATATGCACTGAGAAAAGCCCTTGAAAATCGACTGTTTCGATCGACCAATGCCTCACCACGATAAATTGCCAAAGTATTCTCTTGCAAAAATCTGGCTGTGAAGATGAAAAAGCTCATACTCATTAAATAATATTGTCATGGATTTTGGAAGATTATTAAGTTCACATACTCTGAAAAACGCGCAGTGCCAATCCAGAAATTGTAAATGTGCCAGACTCCGCAAACAAATCCACATTCAACAACTTTATTAGTTCCTCCCGAAATCTCATTGCCGCATATGATAATGCATAACTATCCCTTTGACAATATACCTTCATCTCCTCAGCAACATCAAACATTTTGTCATAGTGTGCATCATGGTAGGCGTCAAAATCCCTAGAATTTCGTCCTGATGCCAAGAATTCCCACTTTGGCCTAACGTGACAGTATGCATCAGAGACATGTTCCTCATTCAAATCGTAGCAAAAAAATGACTTTGCCACAGGAACCTCAAATGATTTGCACAAGTTTTCCAAAGATGTTGGTATATAATTGGCCCAGCATATCATTTTGATTCCGCTGCGAAACTTGACATATAAGATTCTGTTTCCTCGTGAAAATACAGTCTCCGGAGTTTTGCACTGGGAAACCATTGCAGATAGTAAAAACTGGAAGTCAAATCTGCTCCCGAAATGACTGACAATGGTTGCACTGGCATTTTCTGAAAATGTTTGATTATGCTAAGAAAACATAGAACATATAGTAAAATAGAATATATATAACATACCCATACAAAAAAAGCTTTCAACAAATTCGTCAACGCAATTTTCGCCACGCCATACCGAGACTCTGGCAATGCCGCATCTCCTACATGATTCATGCATATCCTTCTGCCAACAGCGAGAACATGAACTGTAACATGTAAAAAATTGAGTATCTGATCTATTAAACTTATTGTATGCATAGATTAAATAACCAACACAATTGTGGTCAGCAAGTTTGCCTTGTGCACATTTGTTGCTCTACAAATTCTAGTTTCTAAATCCAAAAAAAAACAATTTTCCTTGTTCGTTGGATTTTGCGTGGGGTCAGTATGGGCAAATAGCATGCATCATGTTGCTCGCCCATTGGAATCTGCTTTTTGCAATAGCCACATCCAAAACTTCTTTGCTCAGGACATTTGTGAGTGTTCACATATGCTCCATTGCGATTTGTCAGACTAAAATAGCGGCCACATGCAAGACATAGACGTTGACTGTAGCATTTCGGCTTAGCCCACCTGCCCCTGCCTTGTACATATAAATGCTGCCTATGAAAACAATATAAATGTATAGTCATACATTCATTATAGTGTTGCCTTTACATCTCATTCAAAACTAACTCATAGCAGAATGTCGAATAAAACTTTCACAAACATTCTTGGCATGTTTTTTCCTTGCCGTTCACCTTTGGACAGTCTGAAAGTAGGCTGGTATTCATAACATTTGAAGGTGTCGGAACCATGCCACAATAGTTGCATCTAAATGGACATATATGCCTGGAATGTATATATGTATTAGCGTTAAATATATTTTACATGAATAAAAACATAAGCGAACCTTTTTTGATCAAAGAACACCTCTTTGCATGTTTCACAGTAGCCCCGCGCACTCAGAAATGTCACCAATCCCCATATCACAGCAAAAAATATATTGCCGCCATGATGATATAGCATTATATCTATCACATGTCTACGTGCAGTGGTAATTTATGGCAGTAGTTTATGATTTATGTAAATATACTTAATCAGTGGCACTATGTAAATACAGCTGGACAATAATATGGTCCTTACTATATGCAGCTCTTATTGTTATTCATTTAGAATGTTGAATTTATATATTCAGTGAACTTGATGCCCTCTTTATATATCCCCCCACTCTTGTGACAACATAAAAATACACAAAGCCACATGGTGTAGATTACATAAAGCTTACTACCACTTCCATATTATAGAACAAAGGTAGTAAATTTACAAAATGACACATATTTATTATTGTTGCCCCCAAAATATTTCCCCAAAACAAAGAGTAATAGGTCCAACCAAATGTAGACCATTAAAGTTTATTGTCATCTGTTTCATCTGTGGCAGACACAAAGTGTCATATTAAAGCCATAATAGCCAGATGCTTCTTCACATCAGCACCACATGTGGTCGTAATTGCCTTTGTCCACATCTACACAAAGATCATCACCAGTGCACATTACATTTTATAACCTACTTCAAAACATTTTGCTATTTCAACTATTTTTATTTGCCTCAGCCAGTATATATCCCACATTGCAAATTTTACATTTACATTTTCTATTCTCCATTTAAGGAGGCCTTTGGCCCACCACACCACTAGGTAATGTCCAACACATATGTCCAATGCTATATAAAACTTTGGCATCACTCCAACTAACCAATATCTGGATGTGTGCCAAATTGGAACAGTGCCAAAGTTGGACATGTGCCAATGCTGGACTTGTGCCAATCAATTTGTCCCAGTGGCATGTAGTTTGGCACATGTCCAGCATTGGCACATGTCCAGCTTTGGTACCGCCCCAATTTGGCACACGTCCAGATATCAGCTAGTTGGAGTGGTGCCAAAATGTTTGGCACAAACATTGGCACTCGTCCAATCACCAATGTTGGACAAGTGCCAATATTGGACGAGTGCCAACGCTGGACGTGTGCCAATATTGGACATGTGCCAATTTGGACGAGTGCCAATGTTGATCTTGTGCCAATGACGTCACCGGGACATAAGTTGTCAATCCGGACATTTGCCGGAAAAATAAATGACGTCATTGGCACCCATTGTTTACTTGGCACTGTGCCAAGGAACGAGTGGTTCATTACCCAGTGGTCTGGTAGGCTAAAGGCCTCTGTTATACTGCTCAAGTGAAATATTTTACTCACTGCAATCCAGCAGCAGGGCCTGGCAGCGCCTGGTTGCTCAGCATGGAAGTGTTCAGTGTCCAGCACATCCCAGACGGTGTCAGGATTGGCTGCATATGTGAGCCAATTTTCATTGAGAAGGAGTATTGATTTATTTTTATAGGAATATAAACCAGCATAACAAACATACCATGAAAGGAAAAATGAATAAGAAACACCGACCCATAGAAGTTTGGAACAATCATATATCTCTTCTTCAAAAGTGCACTTTGAAGCAAATCTATGCTGCATGCTGATGTTGTGGAAGAAATCACGGTAGTCAAATTCTGCATTGTGCATTTCATTACACTTAGCATTGACAAAAACGACCGATTTTGAGAAAATATAATTAAATATTATCTCAGAAAATCTCTCAGGAAAAAAATATAATTAAATCTCTTGGGCCATTTTCGAAAATATAATTTAATCTCTGAGAAAATCTCTTGCAGTTCAAAAAAAATCTCATAAAATCTCTCAACTTTAAGTATGATTCAATTGATATTCCAAGGTGTTTGAACCACTGAGGGTAGATATTGTGTTGTTTAACCTTTTCATTCACCATTTGAAATGATCACAGTATATTGTCTACTTACAGCACACTTTGTACTACCATGCACTATCTGAATAATGAACAAAAATATGATTTTTCCTCATAATAGAATACCTTACTTTCATGTATGATCGTCCCCACAGAATTTATCAGATAACATTTTCACCAAAATTTGGTAACTATATTTCCAAAGCATGCAGTCAACTCTATAGTTGTTAAAACATACATATTTACTCGAATAATCCCCCCACTTGAATAATCCCCCCTCAAATAGTTCCCCTTGTTAGACGAGTGAGGAAAAAATAATTATCCCACTTGAATAATTCCCCCCTCCAAATGATGGAATAAAGTCAATAATGCGCATTTCTTTTAAAAGTGATCGATGAAGTCAGACCATGCAAAGAATCCTTACAGAATTTATCCGGGGGCTTATTCGGGGTAATATGGTATATTTTCAAAGCATAAAATCAACTCTATATTTGTTATTCATATTTACGTTTACTCAAATCAAAAATACATATACTTGAGTGCTAAGTAACTACCGTATTTCCTCGAATTACCCCCCTCGAAATTACCCCCCCCCCCCCTCGAAATACTTCCCTCAAAATTGTCACTATGAAAAATAAACCCCCTGGGGGTTTCGAGGAAATACGGTACATTTCAACTTCCTCTGAAAAAGTACCAGTACTCTCTTTTATGTATACTTTTTGACAGTTATTGAGTATAGAAAATGTATTTCGGATACACTTTTTTATTGGCTCTTCCATCCCATAGAACAGAAAAAAACAGGAAAAACTGAAAATGGGGGAAAAATAGCCAAAAATGGGTATATTTGCAAATATATCGTTAAAAAAAGATGACAATTGGCAAACAAACCGCATGAACTAGTGAATTTGAAGGTGAAAATGGGCAAATATAGAGAGATTTTCTCGAGAGATTTTCTCAATCAGAAGAAAATATAATTAAATCTCTCTGGAAAATCATGGAAAAAATATAAATCTCAGAAAATCTTATATTTTCTGAGATTTTCTGAGATTTTTTAAATATAAATCTCCCAGATATTTTTACAATGCTAATTACACTATAGCTAAAAATTGTTCCAGTGTGGAACTTTTTATATAACTAATGAGTAACAGTGATAGCATTTTTGGTGCCCACTCAACCAGGCACCATCACACAAAGACATGTCAGGATTGTAGCTGCATTTTCCAGTATACCCAATATATTTACCTGGATACTCCTGTATAAAATCTTGGTACAGTGGTTCCATGCTATCAACATACTCTTCTAATGCAGAATTTTTCCTGGTCCTCTTATAATTGTTGAAACCATAAAAACCTGCCCTCAAATATTCCAGTAATTCTCTACTGACGCCGAAACTATCAACTTTTTTCTGGTCCATCCATTGGTTAGGGCATATTTGCATGTAGGGCAATAGAACCTGAGTGATAATACAGTGACATACCACCATGCAAAATCCATCTACTGTATTTTCTCGAATTACCCCTCTTGAAATACCTCGAAATAGCTGGAGGAATGATAAACCCCCTGGGGGTATTTCGAGGAAAGACAGCACAGTAGTTCAGAAGCAAAAAGCGATGTATGTATTTACCAACCTCGTTTTCATTCACGTATTCATATGTTACCATAGGTCGCTGATCTCTGTACTGCACAAACACCACCCAACAATAATAGAGTGAAATGATAAGGCAAATGACCCAAAAGGTTTTGAATAGGTAACCTTTCAGTATTAATCTTGTTAACAGACCCATTTTTAACACTCATGGACTTCATACAATGCTTAAAAGATGAGTGTCAACACTGCATATAAGCATTTGTTTGGGGATTGTGTGATTACATAACACAATGTAAAGTAAATACCGTATTTGCTTGAATAATCCCCCCGGGGGATTATTATTTCGCCAGACTTTTTTGAGGGGGGACTATTCGAGGGGGGGGGGGATTATTCGAGGGAGGGAATTATTCTTTCATCAAAATTTTTGAGTATCTTTCTATCAAGTCATTTGACGAAATATGCATTTTTAACACAAAAACGTGCCATTTTTGTTAAAATTTGGCACAACTAATTGATCAAATATTTTTAAGGGGGGATTATTCGAGGGGGAATTATTATTTCCTCACTCATCTTACAGGGGGGATTATTCGACGGGCAATTATTCAAGGGGGGGACTATTCAAGCAAATACGGTAGTTTTATTTCACCATGTTAAAATCATCTCAAAAGAAATATCTCTCAGCATCTCAAAATGAGAGAGTGAAAGTGCAATATTATGCTATTTTTTCCATGATTTTCCATTTTCTCAAAAAAGAAATTGGGGAATATGTTGGGATTTGTGATGTTCGTTCAGTGAAACTACACCATTATCTGATTGAAAATAGGTAGCAGCAATAGAAAGATCACTATGAAGTAAATAGTAACAAACTAAAGTGACTCAACCCTGAACAATGTAAACAGGGTACCGAAAATAATAATGACTAATAATATAATTAAAGATTCCTTACAAATAAAAAAGTTTCCTAAATCAAACAAATCGGATGAAAGTTAAATCATTAGGGAAGATTTCATTTATGCTGCGATTACAGCTCGGGCAAAAAATTGACCAGGCGTAAAATTGATTTTTGGGCATAAAATTAATTATAGGTGAATGGATAAAGATATGGCGTTTGTAATTTCAGTCAAACAAAGCGCACATGCAGATGTTGCCTGCGTCCAAAGCTCATCTGTTTATTTTAATTGTACTAGAAGTTATGAATTTTGGCGCAAATTTTTTTAACTTTACGCCCTAATTTTACGCAACTTACACCACATAATTGAAAAAATTGTGCTAAAATTCACAACTCCCGGTACAATTAAAATAAACTCATGAGCTTTGGACACATGAAACGTCTGCATCTAAGCTTTCTTTAACTGAAATAACAATGTTGTATCCTCATCCATTCATCTGTAATGAATTTTATGCCCAAAATCAATTTTACGACGGTCAATTTTAGCCGGAGCTGTAACCCCACGTTATCTACCGTATTTCCTCGAAATACCCCCCCCCCCCCCTCGAAATACCCTCACCCTCAAAATGGGCACTATGAATTTGTGGTCCGGGAAATGCATAAAAGACGTTCAAAACACTTACTGTGTTTCGTTAGAACATAGTTTATACCATCTACATCCTTATATAAGGCTGTAAAAACTTAATAATGGTGGTTATTGTTGCATTTTTCACGTTTTTCTCTCACAGTTTTCACTCTGAAAAAATAAACCCCCAGGGGGTAATTCGAGGAAATACGGTATATTCATACATTTATATGATGTCTTCATGATCAGGGTTGGCAAAATCTCAGAAAAAAATAAAAATAAAATAAAAATAAAATGGATTATTCAAGAATAAAATAAAATAAAATAAAATGGAAAATATAAGAATAAAAATAAAAATTGTATAAAAATTCGAATTTTTGTAAAATTTTTGTAAAATTGTATAAAAATTCATATTTTTGTAAAATTGAATAAAAATTTGTATTTTTTGTAAAATTTTATCTCGTTGCTTGAGTTTCTACCTGTTTATTCATGGATCTGGGAGCAGTCCCAAATGTAAAGTGTCCAATGTCATGTAAAATGTCATGCAAAGTGTCAATTGTCATGACAAATGTAAGGTCAAGTGTAAATTGTCATGACATGTAAAAAATAAAGTATCAATTGTCAAGTAAATTGTGTCCAAATCTTATGTTTTATATCTAAATCTTATGTTTTGTATCCAAATTATTTTGTTGTTGTATCCAAATCTTATGTGAACATTTGGATACAAAAACATAAGGTTTGGATACAAAACATACTATGGATACAAAAACACAAGATTTGGATACACAATTTACACTTTGCATGACATTTGTCATGACAATTGCCACTTTGCTTGAAATTTGACATGACACTTGACATTTTGCATGAGAATTGACACTTTACTTTATATTTGTCAAGACAATTGACAAATTGCATTACATTTTACAAATGTGCCCAGCACACTCCACTAGTCCTTCTACTGAAAATGCAAACCATTCTTATCAATAATTGTAACTTTACACTAGCAGCTAGCTAACAATACATACTGCATGCAACTTTTGAAAAATAAGGGAAAAATTTGTCACAGGTTTTTCACGTATAGGTCTAATTATAACATTTTTTTGGCCTTGCATGCATGATTCTGATTTTTTGTAAAATTTTTGTACAATCTTTGTAAAATTTTTGTAGAATGTGTCATTTTATTTTATTAATGACTTTTGGGAATAAAATAAAATAAAATACAATGAAACAAGAATAAAATAAAAATAAAATAAAATTTTTATACAATTTTTATACAATTTTACTAAAATGAATTTTTATAAAACCAACCCTGTTCATGATGAAAACATTTACCGTATTACCTCGAAATACCCCCATGGGGGTTTATTATTTCGCCAGCAAACTTTGAGGGGGGTTAATTCGAGGGGGGGGGTTTCGAGGGGGGGGGTATTTTTTCGTCAGAAATTTTCGCAAGGATCGTAGTAAACAGTAGGCATTTGCGTACCCAAAATAGGTGATAAATGTGTCCAAACAGGATATATTTGGACATAAAAACGTAGATAGCTACACAAACTACTCTCTGTGTTGCGTACATGACATTGCGTTGTACATGACGTTGTACATTGCGTACATGACGTATTTATTATGTACATGATGTACATCATTCCGAAGGGGGGGGGGTATTTCGAGGGGGGTTTATTATTTCCCCAGCCCATTTTGAGGGGGGTTAATTCGAAGGGGGGTTAATTCAAGGGGGGATAATTCGAGGTAATACGGTATATTGAAATAGTCACAACAGTTAGTTAGTGAAACTGCGTGAAATAAAAAATCGGTAATCCACCCACAAAAGGTATGTTCAAGAAGTACTGGGTTAGTCAATGTTTGAACAAAATTTAACATGTTTGCGGTGGCCAGTCTGTAAAACCACTTTGCAAAATGCCACTCAAATTTGTCAGATGCTATCTAAGATGCCTAGTGACATTTCCTTATTTTACAGAGCATCACCTTTTTGCAGGTTCGGTCTGCCCCCATTTTTGCTTTTACCAACCTTCTCGACACAACTTTGAGCATGCTATTGGCAATTTTGGCTGCCTTATTTTGCCCTATTTTTTGGCTTGGTAGCAAAAACCACTCTGAAAACGCGTACCAATTCTGCTAGTGCACAAGTAACTATTTATGTAGAACGATAAGTCCAAAATTTAACAGATTAAGTGGAAGTAAATTCATAATTTAAAATACACCACTTATGAATTGACTTATCACCTATGATTTATCGGGTTACTTGTCTACTTGTCTGGAATGCATATCCAGGTATTATACCTTCAAAAGGTCACCAATTGTAAGATTTTCGAGTCAGACCAAGTATACAGTGGCGTAGCCAGGATTTTTGAGCGGTGGGGGGGGGCGGATTGTATACAGAGCCCGGCGAACGGGGTGCGGCGCCCCCCCCCCCAATTTTGACTCCTGTAGTAGAGGAATGGTGCAATGGCACCGGCGCCATTCGTAGGCGCCACGCTATGGCGTCATTGGAGTTGGCATTGGCGCCAAAGACTGCTGTATGTGTATGTATTCTACATACCTATAGAGTGTGGCGACATATTTGAGTACATTTGCACCGGATTTTGGGTTGTCGCAACGGTGCACTTAAAATACATGTTATATGGCGCAAAAATGCGCGCTTCCGCTTTAAGGTGTGTTCTGCATTGTCCGGATCACAAACCGTACCTATTGTCATTTACGTTCTCATTGCACTCAATTTGGGGGGGGGGGGGTATTTCGAGCAGGGCCAATAAATTCATAGTGTTCATTTTGAGGGGGGGGGGGTTTCGAGGGGGGTGTTTCGAGGGGGGTATTTCGAGGAAATATGGTATATATAAAAGTGCCATTTCCTGACATCTTTCATGTCTGGCCCGGGAAGGGGGTGCGGCCTCCCCTGGCTACGCCACTGCAAGTATTCGTGCCTTTTGATGTGCACTCGATCTGCATGCATCCGACAATTCCATGGGAAAATTTACACTGTAAATATAAGATAAAAAATACTGTCGTATTGTCCACACACAGACTAGTTTACCAACATGAGATGCTTGACCATTTTGGTAATCTGTTTTTGACAAAGCAGTACGAAACACTGTACAGAGTTGTACAGTGTTTCGTGCTGTTTTGTCAACACAGTTTACCAAAATGGTCAAGCATCTCATATTGGTAAACTAGTGTGTGTTGGCCCATTTCGACGTTCTTTAAAAAAATGCCTCTCAATTTCAACGAAGTAAAAATTGGTACATAAAACCATTTATGAAAGTTCGGTATAAAGTCGATGATATATAAACATTATATTCAGCATCAGCCAACTTGCATTGATGACCATGACAACATTGTATTGGCCCTACACACACTAGTTTTCACCGTGACTGATGTGAAAACCGAAATGGCCACATGGCGACATCCAGCCTACTATTATTGTATGCTATATGTGTTTAAGTTTTAAAATTTTAAAATTTACACTTTCATGAATTTAAATTCACATAAAAATTGTATATAATCGTTACACTGTGTTGCTTCATCTGCATTTGAAAAATGCAGTTTTGCCACGAAGTCACGGTGAAAACTAGTGTGTGTAGGCTAACGATGGCAAAAGAAGATTCAAAAATTCGAAAATATTTTCGAATTTTCGAATTTTTTCATAATTTTCGAATTTTTATTCCACCCCTGGAAAAAACACTTAAAATCGATTTATTTTTTAAAAAATTCGAAAATTCAAAAATTCGAAAATAGTTTTCGAATTTTTCAGGGAATTCAAGGTGACAAAAAGCGATCTTAAGTTCAGCGTGCTAAATAAAGCGACAATTTATATGCGGTGGGTCTGAAAAAGTCTCGTGTAACGAAAAAACAAACATTGAAACGAAAAAACGTGTAACGAAAAAACATTGAAATGGCATCCGTGAGGGCAGCGGCGGACTCCATCTATTTATGACATCTATTTAGGAATGCAGGGAGCCGCCCAAACAATTAGAACCGCGGCGCTCTACTTCCGCGGATAAAGACTCCGGTCCATCAAAAAATCGCTCGCGGGTCTTCCGAGGGGAAGTCACACAAACATTTTTGGAAGGCATTCTGCCCCAGTGAAAATGGTGCAAACTGCTCCACATAAGTGTTTTTACCATTTGTCATGTTAAAGTGATATGAAACTGTCATGTCATGCTTCACTTACAGTGAAATTAAGGTTAAAAGGGGCTCCAAACATGAAAACAGTTCAAATACTGTGTTTTAAGCTTCAAATTCCATCTTTTTCTGAAAAAATACGAAAATTGCCAAAAAAGATTCGAAAATTCGAAAATTCGAAAATTAAAGTCGAAATTCGAAAATTAATTTGGTAAAAAATTCGAAAATTCGAAAATTTATTTTAGAAAAAACACTTAAAAATTTAAATACTTTTTTGTGGGAGGTTTGCCATCGTTAGTGTAGGCACAATAGCGCAATAGCTGAATTGCGAAATGCTTAATAGTTATAATGAAAATTAGCAGTAACGTGTGGGTGGATGCGGCATAAGCAAGCAATGAGTACTTTTCCCATTGGTGTATATTTTCAGATTAACACCACACCAAAAATAAGTATATACCGTATTTCCTCGAAATACCCCCCCCCAAATTTAGTGTATAGAGAAGGTAAATGACAAAGGCTGCGGTTTGTCATCTGGGTAATGCAAAACACACGTTAAAAACGATAACTCTGTTATGTGAGAACAGTGATTATACGTCTACACACTAATACAAGTCTTTAGAGTCTTATAAATGGCGATTTTTG
>OZ038459.1:17449804-17598068 GCA_964036195.1 Sphaerolaimus hirsutus
GCAGCCGGCGGTTTACTTCGATTAATTGTTAATAAGCCGTAATTAAAGTAAAGCCGAAATAAATAAAATTAAAATTAAAATTTAAGCAGTTAGTATGCTTCAGGGGGACCAAGTTGGATTCACGGGAACTTTATTTAGCAATATATCAGAGTCAATTTCACAATAGCTCAAGTGAGTCGTATAGCCTCTAGTGGGTGAAAAAATGTAAAATCAGCGCGTTTTATAATCACCAAAAATCTACCATAAGAGAAATGAATACTAAAGCTGAGACACAACAATTAACCATAATAAGCGAATTATAAGGCGAAATCAATGATCACTGGAAAACTGTCAACGTAGCGTACAAGGCACAGGTAATTTAATTAAATGCGGGAAAAATTAACTAATTAAATAAACGGGTGCAAACGTGATTTAAACCAAGCGTAAAGTAACTGCAATTATCAATGACGTAATTAGAATACAAATTATCTCATGGGTGAGTGTCATAAACTGGGTTTCTATTCAGAGGTTACGGTACAGTCTAAGCAGGTGGTGTGACACGCGTTATCAACCTGCGCCCCTTTAGGTGAAAAATATTTTATAGCGCGCCCGACCAAGGCCACAGAAAGAACGCTCATTTGCGGGGGTTGTTCAAGGTTATTGCATTGCCGGGTAAGGGTTGGAACTTCGGGCCTGAACACACGCCACAAAACACTAGCACTTGTGAGTTCACCAATCACCCTGGGTGATGGGAATAATTAATTGGCACTACTGTGCTCTTCACTGTAAACTGTGCTCTGCATGTGTCTTGCAGTCGCATGCCAGACAATAATTGCCGTTTGCCACTTTTCCACCCATTACCTAGTCCTAAATAAAAATGCACTTGGTCGGGGAATTTTCTGAATGTTATCTATCGGGGCGTCTAAGCATTTAACAGAGTCAACACCTTTTAGCTTAACCAGAAACATTAGAGCCTTTCTAACCCATTCCCAGACACTGCACCCTTTTGACCAAAAATGTAAACTTGATAAAACCTAAAAATTATAACATTCGAAAGTACATATTGGGAAATGCATTTCAAAGAAACGAAAGTAATCACTTAATTAACTAAAAATGCGGGTAACCTAATTAGCTTAATTAATGAAACATGAAATGAAAAAATTATCATCACACGGGAAAATAATTACGTAATTAACGGAAAAGAATTAATTAATAAATTCATGGCCGCAGTAGTGTCCATTCGGGCGTACCGTCCTGGGGCTGCGGCTTCGTTGGCGGATTTGCAGTGCACAGCGAACCGCACGTTCACTGTGACTTCCCTGTGCACCGCGGGCCGTCATTCGGTCACACATGGTCATTCTCGAGTCGTCGGAGTGTCTGCACAGAATTGTCGTTACGTTTTTACGCATGATTGGCTAGCCATATTTCCACCTACAATCCCACCAGCCATTAATTTTTTACCTCCGGGCTAAAAACGACATGTTCAGAAAAAGTGTTTTTTGTACCGTTTTCGGTTATTCAAAAATCATGCCTTCTCTGCATTTTTCGGTGGACGGCTGTGGCAGTCACATGCCCTGGGGGTGCAAATATGGCTCGTCTTCATTTGAATTATGGCATCAGCTTTCTGCCGTGCCGGCTTTTTGTGCTCGAAACTTTGAAATTTTGGTTCCCGCTCAGGGCTTGATGTGAGAAAAAGTTTTTTCTTTTTTTTTGGAAACTAATTAATCAGAATACTAATCTGTGGTATTTCACAGCGTCGTGCCACTGTTGGATGGGCAGTTTGGAATCAACATTCAAGTTACCTGCTCGACCGACATGTCGCAGTCCGTGCGTGTGAAAATTGATCGTCGACAAGATTTTCTAATTGTTTTCATGGAATATTAACAAGTATGTTTTTTAATTACTGATTTTTTGTTACAGAGTTGTCTGTTTCTCCTGATGACGAAAGTTGTGCATAAATTATTACACCTTAAAATTTTATAATTGGTTTAAGCCCGAAATTGTTTCGTATCAATTTTCACAATTACCATTTTCCATGTGGTGTTCTACCTGTTGCGCTGGAGCCTCCTCCGGTGGCAGTGGGATGGCCTCGATCGCGTCGTGGTGCTCGGGCGGCGGCGAGGGGGGCTCGGCTACGTTCTGCAGTGCCATGGCCGCCATGTCGTTGCTAATGGGGGAATATTCTTCATTAGGGCGGTAAACTGGCTCGACAACGGGCACCACTTCCTCCAACACCGGCACACCTTCCTCCCGCGCGTCTGCGGAGGAGTCAGAGCCCGCGGTGGCGGTTTCAATATCGGATAAACATTCCGCCTGCAGTTCTTCTTCAAGGGCCGGATATCTATCCGGTCCGACTAGTTCTTTCAAGTCAGCCCGCGGGCGCCATTCCGGTGGCCAAAATCCCAACACATTTCCCCAGATTTGGCCTGATTCGTAAGAGTAAATCCGGTCGGCTTTGTGCTCGACCGTCAGGAACCGGTGGAAAAAGGTTGACCACAACATGGTCTCGGCGTTGGCCACCACGATGCGCACACATTTGGCGCGGGAGGTGGCTACGTTTCCCCGGGGCAACTCCGCTACAAATCCAACTCTACCGTACGCCTTCTTGGGATCGGCATCCAGCTGGGCGGAGTCGGTTGGCGGGCTGCCGCGCACGCAGGAAATGATGACCACTTCCGCTTCCCGGGCCTGTGCTTTGTCGGCAGTAATTACGCGGGTGGCCCAGTAGGCCGCGTCGTGTTCTGTATGGGCTACTAGTCGACTGATTAGGGCGCGCGCCTGCGCCGCATAAAAGCACACAATTAGCAAACTAGCGGGATCTGTGAGATCTGCCCAGGGCAGGGTGGGATCTTCTTTCACCGTGGCCACGAGGTAATCGTACAGGTGCAGAATGATGCGCAGCTCCTTCTTGTTGATAATGGACATGCCCTCTTTTGATTCGCAGCCCTGGTGCACCAACGTCGACGACAGCATGACGCCATCCTCGAAGTCGCCAGGCGCGGGCAACATGGTGGCGCCGTGCGCTGCGGTGTCGTTGTAGGCGCGTAGCAGTCCATTGTACGCCGCCACAGAGTTAGCCTGAATGAGCTGGCGATGCCCGCGGAACACTGTTTCCAAGTGAACCACGGGACATAGTTGATATTGTGTGAGCCTATCAATGAGGGTGGGGTCGGGTTTCAGGACAGGCTCCACCCAGTCTTGCACGCGAATCATACGCGTCAGTTGTTTACTGTCTCCAAATAGAAGTAGCATGCCGTTCACTGGGAGCTGAGCCGCCTGAACCACGCTAATTACGGCCGCGTCAGACGCCAAAGACGCTTCGTCAATAATTACCGCACACGCAGTCACACTTTTTATGCGGGCGTCGTGGGCGGAGTCTAAAGTGACATGGATTTGACCGGGCTGCACCACTTCCAAGAACACCCGGTGCAGCCTGACCGTAGCCCTGACATATTTAGACAGCGCCCTACGCAGCACCTTACCCCAAAATCCCTGGTCAGCTAAACTAGCCTCACCAGCCCGGGCGCCCGCCACGCCTGCCTCGAAGTCATCGAATGGCTGCTCGTCTCCATCTTCGGCGGTGAGAAATGGCACCTGTTCGGTCAGCTGTGCGCGTATAACGGCGTCGTCCGTGCAGTTGTTGATAATTTCGTCCACCAGCTCATAGTCCTTCTTGGCGCCGTCGTACTTTTCCAGCGCTGCCGTCCATTCGGGGCTGAGGCGGACAATGTTGTGGCCGGTTCGCTGTGCTAGGGTGTGCAGGGTTGGCAATTGGGTCGCGGGGGTGGTGTTATAAGTGGGGTCAGTTTCCCACATGGGGCTCAAAACGCGCACCGGAAATGCCGCTCTTAATTTCAAAAATTCTTCAAAACCCTCCAGTTTTTGCATTTCAGAAAATGGCGTATCAGCCATAGCGGTCCATTTCGCGCGCTCCCGCAACAAAACTTCCAAAGCCCCAAAAATATCCCGCTGCCCTAATTTATTCAGATTGGTCAGGGCCCTGCGCGCGCCTTCGTCGGCCGCCGAGTTGACCGTGCACGTGATGAGCGTCGAATGGTATTTGGCGTTCGGCTGCTTGTCCGATGGCAAGTCGGAGCCCGCGCGCACCCTGGGTCTCGAGTTATAATAATTATAGCCGCGTGAGCACACATACGCCAGTTGATTTTGTGTGGTCGTCTTCCCGGACCCGAAAGGCGAGTCACACATAATCAAAAGGGGTTTGCGCATTCGCACGGCTGTGATCACAGCTCCTAAAACTTCTACCTGTCCTTGCTGCGGCAAAAACTCACCTAATTTGGCCTGAATCATCTGTTCGTTTTTTCCTCTGAACAGTGATTCGTACAACTCATTAGCCTCGCGGCTAATTAGCGCCCAGTCAGTTTCGTCATCCAGCAGACGCAAATTCAATATCACTGCTAATTGGATTTGCGCCTCCAGGGTGAGTACTTTTGAGCCCTGAACCACTTTTGGCACCCAGCCGACCGGCGCTTTGTTCAGGGCGGCTTGCAGTGACCGCATGGTTCGGTCATAGTTGGGCGAGTCGTTTGAGCCGCGCACCATGTATCTTCCACTCTCCAGAGTACGGGGCAGCGCTGACTGCGATGCCGCCATGTCCAATTTTGCATGCAGCATTGTAGTGGTTGGCTCTGATTCCACACTAGTGATTCTGACTGATAGATTGGGGCTGCCCGCCGCTGGTTTGTCTTCATCTGGTCTGGCCAGCACCAAGCTCAACACCGACATGGGCGTCGCCTGGTTCAACAGCTGTGTCTGCGTATTCACCTGCTCCAGCAAACGCACGCGCTGCTCTTCTGGTCCTTCGAAAGTGTCAGCTTGTAATTCTTCTGGGTCCGGGCGGCGCACCATAATGTCGCATGCAGTGCCCTGCGGCGTGTGCTCCCAGAACACATGTGCGCACACATCCGTTGCGCGTTTCACCCGAAACCGCAAAAATGACTCGTTATAGCAGTGGGCCGCTGCTAAAATACTCAATTTATACCTGAGAAATGCGTCCATGTTGTCTCGGTTCTCTGTGTCCGGCTGGATGCCTGTTGTGCTGATGTCCTCGGCAGTGGCGACCTGCAGCCCGTACGCATGGCCGTAGAATTCGTCGCCAAACACGTCCAAATCATTCAAGTCGTGATACTCGACGTGGGCCAGCCCCAACTGTCCAGCACTCAAATTTTCCACTCTGCTGTCACTCACATATTCTCTGTGTAAAATGACCAACTTTTCCGGCCCGGCATCGCCCCGCTCCGCCGCGCCAAGTGGTTCCAGATTTTTGTAATTCGACGGCGTGAAGGTTGCCCGCAGCCGCGCCGTTTTCCAGTCGCTCGTATAGGGCTGGTAGCCGGAAGTGTCGCCGCGCGTCAATGTACGTGCCGCTTGAGTGACGCGCCGCGTGCCCTGCGTACTCACTACCACTGGGGCGGCAACGTTTAAGGGGCATTTTGTCTGATTACCCCATATCGCGACGCCGGTGAACTCCCAGTACCTTGTGTTTTCTATTTTCTGTGCGATCGCGGTCGCCGAGAAACGCATTCCGTGGCGCACCAGGGGCAAAAACATCGAAGGGTGTTGCTTCTGAATTTTCGCGCACAAATCCACCAGCTGGGTGGTCCGTTTGTCCCTGGCCGCCTTGGCCCGCTTATTTGAATAGTAAAAATACGGATAGGCCTCATCCGCATTCACCCACTGCTCATTTTCGCTGAGTATCGCCATCGTTTGCTCAGAAATTCTCACATGGCACTGATACTCAACATGCCCGTCGGCGCCCGAGTCAATATACACTCTATCTACCCAACCTTCGAATTTCCCTCTGCTGGGGTAGATTTCCGGTCTATTTTGCATCTGCTGCGCGCGGTAAAGTTGTCGCGGGGGGATGGTTCCACCGCCGCAGGCACCGTGTGTATTTGTCTCCTTGGATTTGATGGGCGGGGCGTCTGCACCTTCAAATGGGCGTTTGCGAGAGGCCGAAGCCATTATGAATATAACAATGTGATAAAAATAATTGGTTGCGAAGTTTAATGAACGGGGAAAGCAATAAAAACTCGTGCGGTCCAGTTGCCCGTGGGCAAAAGGGGTGCACGAGCTTCCTAAAAACACACACACACTTTCACACACACATCACACCTGTTATACCTGGTTCCATGTTGCTTGACGCGACGGCGATGGTCGTAACGGCTAATTAATCAGCTAATCAATCAATTTTAGTCGTCGCCGTATAATTCACTGTAAGAAGGGGGGATTAAATATTCACTGGTTGCCTTGCAGCGGTCTGCATGAACTACATAGATTTTCTTATTAATATTGTTGAACAAAGTCACTAATGGGTGGGCATAATCAATGCACTCATATGGGCCGATAAAACGAGGCGCGAATTTCTTACTAGGGCCCGTCAACTGAGTAATACGCGGCGTGTATACGCGTACCGCTTGCCCGCGTTGCACATTCAATTGGCGCGCACGGCGATTGGCGTAAAATTGCTCTTTTTGCTGCGCCTTTGCTAAAGCGGTGTGTGCTGCTTCGCGTGCTGTGGTCAGACGCGCGCCTAATTCATTTATAAGAGCGCGCTTATGCGGCAATGAGGGCAATGCCTCGTTGTCAGGGGGAGGCTCGATCATACGCTCCCACATGGACGCAGCAGGCTTGCCAAATAGCAACGCATAGGGGGTGGTTTGCAAGGAAGGGTGTTTCGATGTATTGTACGCATGTACAGCGGCGCCTAAATGTATGTCCCAATCGTCGTGTGTACGATTTACGTAGTGTGATACTATTTCCATCAGAACACCATTCCTACGTTCCACCATTCCGTTGCTCTTGGGGGTGTACGCAAATGATGTATGTTGGGTCGCGTTCAAATATTGTAAAAGCTTGGCAAAAGTGCCCTCGGTAAAGCTAGGGGCGTTATCACTGAGTATAATGGCCGGCACACTAAATATAGGCAAAATGTGCAATAAAAATGCAAATGATACTGTGTCTTGTTTTATGTCGGGAACGGGCACAGCAATTCCAAAACGTGTGCACTGATCAACAAATACTAACACATGTCGGTTTCTGCGTTTTGTGGTTAGTAAAGGTCCTATTGCGTCTACTGCTATCACATCACCTGGCCTTTTGGCTACCTGGCGGCACACCATTTGAGTTCGCATTGCCGCTCTGAGACCTTTCTTGGCGTTGCACGAAGGGCAGGTGGCAACCCAGCGCGCACTTTCTGGCCGCATTCCTGGAAACCACGCGAATTCCTGTAATCTTTCAAATGTTTTTATTATTCCTAAATGGCCCGCCGTGGGGTGATTGTGAGCTAATTCTAACACGAATGGAACTAATTCCGATGGAATACATACGGGGTCGTATAGTTGTATACCTGGTATCTGGGACGTTCCCGCTTGGCGACGTAACAAACCGTATTGGTCAATAAAATACGGCGCGGCGCTGTAAAAATTATCTGCGCGACACACTTCTATAGTTGTGGCTATATACGGTTCTTCTGCTTGTAGTCGCTTCAATTTGTCAACCGAAGTCATGGGAGGTAGCGCCATGATTGTACTGCGCTTGGTTACACTCGTTAAACCCGGAACAACTTCATTTCCGGCTCCTGAACCACCAGCCATTGTTCCAGTTCCAGGCGCTTCCGCATTCCGCAGCCGCTCTCGCAGCCCGGGTGACTCCGCCTCTTTTCGCCCGCGCGTCCGGTCGCTGATTGGTCGCAGTAACTCCGCCTCCTCGTTTACGCCGCTTCGTTCGCTGATTGGTTGGTACGCTGCCCTGCTCGCCGCAGCTACCGTAACCTGCTTATCGTGCGGGATAGCAATTTCACGGCACGTAACTTGTGCGAACTGCTCAAAAGCCTCATCCAGGTCCTTTTTCTCGTCGAATACCACTGGTGCGTCTTGTCTTCTAGATAATGCATCTGCTAATTCATTGCTTTTTCCCCTCAAGTGTTTAAACGTGATTTGGTACGGCGTAATTGCTAAAGCGAACTTGTGTAACATGGCATGCGGGGTAGTCTCTAAATTGGGATTTTTTACCCACGAAATACTCTTGGCGTCAGTCCAGACTTCAAAGGGCCGTCCCGCCAGATAATAATGCCAGTTACGTATACTTTCGTAGATTGCACATGCTTCCAGTGAGATCGCTGGCCATTTGCTTTGGGTTGCGCCTAACTTCCGGCTGTAAAAGGCACATGCATGTAGTATTTTCTCGTCCTCTGCTCGTTGTGCCAGTATGCCTGCAACGGCGATTTTAGAGGCGTCTGTGATAATTATGAACATGCGTTTAGGGTCGGGAAATTGCAAACATGGGCTTCCTAGCAATGCTTCCTTGAGCTTATGAAAAGCCTCCAGTGCCTTGGGTTTCGATGTCAAATCTACTGGGGTGTCGCTATTATAATTTTCTCGTGGTCCCGTACGTGTGAGGTTTGATAAAGGTACGGCTAACTCTGCGCACCTATGAATCATGCGTCTGAAAAACCCGATAGCTCCCAGAAAACCCTTGACCTCTTTTACGGTAGTGGGTACCGGCCAGTCCTGAATTATGTGTCGTTTATCGTCCGGTACACACACGCCGTCACGGCCAATCATAAATCCTAGAAAACGTACAGCTGTGACGCGTGCGAAAAAACACTTTTTTGGGCTAATTTTGAAATTATTTCTAATTAATCTTTCTAACACCTGTCCTATGTCATATAAATGGGTTTCCCAGGTTGCACTATAAATCAGTAAATCGTCTATGTATAATAATACATTTCGATGTATCAATCCGGCCATAGCTAATTCAAAACAGCGTTGCGCTAAACTAGGTGAGCATTTTAATCCCATGGGTAAACGTTTCAGTTGGAATTGTCCAAAAACATTTCTAAAAGACGTGATGTGTCGATCGTCTGGATGCAAAGCAATGTTATAGAAAGCTTGATTTATGTCGGCACTGCTAAAAATACTTGCAGCTACATAAAGATTCGACTGTTTCATCTAAGCGGGGTAATGGGAATTGGGGAGCGTGCAAAACAGCGTTCAGGCGTCTGTAATCAATTACCATCCGCTTCGATCCATCCGGTTTGGATACCACCAACGTGGGGGCACAATACGGGCTCGTACTGGGTTCCACAATCTCGTGCTCGATGAGGCATCTCAAATGATTTTCTAAGTATTGCTGATCATCCAGACTCAACCGGTACATTCTGCATGCAATTGGTTTTTTGTCCACTAATTGCAACCGGTAATCCACTAATTCGCTGTAGCCGATGTCATACTTATGTCGGGCAAAAGCTTCTTTGTACTGCAAAATCACCGTTTTCAGTTCCTCCCTGCGTTCGTCCGTCAAAGTTTCTGGCACGGTGAATTCCATCACGTGTCCATCTGGACATGCAACTTGCAGTGGGGGTCCTAATTTGTCTTCAGCTACTTTGGGGGGAGGTTCAGTCGCTTGAACCTGTCGACACACATCTCTGTCATAGCACTGCTTCACCCATTCAGCGGGGGGGTCTCCAGGTTTCACTTTCAGCACGCAATCCACTGGTTCGACCACGGCAATGCGCTGCCCTACCTGTAGCACTACGGGCTGATTTTGTACATTTGCACATCTCACCTGAAACACAGGAGCACTAGTTTCATAGGCCGCTGAAGCAGCCATTACGCCACAGCGTTCGCCTACCGTATCCAATCCCATGACCGTAAATAACTTTTCATCCATGGGAGCAGATAATTTCGCCGTCACTAGCGCTTCATGTCTAGCCAGAATTTCTATTTTTTCGTTCACAATGGCGTAAATTCTGCGTTGCTGCACTTCCGGGTCGGGGTTGTCAAATGGAATTATCGCGTTAGCCGTAGGGATTCGTAGTTCCCTTGCAGGTAGGTCTACTACCATGTGCCGCAAGACATCTGCACCAATTAGTATTTCACCAGCTAATCCGTTCACTGCCTGAAACACAATCCCGAAGGTGTGGTTTCCCATGGTTACCGGTACTTCCATCTGTCCCAATACCAAAAGTTTCGAGTCTGCTGCACACCTGAGGGCTCCAATAGGTGAAACTTCATCATGCTTAGTAGCCTTTTCCTTGTGTCGCATCAGCACGTCTCTGTTGCATAATGAACGCATGGCGCCTGTGTCCAGTAGACATCTTCGATATTCTCTCCCATCGATGGTTATGGTAATGGATGGGCTGTAATACACATGCACGATTTCTTCACGTCGATTGGCTACTTGATGTATGTTATCTCTTTCTTCCGTCGAGAAAGTGATCATGCATACTGATTCTTCTTCCAGATTGCATTTTCTGTTGATACTGTATTGTATAGCGGGAAAACGACGCGCGCCCGTGAGTGCGGGCATGCCACTTGGCATTCCCACGCACGGGTTAATTACCGTTCTTACCTTTACCTGTTCGCTAGGGCGGTCCTCAGCCAGTTCGACGATGATATTGGATTTTTCTTCTGTCTTTGGTCGTTTTTTGAATTTATCCTTTGCCCGGTTCACCAAAGTCACGGCCGTTTCCGGCGCTGCAGCCATGAGCGCGGCTAGCAAATACTGCATAGTGACTAGTGCACATATCAGGTAAATCCATACTTGTAGCCAGGTGCGCCAGGTGTCAAAATCCCACCATCCCAGCGCCAATACCGATTTTGCCAAGGTTCGATGCCTTTGCATGTGTGATTCCACCTTCGGCTCCGCCCCCTGCGTAATTTGCCGCACGATTGAATATGCATGCCATACGTCATTTAGGGTGGTCGTCGGCAATAGTTCTGACAGGTTGTACATGGTCGTGGCGGCAAAAATCTGATGGTGCACATCCTTAACCTTTTCCTGTTGCCATTTCTGCGGGAAGCTGTGTGTGTTATACATAGGTAAATGTTCCAGGCCGCCTACTTCCGGCAGGTATTTGTACCACTGTCCATTTAACATTACCACACGATTGTGCGCATTTGTGCATGATCCCGGGATCGCTTGAAAATGCAAAATGTTTGTCAACCTATTCACGTGCAACGTCACATTTTGCCCGTGTACACTAACTTGCACAGGAACTGTTTCATAGCATTCTGGAGACTTTTCCTCTTTCATTATCTCGTATGTTTTTACCGCAAAACATTTGTGAACTAAAAATCCGTCCGGCGCGGGTTTGGCAATTAATTCATTATCATTCATGTACCAGCGGGCTGTCGTAGTGGCGTGTTCACTCATAGCCAGGCGCACAATATCTTGGAAATGTTGTACATTTTTGCAGGTGGCTACGGCCTGTGCACGCATGGTTTGTTCTGCTGTTTCGTATACCGCCTGCATGCTGGCTGCTAATTGGCCTGCGCTCACTATTCCCAGCGTGGGTCGCCCTTGCGCTCGTTTTTGTCTGACGCTTCGAATCACTGCCTTTTCAAATGGGGCCACTACTATATCCTGATCCGATTTCCATAGTTTGATGCCGCATGATTCAACCTCTTCATGTGCTCTGAAAGACAGTGATAGTGTATGATCATCGGCTAGCCAGATGTCCTGTCTAATGCGTCCATGCATTTTGCGCCATTTTTCATATGGGCATTCCGCCTTCGGATTCGGTTTCCATGTTAATTGGCTGCCGTCTTCTAGCGTGCATGCACCCATTTCGTAATTGCACTTGCTAACCTCGCCCAGCGTGCTTTGCATGGTGTTGGCTCCATATCTCATTCGTACTTCCCCTCGAAACAGCCCACAGTGTGGCGTCGTTTCACTCACCCATTTGCAACAGTACAATCCATGTCCTGAGTAACTAACATTGGTGGGGTATTGGGTGTCCCATGCGTTGTCCAGATCACTCACAGGGGTCATGGGCCCATTGTTGCATTTGTGATATTTAATCATGCCTTCGCACTCGGCGGCGCCCACAGATCGGGGGTTAGAATCAAACTTTTCCAGCGTGACGTCGCCCCAGAAGTTCTGATACGTCCTTGCCGTTCTGATAGAGGCCACACACCTGTGCGCTGCCGCACGATATTCTACCATATTTCGCTTGTATATTGTCAGTGTCAATTTTCGTGGCCGTTCTAATGACGCCGTAGTGTCAACAATAGCCGTGCAATTTGGTAGAGGGGGGTACGTGTATAAATCGTAGTGATCCGTCAAGTCGCTGCAGAGCAGTGGAAACGAGGGCATGGTAGTCGCGCCCGCGCCCGGCAATAAGGCTAATCCCATTATAATTAACCCGACTGCCAATACAAAAAACAACGATTGTGCGACCTGGGGCATGTAGGGGGGTTCTGAATATGCGCGCGGCGCAGGGCGCACCCCTTCCTCAGTAGACAGAAAACCCATATACCGGTCTATCTGGTTGCTGGAGCCAGTACGCGGCGGCAGAGCGGCCGGCGTGGCGTACAAGAACGGGTCCAGACTGATGTTCATGAGCACGTCCAAGGGCACCTCAGTCAGCGTGTCCGAGTGGACGTCTGCAGGACAATTAGGCCACAGCGTGCAGTCCGTTTCTCTCAAATCATGCATTCCGATCCTGCGTAAAAAGGCCAGCCAGGTAGTTCGAAACAAGTAACCTTTTTCAGTTCGCATGTATGCCCATGGTTTGATCCAGAATTCCCGCTCCTGCGCGAGCACATGCATTCCCGTAGTACGCTGCTGCTCTTCGGGTGACTCTGGAACCAGTTCGTCAGGTTCTTCAGCTTCTAATTCCAAGCCTTGCATCACAGGGATTAACTTATTAACAGGACGTATCATCATACAGCGATCATCTTCGCGCACATGCATGGTCATTCCAGTCGTACTGGTCACTCGCGTGGGGTTCAGCGACTCTACGTGGGGGTTACTTACCTGTACCGGTTGCATGTTATATTGTTGCATGCGCCCATCCGGTCCCATAGCCATCCAGTTAGCTGGCGGCGTTTGATAAGCCATCATCTGCGGTTGCATGTTCATATCGCCAGCCCTCTGTACCGTCTGCGCCGGCTGTACAGGCATCGGCTGCGCTGGTTGCCACTGCGGATATGCGTATTGCATGGGCATCATACCTGGCTGCATCGCTTGGGCTTGATTATTTCCCTGATAGCCACCACGTTGTCCTCCGCCGCGCCCACGTCCATTTCCTCTGGATGCTCCGCCGCCGCGGCTCCTTTTGAAATACTGTTCCCTTTGTTCTGGAGTTAGTTTGGGGCACTCATATCTGATGTGCTCTTCAGAGCCACATTCCCAACATCCCTTGTCAAATTTTCGTGGGGGCAATTTAGGGGGGTCCCTATTCAATCCCAAAAGTTTACCTTCCAGCGCGCCCAGTTGCGCTAATTTCTTCGCTATCTCTTGGTGCACCGAGTCAAATTTGGCAACACTCTCAGTCATTTTCTGTTCCATTGTCTCTAACGTCTTGTCGGCCTGGGACGGCAGTCCAGCCATGGCGGGCATGTTTAGCGCCATCAACCTGTCCATTACCTTGTCTGTAGCGCTGGCAACCACATCCTGTTTGGATTTTTCTCCCTTATTCTGGCTCTGTTCTGCTTCCAGAAAGCTCTCTTGTGCGCGTGCGTTGTCAACCATCTCCTTCCAAGTGATAGACGCTGTGACAGGTACATTGCGCCGAATTTCATTTCTCAGTCCTCCATGAAATTTTATCATGCATGTGTCACCTCGTTTTTCATGACCCATGCCTGGATAAGCGCGTTTTATCAATTTTTCCAAACGTACCGCCCATTCCAGTACCGACTCATCTGCGCCCTGTCGCGTCTCAAAAATCTCCCTCTGTGCATGATGCTTGTCATTTGGATTTTCATAGAACTTCTCCAGTGCTTGCATCATGTCCTTGTAGTTCAGGTCACGCAGTTCTCTGTATCGAGTGTTGAAAATGGCTCTGGCACTGCCTTTCAAAAACAATTTTACCAGCGGCTTCCGCTCCTGTAGTTTTATGCGCAGCGCATCACATACCGTGTCCCAGCTCCTTCTCCAGTCCCTGAAACCCTCATTTGGCTTGCCGCGAAAATATCCGCATTGTTGTGCTAAGGCTGTAATGACTGCCGCATTACTTTGTTCTAATTGCCAATTTTGTCCCGGGTCCGTGGGCCGCGCCACTTCAGATGTAGTTGACGAGCTCCTGGAGGATGCTGGCGAACGGGATCGAGTGCGCCGCTGCGTAACAGTTCTCACCTGGTTCGTTCCAGCTGCCGACGGGGGCGCCGCTGGTGCCGTTGATGACTGTAAAGGCGCTGCTTGACCATTGGTCAGCACTATCGGCTGCTGGCCACTGGCCGGTGAATTTCCTCCCAGCGTCGCATTCTGATTTTGTAGGGCTTGATTGTGCTGCTGGTACGCCGTCGTCAGGTCAACTATATCATCGCCATGTAAGCTGTGGTGCGCTTCGAATTCCTGCAGATAATGTTCCACCCTAGGTACCTCGGCGACTGGGTCACTTCCCCATAAATTCATAGCGATTTTAATTAGTGTCACCATACGCAAATCCCCTGGTTCACCATTCTGTGAGAATGCGCCAACCGGTCTCGCCTGACTCATCATGTTTGCCCATTTCTTTGCGGCTTCACATGCCTTTTTGGGTGTCCATTGTGCACAGGATGGCGTTGTTTGCACCGGGTCCAGGTCCATTATGGTAGCTTGGTATATTAAATTCGCATTAGTGACCTTTGCGTATCTGTCTTCCAGCGCCGGGGCCGCCGTCTGGTTTGCGCCATTGTTTGTCATTCTGCTTGCGGGGCTGCTAATAATTATCACGGGGGGATTACTTGAAATTTCAGTCTTAATTAACTGACGTCTAGCCTTTGCAGTTGCGCTCTGCGATCTCGACTGGTCGCTCGATAAGTTCCGACTGCTGTTGCCTGACACGTCTCTCGGCGTCGAAGTGCTCTTCGGTGGGCTTAACTGCAGCGCCGGGGAAGTGTCTCCGCTCTGCGCCGCTGTCTCCAATAATTCCGCTACGGTATTTTCAATCACGGGAAATTGATCTGCAGTAGCTCCAAGCTCAGCTGCAATCAAAGGATAATCACGTTGAATCGACGGCTGCCCTAGAGGCTCGCTGTCACCAACGTATCCGTCTGAACCGACTTCAGAACCCGATCGCACTCCAGGCGATATGGATGAGCTGCCCGCGCTCCAACCCAATGTCCTCCGAAGCTTAGACCACTTACCTGTCTTTCCTGCTTCCTTTCCTGCAGCTTGTCTGCTTGTCCCAGGCGCTTCTTCAGCTTCTGCGCTGGACGTTAGCTGCCGTGCCGCTGCCGGTACAGCTGGCGTCTTCCACTGACTAAAACTGTCTGGCGCAGGCCCTGCGCCTTCAACCGTTGATAACCTGATTACCGGTGTATCCTCAGCTGTCTGTCCAGACCAGCGTTGACTTTCACTCTCCTCTAGCGCTTCCGGCGCGTCTGTTTCAGGGTTAACCGAATCGTTCGACTCACTGTCTTCTGCTTGACCCTCAGCTGCCGCAAGTTGTGCGTCCACTTCTTGCCCAGCCTTTTGTTGTCGCGCGCGTCTTCGTGCTTGTTTTTGCTTCTCCAACGCAGCGTGCCAAACTTGTTCTATGGTGTCCCCTTGTAAGCTTGCTGGCCCCCTCGATCTCAATTCCCTTTGGGGTGACTCGTTATCCGTGAAGCCGTTTTTTGTAGAGGCGTTGATCAGGCGCCCCAGACAGAAAACTTTATGGCTTGCTTAGGAAACCACTTGCTACGCTACCAGTTGTCAGATATTTTACGTTTTTACTAATTTTACTAATTTCCGTTTTTACCACAAAAATACGCCACTCGTCGAATTTTGCCGCGGCAGAGAATTGTAAATTCCGGTCCCTTTGCGCTTCTAATTGCGTGCGTAATTAAATAAATAATTGTTTTTATGGTACGGGGATTTTACACGCAAATCAGGAATGGCGCCAGTACCCCTTGGGGTCCTGACAGTTCCTGAGGACGGACACGGCAACTTACCAATCCCTTTTCGTAACTGCAGCCGGCGGTTTACTTCGATTAATTGTTAATAAGCCGTAATTAAAGTAAAGCCGAAATAAATAAAATTCAAATTAAAATTTAAGCAGTTAGTATGCTTCAGGGGGACCAAGTTGGATTTACGGGAACTTTATTTAGCAATATATCAGAGTCAATTTCACAATAGCTCAAGTGAGTCGTATAGCCTCTAGTGGGTGAAAAAATGTAAAATCAGCGCGTTTTATAATCACCAAAAATCTACCATAAGAGAAATGAATACTAAAGCTGAGACACAACAATTAACCATAATAAGCGAATTATAAGGCGAAATCAATGATCACTGGAAAACTGTCAACGTAGCGTACAAGGCACAGGTAATTTAATTAAATGCGGGAAAAATTAACTAATTAAATAAACGGGTGCAAACGTGATTTAAACCAAGCGTAAAGTAACTGCAATTATCAATGACGTAATTAGAATACAAATTATCTCATGGGTGAGTGTCATAAACTGGGTTTCTATTCAGAGGTTACGGTACAGTCTAGAGCAGGTGGTGTGACACGTGTTATCAACCTGCGCCCCTTTAGGTGAAAAATATTTTATAGCGCGCCCGACCAAGGCCACAGAAAGAACGCTCATTTGCGGGGGTTGTTCAAGGTTATTGCATTGCCGGGTAAGGGTTGGAACTTCGGGCCTGAACACACGCCACAAAACACTAGCACTTGTGAGTTCACCAATCACCCTGGGTGATGGGAATAATTAATTGGCACTACTGTGCTCTTCACTGTAAACTGTGCTCTGCATGTGTCTTGCAGTCGCATGCCAGACAATAATTGCCGTTTGCCACTTTTCCACCCAATCACCTAGTCCTAAATAAAAATGCACTTGGTCGGGGAATTTTCTGAATGTTATCTATCGGGGCGTCTAAGCATTTAACAGAGTCAACACCTTTTAGCTTAACCAGAAACATTAGAGCCTTTCTAACCCATTCCCAGACACTGCACCCTTTTGACCAAAAATGTAAACTTGATAAAACCTAAAAATTATAACATTCGAAAGTACATATTGGGAAATGCATTTCAAAGAAACGAAAGTAATCACTTAATTAACTAAAAATGCGGGTAACCTAATTAGCTTAATTAATGAAACATGAAATGAAAAAATTATCATCACACGGGAAAATAATTACGTAATTATGGAAAAGAATTAATTAATAAATTCATGGCCGCAGTAGTGTCCATTCGGGCGTACCGTCCTGGGGCTGCGGCTTCGTTGGCGGATTTGCAGTGCACAGCGAACCGCACGTTCACTGTGACTTCCCTGTGCACCGCGGGCCGTCATTCGGTCACACATGGTCGTTCTCGAGTCGTCGGAGTGTCTGCACAGAATTGTCGTTACGTTTTTACGCATGATTGGCTAGCCATATTTCCACCTACAAAACATTGAAATGGCGTCCGTGGCGCAGCGGTGGACCCCATCAAATCCGTTTAGGAGTGCACACTGCACAGAGCCACCCAAACAATTAGAAAGAACCGCGGCGGACTACTTCCGCGGATACAGATGCCAGTTCAAAAAATCGCTCGCGGCTCGCGGGTCTTCCCAGGGGCAGTATCACAAACGTTTTTGGAAGACATTCAGCCCCAGCCAAAATGGTGCAAACTGATCCACATACCGTATTTCCTCGAAAAACACCCTCGCAATACCCCCCCTCAAAATGGGCACTATGAATTTATTAACCCCCTATTTATTATTATTTATTATTTATTATGATTAAAGTGAAGTGAAACTGTCATGTCATGCTTCATTTACAGTGAAATTAAGGTTAAAAGGGGCTCCAAACATGAAAACAGTCCAAATACTGTTTTAAGCTTCAAATTCGATATTTTTCTTAAAAAATTCGAAAATTGCCAAAAAAGATTCGAAAATTCGAAAATTCGAAAATTAAATTCGAAATTCGAAAATTAATCTGGGAAAAAATTCGAAAATTCATTTAAGAAAAAACACTTAAAAATTTAAATACTTTTTTCTGGAGGTTTGCCATCGTTAGTCGCAACCCATCAATTGAATTATTAATGAAAAACTATCGGCCCAGTTGACATCTGATGACAACCGATGCCAACCGGGCCGACTGTTTACCACTAAGATTTTAGTTGATGGGTTGCAAAGCCATGTTCAAATAATGCACATGGCACTATTGATTCGTTTTCGACATTGCCACATGTGCACTAGAAAATTGTTCTGTGACCTAAATCGAACTAAAATCGAGTTGACACCAAAACCAGTGGCCCTATTACCTAAGTGCTAAATCCCAAGTGTAATGTGCATTCACAAGTTACCTTTAAAAGTTAGTAGTGGTGAGATGACTTCGCAATTCATAAATTACTAATAATATAGACACTTGTACTTCTTATCACATTTCACTCACCCATTATGAATTTAATCACCACTTATGATGAATTGTCACATCACTTGTCTACTTGTGAAATCAACACCAGAGAATGCATACCTGATTATCGAAGTTCCATAGCTGGAGAAGGCGGGGTTTCTTTTATCTTATGAATCCATTATAATTATAATTTTTTATATTTCGAAACACTCCATAACACGTGAACGTGCAAACAAAATCGAGGTATGCTATACTGTATTTTACAGTATTCCATATCCCTTTTACAATGTTGTTTTTAGAAGATTTTTTTAAATTTGTACTCTTGACAGTAACCGGTAATTTGCTTCAAATAGATAGTGTAAATATATATAGATCAATCCAAAGAAATCTATAAATAAAAATGACGAAACAGTTGCAGTTTAATATTATTATGTTTCAATGTACTTAGTCCGGCTCAAAAGTCCCCGGGCAGTGCTCGCCATTCGCGCTAGGAGTAAGCTACGGTTATAAAATTTTCACAGGTTAAGATATCAGGTGTTTTGAGTCTCCACCTAAAATTTTACCCCCCTAGCTCCACCCACTGCGGAACTGTGGGGGTTACAATTTCGGTCATTTTGTACTGATGTACATACAAATGGTGCTCTAGCTCAATGCTGCTTTTAGTTGTGATCATGAAACTTTGGCTAGTGTAAGCCACCAGTGTTGGCAGTGTGCTGATAGTATTCAACACTTTCATCAACGTCATTGCTATTAAGGTAAAATGAATATGCAGATCAGGGTGATGTGCAAGAAACGTGGGAACTGTGATAGATGTTTTGGTGATCATCTGAGATCATGTTGCAACTGGAGGAGAAGATAGTGATCTGGTGCCATTCTGCTGGACCAGCATTCTTTAAGAAGATCACGGGGGAAGTAGTAGTCAGGTGGCAGAGGTGCATAGACTCCAAGGCTGTTTTTTGAGAACTATTTTGAGAAGGAGATGCAGAATGATGAATTTGGTAGTGAGAGTAGTGACAGTAATGACAATATGGACTAGGCTTATGATATCATAGCTAATGTTGCTTAGTGTTGGCACATTGTAAACACTGGTGGCTTACACTAGCCAAAGTTTCATGATCACAACTTAAAGCAGCATTGAGCTAGAGCACCATTTGTACATCAGTACAAAATGACCGAAATTGTATCCCCCACAGTTCCGCAGTGGGTAGAGCTAGGGGGGTAAAATTTTAGGTGAAAACTCAAAACACCTGATATCTTAACCTGTCAAAATTTTATGACCGTAGCTTACCCCTAGCGCGAATGGCGAGCACTGCCCGGGGACTTTTTAGCCGGACCAAGTATAAATATTTTCATGAAATCGACAGGAAAGCACATAATTTAAATGCAAAACTACTTAAATTTACTGCTATCTAACAAAAAAATTTAAATATTCAAAATTGATGTGTGATCTGATTAAAGCTCATTGTACCATGGTTCCCAGTGTGATCATTCCCAGCAGTATCTGAATAAAAAAAAACACGATTGAATGTGTATTCGATAGATTGAATCAATTGAGTTTATAATGAACACACTGCATGCTTTGCACAGATTTCATGGTAATTTCATGAATAGAGTCATGTGGTAAATTCAGTGTTTTTTGTTTCATAGTGAAACCAATTTTTATGGTAAAAATTATTAGTTTGGTTTATTATTCAGATGGGATATGGTAGATCTCCATGCAGAGTGTGTAGTCAGGGGAATACTACTGTGTATGCCATCATGGTTATGAGTAACTGTGGAAGGAAACTCTTTTTTTCGGTTCTTTTCAATCACTATGGTCATTATATTTTCATCAAAATAAACACACTGTCAGATTTTTCATCACTCTCCTCTTCATCAGAAAAATACTTATGAATTGTTTTCCCAATAATCCAGTCTCCCATCTGAAACAAATTGATTATGCAGACACCAATCCATAGTCCAAGTTGACCACCTTCAATGAAATGGTTAAATATACATCAAATGCAAATTAGGGTTTTTCCTTTTTATTCTGGAGGTAGATTCACAAATGACCCACCAAAGTTTGACAGAAGAACATCAAATGATATGCCATATTCTTGGGTAAACTGTTTGTAACCAACTCTTGAGTGGTAGATGTAAATTGTACTTGTTTTGTTTGGGTTCCATTTCTGAATATATAAACATCTGCAATCGCACAAGTTTCAAATTACAAAGAACTATTTTAAAACTTACACTACCAAATTTCTTGTTGTAGTTTCCAATCCTCCAATCATCATTGTGTGCATAACTTACAGTGGCAGTGATTTCATACCTGTCACATTTTTGCTTACAATCCCGCGCACAGCTGTCATTTTTCAAGCCCCTCACAACCAATGGTCTGACACACATAATAAATTGTTTTGGGGTACAAAAATCTATTTGGGAGAGGCCCAACACATTGTGTGTGAAAATGGTACAGTTGCATATGCCTGCAAAAGGGTAATTGCTCAGAAAAAGCCAGTTTTGGTGAAATAAAGTTGAATATCAGTTTGAAAATCACTTTTTGCTTTATTTAGGAAGCATTGATATTGGCAGCCTGCCCTTGAATATTGTGGAAAGTTCTCCAGTGCTGACTCGTTGCTGCAGTACTGTGACACAGAAATGAAACGTGTCGCATCCAACTGCAAATGTTGAGCATCTAACTTTGTCAAATAAGCATACGTCAGTAACTACATTGTATGTACAATACCAACACAAAAACGCTTACACTGATGTAGGCCCTGGTTTGCCTTGGCACAAATATTGGGTTGTGCAAATTTGGTGCCCACTCCCCATCCAAGTTCAAGTGAACACCATTGTCAAAACCTTGATTCAAAACACCCCTGGGTTCATCATCATTGAGCAACCTCAGTACTATTCTGCAATTTACCAGCCAAATTAGTAAATATTTACGTTTTTCTACAGGTTATTTGTGCATCCAGGTGGCAGTCCCAAGCCCTGTAAAGTGTAAAGAAAAGTGTCAAATGTAAAGTCAAATGCAAGGTTAACTGTCAATTGTCATGCAAAGTTCAGTAATAAAATGTTTTATTTTTTTGTGTTGATTGACACTTTACTTTGCATTTGACTTTACATTTGACACTTTACTTTACACTTTACAGGGCTTGGGACTGCCCCCAGCTCAAAATATCCATTTGATGTGATTATACAAAAAGTACATATAGAAGATTTACATAACACACAATTAGTAGATATTTATGAAACAAGTGAAATATTTTACTCACTGCAATCCAGCAGCGGGGCCTGGCAGCGCCTGGTTGCTCAGCATGGAAGTGTTCAGTGTCCAGCACATCCCTGATGGTGTCAGGATTGGCTGCCAATTTTCATTTGTGGACTTTTTGATTGATTATTTAGGAATACGTAGCAATTAGAAAGAAATAGAGAAATGCATGGGAAAACAGACCCATAGAAGTTTGGAACAATCAAATTTCTCTTCTTCAAAAGTGCACTTTGAGGCAAATCTATGCTGCATGCTGATGTTGTGGAAGAAATCGCGGTAATCGAATTCTGCATTGTGCACTTCATTCCTCAATAGCTAAATAATAAAAATGACACCATTGTGGCAGAGTCGTTAGAATTACTGAACTTTTTTTAAAAATTTATGTAAATGTAAGTATTTTATTTTTACTCACCACAACGTATAGAAAATGTAAAATACTTTTTTTACTTGTACTCATCCGTAAATGTGAGTAAAATACTGTTTTCTTGGGAAAATGTAAAAGTGAGTCATTTTCCCCTTGGAAAACGTAAAAGCTACTACTTTTTACTTGTGAGAGTGAGTTTTACACTGGAAGACATAATAGGTGTTGTTTTTAGTGATCATTATGCATTTCTTAAAAAATGATCTGATTTCTTCAAAATTTTATCATTTTAGCAACAAAAATTGTGATTGTAGCAACAAAAAATACATTTTCTCTGTATGCGTGTACTTTGAAAATGTACGCGTAAAAGTGAATATTATACATTACTTTTTCAAAAGTATATGTAAATGTATTCACCGTGTACTCGTGGACATTTTAACAACTGTGCATTGTGGAACTATTTAACTACTGAGTAACAGTGACAGAATTTTCGGCGCTCACTGAACAAGGCATCATCACACCAAGCCAACAGGCCAACAGGGATTGTAGCTAAATTTTCCAGTATACCCCATATCTACCTGGATATTCCTGTATAAAATCTTGGTACAGTGGTTCCATGCTATCAACATACTTTTTTAATGCAGCATTTTTCCTCGTTCTCTTATAATTGTTGAAACCATAAAAACCTGCCCTCAAATATTCCAGTAATTCAGTACTGACACCCAATCTATCGACTTGTTTCTGGTCCATCCATTGATTAGGGCATATTTGCATGTAGGGCAATAACACCTGAGTGACAATACATTGACATTATCATACTATTTTGTATAGATATGTTAGTAATTTATGTCCAAATATATCCTGTTTGGTTACATTTATGACCAGTTTTGGGTATGTAAAAGCCTGTTTTTCACTGATGATGATTTTAGATGAAATAATAACCCCAACTTGAATAAGCCCCCCTGAATAAATCCCTCTCAAAATTTTCTGGTGAAATAATAAACCCCCTGGACCCACCCCCAGATTTACTTGGGCAGATTATCCCTGAGAGGGAGGACATGACAGGCGTGTCTGGCAATTCGAGCTTTAAATAGGCAGGCATGCCCGTGCCACACGCCCATCATGCCAGGCGCCGGACAGCCATCGCCCGACTGCCAGGCAGATTGAGATTTAATTGAGTGCCGGGCAGCAGCTGTCAGGTGCCTGGCATGACAGGCGTGTAGAAGAGCAAGTAAAAAGAGCAGAATAGCAGAGTTCTACAATGTATCCAAATCTATTTTTTTGTATCCAAATCTAATTTTTTTGGTATCTAAATCTTGTTTTTGTGTATACACATTTTATTTTTTTGGTATCCAAAACCTATTTTGTTTTGTATCCAAATATTTTATATCCAAATATTTTTTGTATCCAAAATATTATTTTTTGTATCCAAATATTTTTTCACATCCAAATACTTTTTTTTATCAAAATATTATTTTTGTATCCAAATATTTTTTGCTGTCCAAATCTTTTTTTTTGTATTCAAATCTAATGTTTTCTATAGCCAAATCTCACACTTTTGTACTCAAATCTTACTTTAACATAAGATTTGCATTTTCCTTACTAAAAACATGAAAAATTACCTGCCCTTCACCTCTGAGGCTGCAGGGCACATTTTTCACATCCTTTTAAATTTTGCCAGGCAGACCCTCACAATTAAATCTCATTTTGCAATTTTTGGGCAAGTATGGCACTCGTGAGGGCATGCCTGGCAGGCATGTCTTGCATGTCAGGCGCCAGGCATGCAGGGCGCAATTGAATCTCGTTTTACAAAATTTTGCCTGGCGTGCATGACGGGCGTGTCAGGCGGAGGGCAGAAATCTGTCTGCCCAATTAAATCTGGGGCCTGGGGTATTTCGAGGAAAGACAGTACAGCAGTAAGAAGACAAATGGCGATCTATTTACCAACCTCGTTTTCATTCACGTATTCATATGTTACCATGGGTCGCTGATCTCTGTACTGCACAAACACCACCCAACAAAAATAGAGTGAAACAACAAGGCAAATGACCCAAAAGGTTTTGAATAGATAACCTTTCAGTATTAATCTAGTTAACAGGCCCATATTTCACACTCATTTCATGTGATCTGACCAAGTTTTTAAATGCAAATGCCGATGTGAATTCTTGGAGGGTCGTAGCCTGAATCTGAAGGGTCAGCGGGACGCGGGAGGGAGCTCACGCAAGCTTGTGTATCTCATACACTGCTTAGTGTGTCACTGCATCAGAGCAGTTGTTTGTTGATTGTGTGTTTACATAATGGGATGTAAAGTAAGTAGTTTCATGACACCGTGTTAAAATCATCTCAAAAGCAATCTCTCTCAAGCATCTCAAAATCAGAAAGTGAAAGTGCAATTTTATGCCATTTTTCTTATTTAACTTTTTCTCAAAAAGAAATTGGGGAATATGCTGGGATTTGTGATGTTTGTTCAGTGAAACTACATTATTATCTGATTGAGTATAGCTGTCTGGTGCCAATCCCAGACCCTGTAAAAAACCCTGTAAAATGTCAAATGTCATGCAAAGTGTCAGAAGTCATCGAAAATGCCCTGCAAAATGGCAACTCGGTTGCCATTTTGTAGGTCATTTTCCATGAGTTTTGACACTTTGCATGACATTTGACATTTTACAGGGATTTTTACAGGGTGTGGCAGTGCCCCCTGATTAGCATTGAAAAAATCTCTCGGAGATTTATATTTAAAAAATCTATATAGATTTATATTTTTTTCATGATTTTCCAGAGAGATTTAATTATATTTTTTCTGATTGAGAAAATCTCTCGAGAAAATCTCTCTATACAAACATGTGTGATGCATTGATTTCAAGCAATGATTACATATTCAGCTGAAAAAATGAACAAAACGCAATAATTTTGAAATGACTGAAAGTGAAAATTCGTTTAATAGTGAATATTTGATGAAAATGTAAAGTGAAATTTTATACTCGTATAAAAAAATAAACGTAAATAAAATACTTTTCCCCCAGAAAATGTAAAAGCTAGTATTTTTGAGAACTTTTGCCTCAATTTTCCACTGAATTACCAATTTTCTTAAGTTTTCCCCATTTTCACCTTCAAATTCCCAATCCATGTGATTTTTTTATACTATTTTCAGCTATTCTCAACGATATAAATATGTGATTATATACCCATTTTTATATACCATATTTTTGGGGTTATTCCCCTCTTCTTCCTGGTATGGCTTGAAAAAGCCTATATAAAATTGTATTTAAATACATTTTATCTCCTCAAGTACTGCCAAAAAGTATACGTAAGAGTGAGCATGGCACTTTTTCAGAGGAAACGTAAATGTATTTACTCAGTACTCAACTATATGTATTTATCAAATATAGTTACCTACCAAAATTTAGTGAAAAAAGTAACTTATAAATTCTGTGGGGATAGTCAGTCACACATGAAAGTACTGTATTCTATTATGAGGAAAAATGTACCTAAATCATACTTTTGTTGATTATTCAGATAGTATGGTATATGGTAGTACAAAGTGTGCTGTCAGTAAACAATGGTTGTTATCATTTGAAATTGTGAGAATGAAGGGTTAAAACAACTCATAAAGTGCCTAATATCTACTCTAGATGATTCAAACAGTTTGAAATATCGATAAAA
Source organism: Sphaerolaimus hirsutus (assembly GCA_964036195.1). NCBI lineage: Eukaryota > Metazoa > Nematoda > Chromadorea > Monhysterida > Sphaerolaimidae > Sphaerolaimus > Sphaerolaimus hirsutus. The sequence goes on from OZ038459.1 coordinate 17,475,328, forward strand.
ACAATTTAAGTTGAGAGATTTTTTGAGATTTTTTTGAAATAAAAGAGATTTTCTCAGAGATTCAATTATATTTTTGAAAATGGCCCAAGAGATTTAATTATATTTTATTCTCGAGAGATTTTCTGACATAATATTTAATTATATTTTCTCAAAATCGGTCGTTTTTTTCAATGCTACCCCTGATAGCAGTTATAGATCACTATGAAGTAATTAACAAACTAAAATGACTCAACCCTCACCTAAATAACTTGAACACGTAAAAAAGGTACCTAAACAAATAACGACTGATAATATAACTAGGTAAAGATTCCTAACAAATAAAAAAGTTTCCTAACAAATCGGATGAAGGTAAATCGTTCGGGAAGATTTCATTCCCTGATAAAAGGACATCAAAAACATCATCGGATTGTATTTATATCATGTCTTCTGATGAAAAAATTTATTGAAAAAGTCACAACAGTTACGTAGTCAGTGAGGAAACTGCGTGAAATAAAAAATGGGTAATCCAAGCATAAAAGGTATGTTCAAGAACTACTGGGTTAGTCAATGTTAGAACAAAGTTGAACATGTTTGCGGTGGCCGGCCAGTCTGTAAGTTACTCTGCAAAATGCCACACAGACGCTATGAAGTCGTCAGATGCTATTGGACGTCAGACGCAGACGTCGGATGCTATGAAGTAAGATGTCTACCTACATAGGTAGTGATATTTTCTTCTTTTACATAGCATCACGTTTTGCCGGGTAAGCTTTTCTTCTGGTTTTGCATTTACCAACCTCCTCTTTTACAGAACTTTGGACATGCTATTGGCAATTTTGACTGTCTTATTTTTTCTCTCCAATTTTTCGACTTGGTAGCAAATACCACGGTGAAAACCTGAGCCAATTCAGCAGGTGCACAAAAATTATGTATTAAGTACGATAAGTCCAAAATTAAACAGCTAAAGTGGCAGTAAATGCGTAATTTAAATGATACGAGTGTCAAGTGGTCAATTGACTTATCAACTATGCTTTATCGGGTTACTTGTCTAGAATGCATATCTAGGAACCTTCAAAAAGTCACCAATTGTAATATTTCTGAGTCAGACCAAAGTATACATGCCTTTGATGCACACTCAAATCTGCATGCATGCGACAATTTCATGGAAAAATTTACACTGTAAATGTAAGATAAAAAATACTGTCGTATTAGAACTTTGTTCAAAAAGAAAAAATTGCCTCTCAATTTCAACAAGTACAAGTATTTATACAAGTAATTTTGTATGTAAAACCATAACTAAAAATTCAGTATAAAATCTATGATAAATAATTAAAAATATTCAGCATCAGCCTACTGCATCCATGGAAACGTTGTATTAGCGGAAAAGTTGAATTGCGAAATGCTTAATATAATGAAAATGAGCAGTGACATGTGGGTCACATGCAGTGACATGAAGCATAAGCAAGCAGAGTTGTCAAAATACTGGTATTTTTGGAAAGCGTAAGCATAAGCGTAAATACACTTTCCAAATTCTGAGTATGGATACTTAAGCATAAGGTATTTTTTAAATACTGAGGAAAGCGTAAAAAACATAAGCGTAAAATTTTTTGAAAGTGCTCTTGCTGTTGGGGATCAAAAAACACTATAATTTTCACTTTTGGGTGAAAAAATAAATCATTTCGATGCACAATTCCAGCAGTAGCATCACACAAGTCTGAAGTTTTTCATCATTCGTTCATATCTACCGTATTTCCTCGAATTACCCCCGGGGGGGGGGATATTTTTTCATAGTGGAAATTTTGCAAGAAAAACGTGAAAAATGCAACAATAACCACCATTTATAAGTTTTTACAGTCTTATATAAAGATGTAAATGGTATAAACGATGTTCTAACGTAACACAGTATATGTTTTGAACGTCTGTTATGCATTTCCCGGACCACAAATTCATCGTGCCCATTTTGAGGGGGGTATTTCGAGGAAATACGGTAATCCTATATTTTCAGTGCATGACTGCATCTTCGCAGTTTTTTTTGTATACTCCGTGGACCACACGCTATTCATTTTTCTGAAGGAGACACTCCATCATGATATTATCATTTATATTTACAATCAAAGTTATTCCAAAAAGAAAAGAAACATATCAGGAAAAACATAAGCAGCCTTTTATGCAACTCCACCTATTTTCCTTCAAATATTTTTTTTTGCATAAAAAAAGCTTACGGGTATTTTATGAAAGCATAAGTGTAAATATAAATACCCATTTACCTGGGTATTTCAGGTAAGCATAAATATGCTTTTGCAACTCTGGTATAAACATGACTCTGTTTGACACTTTATCAATTTCATTGGTGCAATATGTGTATATTTTCAGATAAACACCACACCAATAAAGTATACTCAGTGGGCAATTATCTGAATTTTGTCTATTTCTAACAAGATTTCTGCCAATTCTTTATTTCCGGATAAATTTCTGCAATTTTTTTCAGTTGCCAGCAAAATTTCAGCAATTTTTCTCCTTTTCCAGCAAAATTTCAAAAAAAATCCGTTTTTGTTTAACGGCCTTTCATTTTACCGTTTTTCGGCAACTGCATTTTTTTTTCTTTTCCGCTTTCCGGCAAGTGCAAAAAAATTTCCGTTTCAGTTTTCCGCCAAAAAGTTTTTGTTGACAGCCTAGAAATAATGAACCAAAGATTATGCAGTTATTCATCAATATATTTCATTTTACTATGGAATAATTTATTACGAAATTTGTCACAAGATTTAATTCATTAAATTATAGTAGGATTCTGCGCATACTTTGCGGTTCGCCGAGTATATATAAATTTGAAACATTTACGCCGCGTGGGTCGAACTGACTTACCTACTTGAGTATTTATTAAGGACGTAATGAACAACTGAACTGAAATGAAATAATTTTCAAATTTCGAGTTTAGTTTTCGAATTTTTGAATTTTCAAATCATTTGAGTAGACGTCGAATTTTTTTGGCTCGTTTTTGAACTTTATGATATTTAGTTCTTGAAGTTTTTTGGATAAAAATTGAATTTTAAGCTTTAAATGCAATATTTGGGTGGTTTTCATGTTCAGATAACTTTTTAAAACTTATTGTCATAGTTATGTCATAGTCAGCTCTTATCTGTCGTTATGCTGTAAATCACCCTTAAACCCTACCTTAAGCTGGAATTACAGCTCGACGGAAAATTATGACACAACGGATAATCCTTTTTCACCTCAAAATTATTTACAGAAGAATGGAGAAAGATACACTGTTGTAACTTTAGAGTTAAATAGTCCTATTAATTGTCTTTTATGTGTGTAAAAAATTGTCTCATTATCCTTATTTTTTATGTAGTAAATGATTTTGCAGTACATTTTTTGTAATTTTCTGTTAGAATTTTCCGTTGCAATTTTCCGTGATGACACAAATTTACCGCAAAATTAATTCCTACATAAATAATATGAATGATGAAATGAAATTTACACACATAAAAGACAATTTATAGGACTACTTAACTCTAAAGTTATAACACTGAATTTTTCTCCATTCTTCTGTAAATAATTTTTCAGTGAAAAATACTTCTCAGTTGTGTCATAATTTTCTGTCGAGCTGTCATTCCAGCTTTAAAGTCACTCAGACATTGGTTTCAACTGTGTTCTGAATCATACAGGTCACAAACCGCGGTATTTGTCGTGTACATTCTCTTTGCACCCAATTTGGGTGGGGGTATTTCGAGGGGGGCTTATTATTTCCCCAGCAAAATTTTAGGGGTGTATTTCAATGCGTGTTAATTCAAGGGGGCGGGGGTTAATACAGTATATACAGTATATAATCGGTGTCACCGCCACCAAAATGCCTGTCACTCACCGTCACCGCCAGAATTTTGGAACATTTTATGTCTATCCTGAAGATTGAAGAACCATTCAAGCAAAGGAAAACTGATCTGCATAGTAGGTTATCGAAGTTGATGTCTTTTACTAACCCCGCATGACTGGCCTCAACTTCAAATGCTCCAAATGGACGATTCATTGCAAGGGTTTAGTGAACGTAGCACTTTATCTTGAACTGAATCTTACCATAATAAAGTCATGTGATAAATTCTGTGATACAGCATCGCACAGTCAAGATCGTATCTAGTGATGGGAAAACTAGTGGTGTAGTGACGCTTGGCGCTATTTTGCCTTGCTGCCATTGGCGCTTCGCGCTGGGGTTCCGAAAAGCGCCATGGTGTTTTTTTGGGCATGGCGCCGAGCGCCAAAAGCGGCATAGCGCATTTCTGTGGCGATAGCGCAAGGCGTCTTGGCGCCAGGCAAAACGCCAGCGCCATGGCGCTTTTACATCGTTATTCCGGACTATTATGAAACGAACGCAGTGTATTTTAAGGAGAACTCCGCAAGCAGCATGCATCTACAATACCGGAAATATTTAAAAACTGGTAGCTAGATATTTTTTTCATTTCAGCCTCCACGGAAAACATCAGCAATTGAGTGAAAAAGCAGAAAAATCCAGCATCATGGCAATATCTACCGTATTACCTCGAATTATCCCCCTCTTGAATTACCCCCCTCGAATTAACCTCCCTCAAAATGGGCTGGGAAAATAATAAACCCCCACTCGAAATACCCCCACCCGGAATGATGTACATCATGTATGCAATGTACATGATGTATTTATTACTGCGTGAATACCTATTTGCATTGCACAGCTATAATACACATAGGTAGACAAGTTTGTTAAGCAATCTACGTTTTTATGTCCAAATAATATCCTGTTTGGACACATTTATTACCTGTTTTGGGTAAGCAAATGCCTATTATTTACTACGATCCTGACAAAAATTTCTGACAAAATAATACCCCCCCTCGAATAACCCCCCCTCGAATTAACCCCCCCTCAAATTTTGCTGGTGATGGGGGTATTTCGAGGTAATACGGTAGTTATAAATACTCAAAAGTTCAAATGTACCATTCTAAAACTACTCCCAAAACTATTTTACTTCAATCATCAACGTCACCAAATCACCTCTTTCTGAACTTAGCAAACAGCACAAACATTGCTTCTACTGTCGCCATTTTGTCCATCGGCGGGCGCCTTTGTCTTTTTAGTCTTTTTGGGGTCCGGTTCTGGCGGCGGTTCAAAAACACTGGTATCGTGCAGCTCAGCGTAACCGTCTATTGAAGCACCCGCCGCTGCACGGGGATTTTTTTATTAAAAAAAATACTTTTTGAGTATTTTGGGATCTTTTTGAGAGTATGAGTATTTTGTCACCATGGCTATTGTATAGTGCAAACTCTTTTGTAAAAATGTAAAATGTTAAAATTGAAGTCTTTCAGACTTCAGATCGGTACAAATCGTTATACGGTAAATTGTGATGATAATCGGTATGGTGAACTTTTCTGTTAAACTCGGCGGACATTATGGAAGTCAGTGGTCTAAGATATTTTTGTTCGAGTGCGGTATAAACTAACGATAGGGTCACATGTGAATTTGGCCCACGTCCCTGCTTGCGTTTCAGACAAATGAGAGTGAGAAACGCATGTTTTATCTTCGCGTCACTGATAAGTATGGCTGCGGAATGCGATAAATCGACCGGAAATGATCGCAAATGGCGGCCCACACACTAGTTGACACATTTGCGATAATTTCTAGTTGCTTTATTGCATTTCACAGCCATAATGAGTGACGCGAACGTAAATCCTGCGTCTTTCACCTCTATTTACGTTACCTGACGCGTGCCAAGTTCACATACGGGATATCTATCACATTCAAACTTTTCCGGTGGAATTCGTCAGCACTGTTTGAGCGATTATCACATTTCACTCACCCATTATGAATTTAATCACCACTTATAATGAATTGTCACATCACTTGTCTACTTGTGAAATCAACACCAGAGAATGCATACCTAATTATCGAAGTTCCATAGCTGGAGAAGGCGGGGTTTCTTTTATCTTATGAATCCATTATAATTATAATTTTTGATATTTCAAACACTCCATAACACGTTAACGTGCAAACAAAATAGAGGTACCTATGCTATACTGTATTTTACAGTATCCCATATCCCTTTTACAATGTTGTTTTTAGAATATTTTTTGAAATTTGTACTCTTGGCAGTAACTGGTAATTTGCTTCAAAAAGATAGTGTAAATATATATAGATCAATCCAAAGAAATCTATAAAAATGATGAAACAGTTGCAGTTTAATATTATTATTTTTCAATGTATAAACATTGTCATGAAATCGAGAGGAAAGCACATAATTTAAATGGAACACTACTTAAATTTACTGATATCTAACAAAAAATTTAAATATTCAAAATTGATGTGTGATCTGATTAAAGCTCATTGTGTGATGAAGCCACTGAAGTTAGCGACCTCTGCCATCGATTCCGGCAACTCTAAGACCATAATGAGTGACTGTCTCTAGAGTGGTTAGATTTTCCCGTTGTAGCCAAACATTCACTTGTCGGCAGCCAATTGTGTTTATTTTGTTGTTTTGTGTTGGAAAGGGGTTTTCAAAGTTATTTTCAGGTACTTTATTGTCGATCAGATACAGTATGAATTACAAAAGCGCAAAGTCAGCGAGCTTCCTAGTCGAAGTTTCTATCGCTAACTTATTTATTTCGCAAGGTCAATTCCAGACTTGGGTCATAAGACTGAAGTAAAAAAGTTGCAGAAACACAGAATTTGTATAGAAAACATGGCTACAATAATTCCCTAAATAAAATGCACAAATAGGATACATTTAGCCCAAACAGTTGGCTTACCCAGCGTGTGTACACATTCAAATAAGTATGGTAAAGAAATACAGCGTACAAATTGGGCGAATAGAAAAACCATTAATCTTGCGAGGCGCTAAGTCGGCAAACTTGGGTGAGTTGCTAATCTGTTTCAATTTGTCAGAAAACATTGACGCAGTTTGGAAACTAATTCAATAGAGTTGGAAACTGGAAATAGTGTTGCAAATGTTCCTAATGATGTAAGTAGAGCAGGGTATAATTTGATATAATGATAATAATCACTTCCTGAAAACGTATGGATGATAAATGATCAAATTGAGACTTATTCAAGGTAAATGGATATATTAAATGAGCAGGGTTCATAATAAATATATTAAATATTATGTGAGCAGGGTTCTAATAAAAGACATTTATTTGACTCAAATAGTAAAGCATTGTGAAGCTGAATAATATGCCTACACGAAGGGCTATGTAAATACGTGCTAGTAAGCACATTAGTTGACTAAATATAACATTTTACAGGATTTGAGTTTCCCAAATTTCAAGTAAACCATGTAAATGTATATATTAAAATAATCAGAAAATTACGGTGAATCGAATGAGCCTAATTTTATGTTCATAAACCTGAATATAACATAATTGACATTTTAACTTGAATATTCCACATAAACCTACCAATAACTTATAAGACACTTTCTTTATCAAATATTCTCCATGGATTATAATTAGTTTGCGTGGTTGAATTACCGTATTTGCTTGAATAATCCCCCTGGGGGATTATTATTTCGTCAGACTTTTTTGATGGGGGATTATTCAAGGGGGGGATTATTCAAGGGGAGGAATTATTATTTTGTCAGAATTCTCAAGCATGTTGCCATCAACTCATTCGACAAAACATGCTTTATTTACACAAAAACATGCTATTCTTGTTCAAATTAGACATAAAAAATTGATCGTATGCCTTGAGGGGGGGATTATTCAAGGGGGGGGATTATTTTTTCCTCACTCATTTTACAGGGGGGATTATTCGAGGGGGGGATTATTCAAGGGGGGGAATTATTCAAGCAAATATGGTATATAGTGCGCGAAATAGGTAAATGGTGCAAATGAATCTAATTATCAAATCTCTGTATTCTCTATCCATCCATTCCACCATGGTCAACACACATTGTACCATGGTTCCCAGTGTGATCATTCCCAGCAGTATCTGAATAATAAAAAACACGATTAAATGTGTATTTGATAGATTGAATCAATTGAGTTTACAATGAACACACAGCATGCTTTGCACAGATTTCATGGTAATTTCATGAATAGAGTCATGTGGTAAATTCAATGTTTTTTTGTTTCATAGTGAAACCAATTTTTATGGTAAAACATATTACCATATTACCTCGAATCATCACCCTCTTGAATTAACCCCCCCTCGAAATACCCCCCCCCCCTAAAATTCGGCTGAGGAAATGATAAACCCCCCTCAAAACCCCTGATACCCCCCTAAAATTGAGTGTAATGGGAACGTACCTGACAAATACCGCAGTTTGTGATCTGTACAATGCAGAACAGACGTTAAAACTGATGATTGAGTGATGTTAGGGAAGGGTTTATGTGTATATACAGTTATATATAGGGTGTCAAATTTCCGTTTTCCATTTTCCGCAGACAATTTTTTCCATTTTTCGTTCTGTTTTCCAGCTGCTGAAATTTTTTTCCATTTTCCGTTCTGTTTTCTGGCTACTTTTTTTTCCGTTTCCGTTTTTCCAGCTCATTTTCCGTTTTCTGGCTAAACTTTCAGTTTTTCCGCCTTTTTTCCATTTTCCGCCTCAATTTCCAGTTTTTCTGCCTTTTTTTCATTTTCCGCCTCAATTTTCCATTTTTTCCACCTCCACCTCAATTTAACTTTTTTCTGGCTCAACTTTCTGTTTTCCCTCGACTATACCCCCTCGGATTATCGCCCCTCAAATTTTGCTGGTGAAATAATAAACCCCCTGGGTGTATTTCGAGGTAATACGGTAGTTTGGTTTATTATTCAGATGGGATATGGCAGATCTCCATGCAAATTGTGTAGTCTGAAGAATACTACTGTATATGCCATCATGGTTATGAGTAACTGTGGAAGGAAACTCTTTTTTCGGTTCTTTTCAATCACTATGGTCATTATATTTTTCATCAAAATAAACACACAATAAACAGATTTTTCATCACTCTCTTCTTCATCAGAAAAATACTTATGAATTGTTTTCCCAATAATCCAGTCTCCCATCTGAAACAAATTGATTATGCAGACACCAATCCATAGTTCAAGTTGGCCACCTTCAATGCAATGGTTAAATATACATCAAATGCAAATAGGGGTTTTTCTTTTAATTCTGGAGGTAGATTCACAAATGACCCACCGAAGTTTGACAGAAGAACATCAAATGATATGCCATATTCTTGGGTAAACTGTTTGTAACCAACTCTTGAGTGGTAGATGAAAATTGTACTTGTTTTGTTTGGGTTTCATTTCTGAATATATAAACATCTGCAATTGCACAAGTTTCAAATTACAACGAACTACGTATTATAAAACTTACACTACCAAATTTCGTGTTGTAGTTTCCAATCCTCCACTCATCATTGTGTGCATAACTTACAGTGGCAGTGATTTCATACCTGTCACATTTTTGCTTACAATCCCGCACACAGCTGTCATTTTTCAAGCCCCTCACAACCAATGGTCTGACACACATAATAAACTGTTTTGGGGTACAAAAATCTTTTTGGGAGAGGCCCAACACATTGTGTGTGAAAATGGTACAGTTGCATATGCCTGCAAAAGTGTAATTGCTTAGAAAAAGCCAGTTTTGGTGAAATAAAGTTGAATATCAGTTTGAAAATCACTTTTTGCTTTATTTAGGAAGCATTGATATTGGCAGCCTGCCCTTGAATATTGTGGAAAGTTCTCCAGTGCTGACTCGTTGCTGCAGTACTGTGACACAGAAATGAAACGTGTCGCATCCAACTGCAAATGTTGAGCATTAACTTTGTCAAATAAGCATATGTCAGTAACTACATTGTATGTACAATACCAACACAAAAACGCTTACACTGATGTAGGCCCTGGTTTGCCTTGGCACAAATATTGGGTTGTGCAAATTTGGTGCCCACTCCCCATCCAAGTTCAAGTGAACACCATTGTCAAAACCTTGATTCAAAACACCCCTGGGTTCATCATCATTGAGCAACCTCAGTACTATTCTGCAATTTACCAGCCAAAATAGTAAATATTTACTTTTTTCTACAGGTTATTTGTGCACCCAGCTCAAAATATCCATTTGATGTGATTATGCAAAAAAAATACATACAGAAGATTTACATAACACACAATTAGTAAATATTTATGAAACGAGTATAATATTTTACTCACTGCAATCCAGCAGCGGGGCCTGGCAGCGCCTGGTTGCTCAGCATGGAAGTGTTCAGTGTCCAGCACATCCCAGACGGTGTCAGGATTGGCTGCCAATTTTCATTTGTGGACGTTTTGATTGATTTTTTAGGAATAGCTAGCAATTAAAAGGAAAAGAGAAATGCACAGGAAAAACAGACCCATAAAAGTTTGGAACAATCATATTTCTCTTCTTCAAAAGTGCACTTTGAGGCAAATCTATGCTGCATGCTGATGTTGTGGAAGAAATCGCGGTAATCAAATTCTGCATTGTGCACTTCATTACTCAATAGCTAAATAATAAAAATGATGCCATTCTGGAACTATTTAACTACTGAGTAACAGTGACAGAATTTTCGGCGCTCACTGAACAAGGCATCATCACACCAAGCCAACAGGCCAACAGGGATTGTAGCTAAATATTCCAGTATACCCCATATCTACCTGGATATTCCTGTATAAAATCTTGGTACAGTGGTTCCATGCTATCAACATACTTTTTTAATGCAGCATTTTTCCTCGTTCTCTTATAATTGTTGAAACCATAAAAACCTGCCCTCAAATATTCCAGTAATTCAGTACTGACACCCAATCTATCGACTTGTTTCTGGTCCATCCATTGATTAGGGCATATTTGCATGTAGGGCAATAACACCTGAGTGACAATACAGTGACATTATCATACTATTTTGTATAGATATGTTAGTAATTTATGTCCAAATATATCCTGTTTGGTTACATTTATGACCAGTTTTGGGTATGTAAAAGCCTGGTATTCACTGATGATGATTTTAGATGAAATAATAACCCCAACTTGAATAAGCCCCCTTGAATTAATCCCTCTCAAAATTTTCTTGCGAAATAATAAACCCCCTGGGGTATTTCGAGGAAAGACGGTACAGCAGTGAGAAGACAAATGGCGATCTATTTACCAACCTCGTTTTCATTCACGTATTCATATGTTACCATGGGTCGCTGATCTCTGTACTGCACAAACACCACCCAACAAAAATAGAGTGAAACAACAAGGCAAATGACCCAAAAGGTTCTTAAAAGATAACCTTTCAGTATTAATCTAGTTAACAGGCCCATTTTTGAAACTCATTTCATCTGATCTGACCAAGTTTTTAAATGCAAATGCCGATGTGAATTCTTGGAGGGTCGTAGCCTGAATCTGAAGGGTCAGCGGGAGGGAGCTTATGCAAGCTTGTGTATCTCATAAATACACTGCTTAGTGTGTCACTGCATCAGAGCAGTTGTTTGTTGATTGTGTGTTTACATAATGGGAGGGATGTAAAGTAAGTAGTTTCATGTCACCGTGTTAGAATCATCTCAAAAGCAATCTCTCTCAAGCATCTCAAAATGAGACAGTGAAAATGCAATTTTATGCCATTTTTTATATCCCCTTTCTCAAAAAATAAATTGGGGAATGTGCTGGGCTTTGTGATGTTTGTTCAGTGAAACTACATCATTATCTGATTGAGTCTAGCTGTCTGGTTCACATCCCAGACCCTGTCAAATGTCATGCAAAGTTTTAAAAGTCATGGAAAATGCAATGCAAAATGATTTTGCAAGGCATTTTTCATGATTTTTGACACTTTGCATGACGTTTGACATTTTACATGGCTTTTTACAGGGTCTGGGAGTGCCCCCTTTTAGCAGCCATAGATCACTATGAAGTAATTAACAAACTAAAATGACTCAACCCTCAACTTGAACATGTAAAAGAGGTATTTTACCTAAACAAATAATGACTGATAATATAGCTTAAGATTCCTATCCTAACAAATAAAAAAGTTTCACAAGAAATGAGATGAAAGTTCAATCATTCAAGGAGATTTCATTCCCTGATCAAAGGACATCAAAAATATCATTGGATTGTATTTATATTATGACTTATTCACATGATGAAAACATTTATTGAAGTAGTCACAACAGTTACGTAGCAGGGTTGACAAGATCCCAGAAAAAAATAAAAATGATATAAAAATAAAATGGAAAATTGGAGAATAAAAGAAAATAAAATAAAATGGAAAATTAATAAAATAAAAATACAATTTTACTAAAATTTGAATTTTTGTAACATTAAAATGTACTAAAATTGTACAAAAACTCAAGTGTCTTTAAAATTCTATAAAAAGTTCTCTATCATGTTGCTTAAGTTCCTAGCTGCCAATTTGCAGAACTAGTGCCTTGTTGTATCTTTCATTGTTGTGATTGAAAAACATTTTTGCTGAAAATTGCAAATTATTACAGTTTTACAACATTTTCACCTTAAAAATCACTAATTTGTGATTTTTTCCCATTTTCATTGATCCATACCTTGAAAAAGCCTATATTTTGAACCCCGCAAGCCCTCCCCACCCCCCAAAAACAAACAAACAAATTTTTAGCTATTTTCCCTCACAAGGAGCAATTAGCTGCGTATCAATCCAGCCCCCTTGAGGGTCAAAATTCAAGCTACCTATACTCGGCGTACATGATACTCTGCCCTCGCACTCATTTATGTCTCACGTTGGAAGCGTGCCAATGATGATGAAGCATGCGATTTTTGTATGAAAGATAAAAAATCATTTTTGTGAATGAGTTAACGTATAGCGTTATAACAGTGATGACTTTTTATAAACTTTTTATGTAAATCGAATGCGTATAAAAATCGTTGGCGGGAGCCATGCGTGGAGGGTGTAAAGTGACTGAGTATACCTCGCAACCTGTGTCACAAGTCTAAATGAAATTTTTGTATTCATCTGCATGCTTCTAGCGTGCAGATTGTTTTATGGCCTCATGGCAACGTTGTATTAGCGGAATAGTTGATTTGCGAAATGCTTAATATAATGAAAATGAGCAGTGACATGTGGGTCACATGCAGTGACATGCAGCATAAGCAAGCAGAGTTGTCAAAATACTGGTATTTTTGGAAAGCGTAAGCATAAGCGTAAATACACTTTCCAAATTTTGAGTATGAATACTAAAGCGTAAGGTATTTTTTAAATACTGAGGACAGCGTAAAAAAAAATAAGCGTAAAATTTTTCTGAAAGTGCTCTTGCTGTTGGGGATCAGAACACATTATAATTTTCACATTTGGGTGAAAAAACAAGTCATTTTGATGCATAATTCCAGCAGTAGCATCACACAAGTCTGAAGTTTTTTCATCATTTGTTCATATCTAATACTATATTTTCAGTGCATGACTGCATCTTCGCAGTTTTTGTATACTCCGTTGACCACACGCTATTAATTTTTCTGAAGGAGACACTCCATCATGATATTATCATTTATACAATCAAAGTTATTCCAAAAAGAAAAGAAACATATCAGGAAAAACATAAGCAGCCTTTTATGCAACTCCACCTATTTTTCTTCAAATATTTTTTTTGCATATGATTTTTAACTCATTGCGCGTGCACACGCTAGTGTACTGCCACATCTAGGTAAATTCATAAATTGGCTTTGAACGCATTTGAGTTTACTTAAATTAGTTATTCGTAATCCCAATCAACTGCGGTTGACAGACGCCTCATTCTGGTAATCTCAAATGCGTTCAAAGTCGATTGATGAGTTTACCAAAATCTGGCCATAAACTACCTAGTTTGCGCAGCGCCATTTAGTACCCGAGTATTTCAGCCAGGGAAGTGAAAAAAAGCTTACAGGTATTTTATGAAAGCATAAGCATAAGTGTAAATATAAATAGCTGGGTATTTCGGGTAAGCATAAATACGCTTTTGCAACTCTGGTATAAACATGACTCTGTTTGACACTTCATCAATTTCATTGGTGCAATATGTGTATATTTTCAGATAAACACCACACCAATAAAGTATACTCAGTGGGCATCACACTTACCTAGTATGAATACCTACCATAACCCATCGGAATAATTAGGCTGTCAACTTTCTGGTTTCCATTTTGGCTTTCCGCAGGCAAGTTTTTTTCCATTTCCATTTTTTGGCTGCTAATTTTTTTTCCATTTCTGTTTCCATTTTTCTGGCTCATTTTCCGTTTTCTGGCTAAATTTTCAGTTTTTCCACCTCTTCCCATTTTTCAGCTCAATTGTCTGTTTTTCCAACTTTTTCATTTTCCAGCTCAATTTTCTGTTTTCTGTTTCAACCAAAGAGGTAGACATGCATGCAGGTTCTCAATAATCTGAATTTTGTCTATTTCTAACAAGATTTCTGCCAATTTTTTATTTCTGGATAAATTTCTGCCATTATTTTCAGTTGCCAGCAAAATTTCAGCAATTTTTTCCCTTTCCAGCAAAATTTTAAAAAAATTCCGTTTTTGTTTTCCGGCCATTCATTTTTCCGTTTACCATTTTTCGGCAAGTGCAAATTTTTTCCTTTTCCGGTTTCCAGCAAGCGCAAAAAAATTTCCGTTTCAGTTTTCCGCCAAAAAGTTTTTGTTGATAGCCTAGAAATAATGAACCAAAAACTATGCAGTTTTTCATCATAATATTTCATTTTACTATGGAAAAATCTATTACGAAATTTGTCACAAGATTTAATTCATTAAATTATGGTAGGATTCTGCGCATACTTTGCTGTCGGCCGAGTATATATAAATTTGAAACATTTACGCCGCGTGGATCGAACTGACTCACTTGAGTATTTATTAAGGACGTAATGAACAACCGAAGATTGAAGAACCATTCAAGCAAGGGAAAACTGATCTGCATAGTAGGTTATCGAAGTTGATGTCTTTTACTAACCCCGCATGACTGGCCTCAACTTCAAATGCTCCAAATGGACGATTCATTGCAAGGGTTTAGTGAACGTAGCACTTTATCTTGAACTGAATCTTACCATAATAAAGTCATGTGATAAATTCTGTGATATAGCATCGCACAGTCGAGATCGTATCTAGTGATGGGAAAACTAGTGGTGTAGTGACGCTTGGCGCCATTTTGCCTTGCCGCCATTGGCGCTTCGCGCTGGGGTTCCGAAAAGCGCCATGGTGCTTTTTTGGGCATGGCGCCGAGCGCCAAAAGCGATATAGCGCATTTCTGTGGCGATAGCGCAAGGCGTCTTGGCGCCAGACAAAACGCCAGCGCCATGGCGCTTTTACATCGTTATTCCGGACTATTATGCAACAAACAAATAAACCTCCCTCAAAATGGGCTGGGAAAATAATAAACCCCAACTCGAAATGCACCCCGGAATGATGTACATCATGTATGGAATGTACATGATGTATTTATTACTAGGGTGTCAAATTTCCGTTTTCCGTTTTCCGTTTCCGTTTTCCGCAGGCAATTTTTTTCCGTTTTCCGTTCCGTTTTCCGGCCGCTGAAATTTTTTTTCCGTTTTCCATTCCGTTTTCCGGCCACTTTTTTTCCGTTTCCGTTTTCCGGCTCATTTTCCCTTTTTCGGTTAAATTTTCAGTTTTTCCGCCTTTTTTCCGTTTTCCGGCTCAATTTCCAGTTTTTCCGCCTTTTTCCGTTTTCCGCCTCAATTTCCTGCTTTCCGCATCATTTTACCCTTTTCTGGCTCAACTTTCTGTTTTCTGTTCCAGCCAAACTGGTAAACAGTCATGCAGATTGTCAATTATGTGAAAAAAATTCCGTTTCCAGCAAAATTTCAGCGAATTTTATCGTTTTTTTGGCAAAATTTCAGCAAATTTTTCCATTTCCATGCAAATTCCATTTTTCCGTTTCCGTTTTTCCGGCCCCTTTTTCCGTTTTCTGGCCACTGAAATTTTTTTTCCGTTTCCGTTTCCGTTTTCCGCCAAGTGCAAATTTTTTTCCGTTTTCCGTTCCGTTTTCCGGCCGCTGAAATTTTTTTTCCGTTTCCGTTTTCCGTCAAAAAAATTTTTTGACACCCTATTTATTACTGCGTAAATATTTGCATTGCACAGCTACACATAGACTAGTTTGTGTAGCTATCTACGTTTTTATGTCCAAATATATCCTGTTTGGACAAATTTATTACCTGTTTTGGGTAAGCAAATGCCTACTATTCACTACGATCCTTATGAAAATTTCTGACAAAATAATAACCCCCCTCGAATAACCCCCCCTCGAATTAACCCCCCCCCTCAAATTTTGCTGGCGATGGGGTATTTCGAGGTAATACGGTAGTTATAAATAGTCAAAAGCAAATGTACCATTCTAAAACTACTCCCAAAACTATTTTACGTCAATCATCAACGTCACCAAATCACCTCTTTCTGAACTTAGCAAACAGCACAAACATTGCTTCTACTGTCGCCATTTTGTCCATCGGCGGGCGCCTTTGTCTTTTTAGCCTTTTTGGGGTCCGGTTCGGGCGGCGGTTCAAAAACACTGGTATCGTGCAGCTCAGCGTAACCGTCTATTGATGCACCGGCCGCTGCACGGGAAATTTTTATAAAAAAATACTCTGAGTATTTTGGGATCTTTTTGAGTATGAGTATTTTGTCACCATGACTATTGTATGGTGCAAACTCTTTTGTAAAAATGTAAAATGTAAAAATTGAAGTCTTTCAGACTTCAGATCGGTACAAATCGTTATACGGTAAATTGTGATGATAATCGGTACGGTGAACTTTTATGTTAACTATAAATTCGATGCGGTGCGAAAACTGTGTATGATTAGAGAATTCGATAACAAAGCGATAATAAACTCACGTTTCTCTCTTTGAGTCACTTCCCACAGTGATTTGTTTATATTCTTCAGTAAAAAGTAGGTATTCATCTTACCTACACCCTTCACATCAATTTCACCCCTAAATTCAAATTCGAATGCATTTTTGCTATCTGCTTGGCTGATAGCCAAATCATAGGTCGCCTGAGATAACTGGATCCTGCAAATAAATGTATATTAGACAGTCCCTTTTCCAAATTGCAGTTGTAAAATCTCACTTTGCAGGAACTCCATGGCTCTCCATTTTATTGGCCAAAATTGGCGTATCGCCAAAAAGACAAAAGCGTGGCATCTTTTTGCCCACCACGCCAGTGAGCACGGGACCCGAGTGAACTCCTGCAAAATTTTATGTATGAAGTAAAAAAAAATACCTAAAAATAAGCTAAAACTTCGCGGGAAAATAAAAATTGATTTAGAAATTTCCACTGAATAAATTTTTCGTTAAATTTATTAGAATTTGGATAACAATGTTGTAATTAAATAAATATGTAAATGCGCTTGGAATGTCCTTGGAACATGTCATGTAACATGCGGTATTACCTCCAATAGTAGCTATACGTATAAAAAATTGGCATGTCTCCAAAAGAGGGACAATGGCAACATGAACAGCACAGCAATGGCAACATTTCCCCCCCCCCTCACAAACCAGCCCTAATCTGGAGCGGCCACTGGGTGCCGGGCTTGAGCACCTGCTTGCTCTCCCACTGCATGCCCAGCGCCATGTTCAACGTGTGCGCGTGGTGCTGCGGCGACTGCTCGGGCACGCCCGCGATCGACATGTACGCGTCGCCCACCGTTTCTACCTGCAGAGTGGGCTGGGGTACGCTTGTAGACAGTTTTCTGGGTATCAATTGTGGATATAGGCAACTTGTAGTTGGCCTTTGTATGTATTAGCTCCTGTGTTATCCATTCACGATATTTTTCCTTCCCTATTTAGGGGGGGGGAATAAACAGATGTAAACACCTTCCCGGTTACGTCCGGCACCCTATTTTTGATTTTACTTGTGACACCCTATCTCCAGTTCTAGAGCGCGCCAGAAGCTGAAACTTGGAGGGGGGTATTGGTGCAACCCCCCTCTACTTCGTATGTATTTGGGGGGTAGCAGCGGGCGAGCACTGATACGCACACGTGCCCGATACGCACATATGCCCTTTTTTCACTTGACACTTTTTCAAGTGATTTTCAGATATGAGTAAAGTGAAAAAAAGTTGTGCAATGACATTAGTAAACGTTTTCACTTCACTCATATCTGAAAATCACTTGAAAATGTGTCAAATGAAAAACAGTGAAAAATGGCTATTTTTCACTGTTTTTTTCACTTGACACATTTTCAAGTGATTTTCAGATATGAGTGAAGTGAAAAAAGTTCACTAATGTCATTGCGCAACTTTTTTTCACTTTACTCATATCTGAAAATCACTTGAAAAAGTGTCAAGTGAAAAAAACGGGCATATGTGCGTATCGGGCACGTGTGATCATCAGGCCTGCCCCGTAGCAGCGACCCCTCTCAGGGTGGGTAGCCCTAAGTGGAAATTTTTTTGGCTTTTATGGTGTCCCACAGCAGGTCCGGCACCCGCTGATTTCTGAGCTGTGGGAGGGGTATAAATCTAAAATTTTGGGGATGTGTTACCAACACCCCACTCCTACTATACCCTATTCAATAATGTGAGATTGATGTGAAAAATTTCTAAAAAATTCTCTTATTCTCTAAAAAAACACCACACCAAAACCCAATAGTTGGATGACAAAAAATTCACGTTTTGGTATTTTTTATTAGACACTTGAAGAGCTGGTTTACGAGAGTTTAAAGGGAACGGTTTGATGTTTAAAGTTATGTAACAAATCATACCTCTAAAACGCATGCATTGCAAAATTTACTTGGGGGGAATTTCAAAGTGTGAATTTTGTAAATTTTTGTTCCTGCAATTATGTCATTATGATGTCATAAAATTCGCCCTAAGTAAATTTTGCAATGCAGGCATTTTAGAGGTATGGTCTTTACTTTAACATGACTTTAAACATCAAACCCTTACCTTTAAAGTATCGTAAACCATCTCTTCAAGTGTCTAATAAAAAATTTCCAAAAAGTGAAATTTTTGTCACCCATCTATTGGGGAGTGGTGTTTTTTAGAGAATAAGGGAATTTTTGAGAAATCTTTCACATTAATGTCACATTATTGAATGGTGTATAATAGGGGAGTGGTGTTGGTAACACAACCCCAAAATTTTAGATTTATACCCATCCCACAGCTCAGAAATCAGCGGGTGCCGGACCTGCTGTGGGACACCATATAAGCCAAAAAAAAATTTGCACTTAGGGCGAACCAACCTGAGAGGGGTCGCCGCGACACCCCCAATTCATGCGAAGTAGAGGGGGGTTGCGCCAATATCTCCCCCCAGTTTCAGCCTCTGGGGCGCTCTAGAACTGGGGGGATAGGATGAAAGAAGTAAAATCAAAAAATGGGTGCCGGACGTGACCGAGAAGGTGTTTATTAATCAAAACTAAATCGATGCACCAGACTAGTGATGTAAAAGCGCCATGGCGCTGGCGCCAAAGTAAAAAGCGTGATTGTGCTTTTGGCGCTTGGCGTTATTTTTGACATGCGCCAGGAACAAAATGCCTGACGCTGGCGCTTAGCGCTAGCGCCAAAGCAAAAAGCGCCATGGCACTTCTGGCGCTTGATACCATTTTGCTCTGGCGCCATTGTCGCTGGGGTTTGGAAAGCGCCATGGCGCTTTTGGCGCCTGGCGCCAAAGTTACGGCGCTTTTTACATCACTACACCAGACACCTTGATTACTCAGACAACTCCTTTAACAGCGTGTCCCAAAAAAACACAGAAAAAATCACAGAGAACACAAAGGCTAACCTTGTACAATCCGTGAATTTGCACGAGTCTGTCAAAGCGCAGATACAAATCATTCAGCAGATTGACAACATCGTAGGGGGTGCATTTTGACGAGATGGTCGTGAAGCCGACAATGTCCGTGAATACTATGCTCGACTCATTGTACTCGCCTGAAATTTGGCAACTTGTATTCAGGGTTAATGCATGTTTTTGCTGATTGACTTGAAGTTGAAAGTCATGTCACAGAAGATTTTGCAGAGATAAATAAACTGTTTGTGTTTGATTTGTGTGACATAAATATTTTGAATACTTGAATTAGGTGTCAAATTTATGTATAAATGCATACTTACTGTTGAGGACACTCAGCTGAGATTTACTCAACAACACTTATTCAGAAAACAACACTTTTTCATTTTTGATCCAGCACAAAACACTCTCAGAAAAAGTTGCAAATTTCATGTAGGTAAAAATGACCACAAAAGTACTTGTATTTACAAGACCCACTCACAAGCATCCACAGTTTTGCCAGCCCTGAGCGCATCAGCCACAGAAGCTGGCAAAAGCTCTTTGAGCAGTGTGTCAGTCTTTTGTTTCTCAACCGCCAAGGTATCGGACATAATTTTCACCTGTTTGATAGTCTCTTCGAGTTTCTTGCTGTATGTTGATTAAAGGAAGGCAGCGGTTAATTAATTTGGTATGCCACAGATTCCAAGAATTTTTTTTCAATGTTTTGTTTTATTTGTGTGTGCATTTGTTTTTAGAGAGGCTCAACACTTCCCATTGCCATCATCTCTTAACAGCATCACAAATATGGTCATATTAAAAATCAAACAACAATAAACAGTCAGTCAAAGGTTATCCCAAATCCCCAGCATGCCATGTTATTCCAAAGGCATGCCAGCGATATCCATATTTGGTGCCAGTCCCAGACCCTGTAAAATGTCATGTGTCATGTGAAAGACCCTGTAAAATGTGTAACGTCATGTAAGCCACCCTGTAAAGTATCCAAATCTTATTCTATTGTATCCAAATCTTATGTTTTTGTATCATAATGTTACGTAACGTTTGGATACAATAGAATATAAGATTTGGATACGTTATGCATCACATTTGACAGGGTCAGGGTCTTTTTACATTTTACAGGATCTTTTACAGTGTCTGGAACCGCCCCCAGATGCCTGGATAGCACCAACGTGACAAACAACTCCATCACAACACCCTCACCCACTTCAAGTCCATCTGGCTCATGCGGCTCTGGTTTAACAGAATCAAGTCTCTGGTGGCGTCGTGCATGGGTATGTCGCGCAGGTGCATCGAGTGCTCCAGGAGGCCGCGCACCGTCTGCACGTTCGGCGAGCACAGGTACAGCATCTTCTCGCCCCCTTCCAAGAGGGACATTTGACCTGGGGGGGGTGAGATGCTAGGACATAAAGTGGTGTGCACGGACGTAAACATGAATTGTTATTTTTGGTAAATATTCTGATTGAGTGTGCAGCACATTATTGACTCCATTTGACTTTTACAGAGTCCAACCTTTAACTTCGAGGTTCTTAGCATGATCAGTCTCGGTCGACGCGGTTGCTGTATTTGCGATGTGCGGCCTGAGTCAGAAGAAATAAAGTACCGTATTTCCTCGAAATATCCCCACCCTCGAAATACCCACCCCTGAAAATTTGCACAAAAATAGAACCCCTGGGGGTATTTCCAGGAAATACAGTGAGAAAGTTTGGGAGCAAGGCTGTCAGTGTCACATTAGCGAAATAGGGTAGTCTTGCCCTGACGTTTCATTGCCTAAAACCGTTTCATTGTTAGTTGTAGTTACAGTATATCCTCGAATAAGTCCCCGGGGAAATATTTTTTCATCAGAATTTTTTGAGGGAGGACTTATTCGAGGGAAGACTTATTCGAGGGGGAAGTTTTTCGAGGCGTGGTGTTAATTTTTACGTCAGAATATTAACTAAAATTCATGATCAATATATTGTATAAATGGGGTTATATTCATGCTGTATCTGTATTTAATGCAATGAAATCAATGTTAGTAAACAGCATTTGCAAAAGAACACATTCATTTTAATGTAGGTACACGTAAATTTTTACAGCAGTTTTATACATTACAACTTTCCCACCAATAGTGTAAGGGGGGAGTTAATCGAGGGGGCAGTTATTTTTTCCTTGGTCAGCCAACAGGGGGGGGGGGGTATTCGAGGGGGAGGACTTATCCGGGGATTTACGGTAGGTAGATCGGCATTAGCAAAATATACGTGTCATTCACCTTGCAACGAGGACAAAAACGCTGTTGCGATTCCTCTGAAAATTGTGAAATGACATTGGCATGTCGGGGTATTCCAGCTTGAACAAATCTAACAGTTTCGTCTGGCGCGGCAGCAGAAATGGAAAACTGCGAATGGGAAAAAGGAGAAAAATAACCGGAGAAAACAAACAAATTTTCCAAAAATTCTAATTTACATTCTTTTGATTTCATCGCCGACATGCAATATGAACAAATCGGCATCAAAGCAGACGTGATATGGGAACGCCTTTGTAAAATCAGCCAGCTTCAAGAAACTGAGATCACCAGCCTCGACACCCTGAAAAAAGTCGATAAAAAGTTAACTTCGGGGCCGAAAATTGACTGAGAGAGAATTTTTACCGAATCGCTAGGGCTAAGACTGATTAGCGAACGGCGCACAAAAGACTTGTTGATTTCAGGACCCTCGCTCTTCGATTTGACCTGCATGTGAATGTCAAAGAAATTTGAGTGTCAAACAAAAGTTCATGTAAAATGTCCACCATTTGAATTTTGAATATCGTTTTTGATTGAATAAGTTCCCCTTGAAAAATTCCCCCCCATGTTCAACGAGTGAGAAAAATAACTCCCCCTCGAATGACATACAATAAATTTTTGACAGAAGATAATTTCCCTGTGGAATTTTTCGAGCAAATACGGTAGACGCAAATTAGCCACGTAAATTACCATGCTTATGTGAAATATGACATATTCATGCAGAGAACCATCTTCCATTTCCTCCTGTTTCCGTTCTGACACCTTCATCACGATGTCAACATCGAATAAGCGCCGCGCAGCTTCGCGCACCACACCTGCACATTTTTGTCAAATTTGAACCACGGGCCTTGGCCCTGTCGACTGAGACCTAGTACACATCTAAACCCATTATACATCTAAACCTGCACACCCATCTAATTCTTATATCCATCCATCACACATCTAGGATTAAGAGATTAGCATATTGTTTGACACACCCGCTCTACAGTGGGCGGCAAACACAAAGGCATAGACCTCTATGCCTCTGTGTTTACCACCAACTGTACAGCAGGCCATGTCCACTAATATCACTATCATACAACCAAATTCGGAGGCGCTGACGATGGAAATAATGCATGCTGCCAGCGCCGCTGCATCATGAGCTATGCTTGATTGAATGATAGACGTTTATCGATCCAACATGTAGATAAACGCTGTTTACCCACAGACTCTGTCTAGATGTGTAATGGGTTTAGACGTGTACCGCCACAGCCCCCCACCCTGTCACGAGAACGGTTTGAAATAAAGTTCCAAATACCGTTTAAGTGACAAGTATGGTTTCAAATTTGTCAAGCGCTATATTTTTGCATGGTTTATTTTGAAAATCCATTTACTCGCAACTTGACGCCGGATTTGAAACTTTTTTACCTGACATGTGGGACGAAATCATGGTGTTGTGACCAACGATGGGTAAGTTCTCCACAAAAAAACACTTTCTGTGTTTTGAGTTTTTCAAAAATGAATACCTGTGTTTTGAGTTTTTTTCTCGAAAAAAACTCGAGTAACTCTGTTTTTATTTCTGTTTTTTTTGTAAAAACTCGAGTTTTTTGAGTTTTTTTCTAAAAAACTTGAGTTTTTTCCAAAAAATTCGAGTTTTCCACCAAAAAATTCTATTTACAGCATTTCTATCTCGAAACAGTGGTTTTCTTATAAAATATTGGTTTTACACATGTTTTAACCCCACATAACATTTGTGTATTCATTCAAATGTCAAAAAAGTCCATAAAAATGTCCACAATGAGGACATCAACATCACAACACCAGCAACAAAATGTCCAGAAACGACAATTTATGCAGTACTCCAAAATTCTTCAATGGATGTGCACTGTATGGAAGACTACGGAATTGATTTGAACTACAACTACCATTTACCTCGAAATACCCCCATGGGGGTTTATTATTTCATCAGAAAGTTTTGTAAGGATCATAGAAAATAGTAGGCATTTACGTACCCAAAACAGGTTATAAATGCGTACAAACAGGATATATTTGAAATAAACATGTAGATAGCTACACAACCTAGTACAGTCTATATGTAGCTGCAATGCAAATTAGCAGTAATAAATACATCATGTACATTGGATACATGATGTACATCATCCCGGAGGGGGCTATTTCGAGGGGGGGGCTTATTATTTCACCAGTCCATTTTGAGGGGGGTTAATTCAAGGGGGGGTTCATTCGAGATAATAAGGTATACTTAAATGTCGAAACTTAAATTGTCAAATCCACCATGAGATGTGCATGCCATCTTGAATTTCTTTTTTTGTACCATTATAAAATATGAATACATTATGTACATATTTACATACTATACATGCTTATCTTATCTTGTTTAGTTTAACTGAATTAATGTGCATTCAACCGCTTCGCTGAAAAAAACACAAAAACTCAAAAAAACTTTTCTGTGTTTCCGTGTTTCTGTGTTTCTGTGTTCTCCAAAAAAAAACTCTATTGAGTTTTGAGTTTTTCAAAATTTATGAGTTTCCGTGTTTCTGTGTAAAACAAAAACACAGAAACTCAATGAGTTTCTGTGTTCAATTTCTGTGTTTTTTCCATCGTTGGTTGTGACATTTAGCTTACTATTTATGCGGTTGGATAACGCTGGACATCGCTTGGATACGGTCGGATACACAGTAGAGCTAAATATTTCCTGAACCTAAAGGCTATTTACAAAAGGTCGCCTGATAATGGTGCTTTTTCAGCATTTATGATTTGCTGATGGAGCAATGTGATATCTCGCTAATTACCAGTTAATTACTGGAGAACGGATGCACAGCAAAAATCAAAGCAGTTGTCTTTGCGACCGGCCGGTCAATTTTCAGCGATTTTGTCCTTCTTACAAAAGTATAAGTGCAGAATAAAGCGAGAACCGGCCAAAAATCTGAAAGAATTTCGTCATCCAGTTAGGTAACTTCTCGCAAACTAAACGCAAACCGCAAAGTCAAAATAAAAGTTCGCTAAAGCCATTCCTGACCAAACCAGCCTTTAACAATCGGATACAGCCCATTTCTCTTCGAATGGTAATGCAGCGTAATTGAACCATCATCATTTGCCTCCGATCGGAACGATGGGCCCACCATTGTTATGTTCGCGTACACCTGGCAAAGTGGCACTTTAAAGTTGTTTTGAATTTTTGTTGGTGCATTGAAATTCGGGTGATTATTTAGGCAGTGTGAAATAATTGTGGTAGTTTTTGGTGGTTTGGCTGGTTGTCAATTTCTGGACTCATTGTCATTAGCAAAAACCAGGAAATGGCACAAATCCAATGACAATATTTTTTTATGTCAGCCTATATCATGTCGCTATTATATACAGTGGAATGATCATAACTTTGCAATGACATTCACACAGTCTATCACATAACGCAATATTTCGTTTTATAAATAAATACAAGCACAATCGAAGTCAGAACAACTGATTTTACCACGTGATCGATGAAGTAGTGAAGATTGTCCAAATTGTCCAGGAAACTCTGAAAGATTTCATGTTTAAATGTCTGAATTCTAAAAACTGTAATTAAAAAAGTGCCTAATTGGCCAAAGTAATACAGTAAAAAAGGATATATTATAACACCTTGAGATCGGTGGCCATGCACTTGAGCAGCTCATCCCAGCCAGTCTCCATGGTGAACTGCATCAAGAATCCACCGTACGCCTCCCACACCTCCTCGATTGGAATGGCTTAAATTGTAATTAAGCTTCACACATCAATTTTTTACAAAGATACCGTATTTCCTCGAATTACCCCCGGGGGGTTTATTTGGAAAGGGGTGAAAATTTTGAGGGGAGTTAAACGAGGGGGGTATTTCGAGGGGGGTTATTATTTCGCCAGAATTCTTTCGAAATCCTAGTAGTAAATTGTTGTCTGCAACGTACACAGACTTCAAAAAATGCAACAAAAACCGCCATGTAGTAGACTCCATAGACTTATATAAGTCTATGGAGACAGGACGTGTTCTAACATAACACAGTCATTGTTTTTAACGTGTGTTCTGCGTTTCCCAGATCACAAACCGCAGCTTTTGTCATTTACATTCTCTAAACACTATGTTTGGGGGGGTATTTTGAGGGGGGTTATGAATTCAGTGTCTATTTCGAGGGGGGGGGGGGATTTCGAGGGGGGAAGTTTCGAGGAAACACAGTACACACCGATTTTCAATTTGTCTAAAACTCAGCGCACCGACAACCTGGCTGACCGCGTTGACAAGTCTGAACGAGTCTTTGTCATCGTAATACACCGTGGGCAGGGCCTCTTCGCCTTCGGACATCAGCGCCGTTTTACTGTGTGCAACGAATGGAGCTTGAATAGGTATTAGGATGGAAATGTGGCGTCATGGAAATTTATTTATCCTCAGGGGTGGGGGTATTTTTTGCCTCAAGGGTGGGGGTATTTTTGAGGTAGGTTTGCATAGTTTTGGGTAGGTAGATTAGATAGGACCGCTAATTATAGATTACCTGATTGAGGACACAATAGCGCCAACGCTTTTCGGTGCAATTCGAGAGGGGCTTTTTCAAAAAGAGTTCCTAAATGTGATTAATTATTTGTATACTCAGCGGACATGATACTCTGCCCTCGCACTCATTTATGTCTCACGTTGGATGCGTGCCGATGGACCAACACACGCTAGTTGACATTGACACAAATCCTTCAAATACAAGCTCGGAATTGGGTTCGGAACCAGTTGACATTTGTGTCAATGTCAACTAGCGTGTCTGGGGCCAATGATGATAAAGCATGCGATTTTTGTCAAAAAGATGAAAAAATCATTGCTGTGAATAAGTTAATGTAAAGTATTATAACAGAGATGCCTTTTCAACTTTTTAGGTAAATCACATGTGCAAAAAAACGTTGGCACGCTTCCAGCGGGAACCACGGGTGCAGGGTGTAAAGTGACTGGAGTATTTATACCCGATTGAGGACACAATAGCGCCAACAGTTTTCGTTTGCTATTTGATAGAGGCTTTTTCAAAAAGTGAGTTCCTAGATGTGAGTTTGTATTTGTATTGGTAGTATAGTTTTATCAAGGAAGTGTTTTTGGATCTGTTTTTCTTCATTTTTCTTATTGAAATAAATGTGCAACACAGCAAGATAGAAGCAGTGAAAAGAGTGAATTTGTGTGCATCACAGCAAAAAAGTGCATACATCACTACAAAAATGTGCATGCATCACTAACTATCACTACAACAGCATTGTAGACACACAATAACAGACAAACAATAGATTTAGATACATTGGTATCTGTGTGTATCTGTGGATATTGGTGCAAATGACTGAATACACTGTATACAATTCTACATAAGTGTTCAGAAAAAATTTGAACACATCAGCCACTCAATCCCTTTTTCTTCAAAATGCCATCGACCAAATCAGACAAGAACTTTTCATCAATAGTAAAATAAGAGTCAATGGCCATAACATTGTCAAAGAATCTCAGTGAGGGTTCAACTATCTTGACTCCGGCAATTTTTGGCACAGGAAATCCCTTCTCAAGTGCTTTTGTGAATTGCTGACCCATGATGTCCTTTGAAAAGAATGATAAGTCAAATAGTTCATTCTCCTCAAACTGATGTGTTGTTCTGATATTTTTCTGTCTCAACTCAAAATGGTTGACAACCACTGAGCCCACGATCTTCTCACTTCCTTGGAATTTGAGCAACATTCTTGCCCGCATCTCCATCTCCAGAATTCCAAGCTGCAAATAGTTTCAAAATTAATCATTAAATCTGCAATTATGAAAACATTTATAAAAGTAAATATGAAAACATTGCAAACTCACTAGTGCTCTGCGTGAATTCCGTCTGGCATAAACAAACACATTGCCAACAAGACCCAGAATGGCACCATCTTTGTCAAAGAATATTGCAGGTGCCTGCACAAATAAATGGTGTGAATTGTACAGAGAACATTTTATCACAGGGAAACAAAATTGTTCCTTACTTTTGTAGGTGTAAATTGCAAATCAATATCATTGTTGGGATATTTTGATTGCAATGACTGCAAGACATCACCCAGGCAAAACTTTTGACCAGCACAGCTAGTTTTGAGCATTTTTCCAACTTCTGGGTTATCCTGACCAGACACTCTCACCCTCAATCTGCCTTTTTTGTAGGCATGGTAGAACAGTGAGTTCAGCACATAGTCAGTGATAAAAATTTGAGACATTTCACGTTCTGGAAAGTTAAAAGCAGAGGTTGGTGTGAAAAAGTACAGAAGATACAAAATATTATGTCCTGTTTATTTTTACCAGGTAATGAAGGTTAAAAAAATCAATAGCTCTGGAAAAGCACTCACCCTTAGTCCTGACCTCTGTAAATACCGGTGGGTAGAATGGGGTTTTACCTTGCCCCTTCCAGGATATTTCACCATAATTTCTCATTCCCATGGAATCTCTGGCAACAAATGGATCCTCAATCAACCTCAGATCCAGTAAAAAGTCCTTGCTTCTCAGCTGACCCCTCAATTCATCCAGCTTTGCACCCTCCAACTCTTTCGATGTGTATGTCAAGTCCTGGAGATGATATCATGTTTTCATTTGACACATTTTATATTTATTGGTATAGATTACACAGGTATACTCATTTGACCGCAAAGTATATGCAGAACCCTACCATAATTAAATGAATAAAATCTTTTGATAAATTTTGTAATTAATTATTCCATAGTGAAAATGAAATATTAAAATAAAACTGTAAAATTTTTATTCAACTATTCAGATGGGTTGTGGTAGGATTCCATATCAAGTGTGATGTCAGCTGAGTATAGCAAATTGGGCAGTAATAATACAGGATAATGGAATTCACCTTAGGCTTGGGCTTAGGCTTCTTTGGCGCAGGATTTGTGTCATAGTCAATAAAATCCCAGATGTCCTTGCCCTGTCTTTTCACTCTGGTTGAGGTGCTCCGCTTGCGTCTCCCAGATTTTGTGAACAAGTTATTTGGATCAATACTCGACCGATCTAGTGGCACCTTCAGCGGCAGACTTGCCAACATTTCATTGCCATCCTTTTCAATCATTGTGCGCACTCGTTTGCACAATTCTCGGTTGATCATTGGTTTTATTTGTGCAGATATTGACTCTGTGTGTGGATTGGGTGAATAGGTGCAGGTAGGCGTAAAAATATATTTTTAATGACACTGGGGATCTTGAATAAATAAAAAAAATAAAAACAATGACATGCGGGTTTTTTAAACCTCAATACCTTATATGGTTTAGAATGTTTGTTAGGTAAATATGTATATTTAGAAGGTTATTTAAGATATGCTATTGGATAGCATTTGAGTCAAAGAATTCTTCTGGACTTCAGAATCTGACAAATTGGTTCGGAGAGGTGGCGACCCACGATAAAGTCACACCTCCAGCAGTGCAATCAAAGTCAAACAAAATCACACATTCTCAGCAAAATGAAGTGACTTACTCTTAAAAATAGCCACGCCAATGGTGACCAAAGCTCCACTATTGACTGCAATGTCTACATCTTCAATATAAGTGGTGCATTTGACCATTTTCATTTTTGGGAAGCCATTGGATGTTCTGTCTAATTCCACAGTCATTTCAAATGACAAATCATTGACCAGCGACTCAAAAGTGCCAGTGGCGTTGATTGGAATTGGTAGAATGTTTGCTTTCACATTGCCATAGAAGTCGCCCGTGTTTCTGCGAGGGTTTTGGAAAAATCTAGAATTTATTGGATGTAAAATAGCATGTAGGCATGCTGAGATTTGATTACCGTATTTCTTCTCATAGAACGGCATACCTCCAATAGAATGACAGGTAAAAAGTTGACGAAAAAATTCAATGGCGCTCTTCTATTAGAAGAAATACGGTACATGAAGATGTTTATCTAAATGAGCCAGGATGAATGGTAAGTGATTTGATGCAATAAATATTTAGCTCCGAGGAAATCTTTAAGTTTTGCACCAACTAAATGGGGTGCACTGGAGGTCAGGGGCTACTAACACACCATGTAAAATAATAAATGCCTGGCAAATCCTCTTTTCCCTTGTTTTACCAGGCATTTGACAACTTGAATATGTGACATTTAACGCTTTACAGGGTGCGGAGCTGGGCCCAGAACTCAGAGAGAACTTGAACTGGCAAGTGGTGTGTTGCTCCAATCCAAATCTGGCAGTCATCTACATAAATATGAGTCTGCACTGCTCGGCATCTAAACCTTAATGGCATCTGGACCTGGATAGCATGGATTTCTGCCTGCTTGGCATCTACACCTGCTTGGCATCTATCGTCCCATAGATGCCAAGCGGGCTACATGCCGGCACATGCCATGCGGTCTCCATGCCGTGTGGGTGTAGATGCCAAGCAGGCTGAACCCCCCCCCCCCCACCCACCCACGAGACGGCACATGTATGCATCTGACCCCCCCCCCCCCCGCAGCCGATTTTAGGCTTTGAATGTGCATATCATTATACTTATACTCTGGTTACTTTACACCCTGCATGCATGGTTCCCACTGGGAGTGTGCCAACGATGGTTAGCCCATGCGAGTTTCATAAAAAGATGACAAAATTGATTGTTGTTATAATGTTATTCATTTACATATTCACATCGATGAATTTTTTCATCTTTTTACGGAAATTGCGTGACTTAACAATCATTGGCACGCTTCCAACACAAGACATAAATCAGTACGATGGCAGAGTATCATGTACGCCGAGTATACTACTGATGCCATGCCTTTTATATTTTGCATTTCAAATTCATAAGTTCATATGTTCACAAGTCGAAAAAATATTTTCATTTCCATTTCCGATGCACTGTTAGCAAGTTATTTACATTTCAAGTTCAAATTTTCAAATTTACATATTTTGGGTGGTTTACAAAATATGACATAACTCCCAAAATTCGGGATCGGGATTGGCTTTTTAGGATTTCGGTCAATGTCAATGTTGATGTCAATGTTTGATATTTATGTTTGACATCAATTAATCAATTCGATCATCGCATGCTGCACCAACGTCTCTCGCAAACAAACCCAATCAAAACATCATGACTTGCAATCGATCGGTGTGGGCAGCGGGGGTGGGGGGGATATGTGTCAAACATTGAGCTCAGATCCCAAACACAAAGGGACATCCATTGTTATGTGTACTTCCATTCTTCTTTGCCCTTTGTGCTTGCCGCCTGAGTTCACATACCTCCCCGCGCCACCCACCCGCGCGCCCGGATGGCATCTAGCCCGCTTGGCACCTGGCCCCAGCCGTCCGCTTGGCACCTACGCCACCGCCCGCTTAGCATCCAGCATTGGATAGATGCCAAGCAGGTCTAGATGCCAAGCAGGCAGAAATCCATGCTATCCGGGTCCAGATGCCAAGCGGATTATATGCCATTTAGGCCTGACCCCATAAATATACCAATGTCTGAACCTGAGCCAATCTCACCTGACAGAAAGACCTATTAATGTCCATGTGAACCTCTTGGAAGGCTCCAAATCCAAGTAGTATTCTTGCGGAGCCCAATACTCGACCATTTTCATATTCTCTATATTAATTTTGCCACTGCCTTCCACCATATTGGCTGTTATTGGCTGGAACTTTAATCTGGGAATTTGTCTGTTCAGTAGTCGCATGGCGATCTCCCTCACGTAGGCCAGTCCTGTGAAAAAGGGAATTTAAATTTACGATGTTATCTTCATATCCTCCTATTTAGTTTTATGAGTCCTTAATGATCTCCAGAAATTACATCTGGTACATGTTCTGTACTTGTATCATTCAAAAATTTTACAGCCATTTTAGACTATAAATACTACCCACAAACTGGATTATGAACTCACACACCTCAGCCGTGCTTCAGAATTGTCAATTGTCTCCTAAAACAGCAATAAAACTTGCCACGCCCAATACCCAATTGCACCTAAATAAGGCTCAAATGGGATCCCGATCCCGATTATTTCTGGGATTCGGCAGTCCCATTCCCGATCCTGAAACGCCAATGTCAATGCGAATACTGAAATCTGAAAGTTCCAATCCCGAAAGTTTTAAAATCCTAATCCCGAAAAACTTTCCCAATCGGGATCCCAATCCCAGAAAATTCTGAGCAAAAGAAAAAAGTGAAAGAAATGACTTTGACTAAGCAATTAGAGAAAACCCTCTGTACCAGAACTTAGGCCAAAATCCCAACCCCATGACCAGGTGCCAGTTCCGCAAGTGGAGAAGTGAGAAGTAAAATGGCACAAGTAAAGTAAAATGGCAAGTAGGTAAATTGGCAAAAGCGAAGTAAAAACATCAAAAATAACTTCTCTTCACCTTTGAAATTTTACTCCTCAATTCATGTCATTTTTTGCCATTACACTCCGCTTTTGCCATTTTACGTCTCACTTCTCCACTTGCGGAACTGGCCCCAGGACCCCGGGTGGGATAATCCCGATCTCGAAAACTGAAAAAAACAATCCCGATCCTGTGGCCCCAACCCGACCCTGATCCCGAAAATTCAAAATACCAATTCCAAGCCCATAAAATAAAACCAGTCCCATTCGAACTCTACTTTCACCAAGAATCCAAACTGACCAGTCTCAGTCAATTTGCCGCTAATTCCCGGCTTGCCCCTTCTGCCTTTTGTGAGTATGTCAGGATGGACATCGTCAGTGGCGGCTGACATGCACAGGGTATACAACGTCGATAAAAGTATTAGCTGGAGATTCATTGTGAATCAGGGTACTTTTTGGTGGGTGGGTACCCTTTAGTTGGTGATGTTGTGTCTGAAAACTGTTGCATGTGTAGGTGGAATTGTGATTTGCCGAATGCAAGGACGTATCCAGGGGGGGGGGCGGGGGGGGCTGCAGCCCCCCCCCCTTCCCGGGGTGAGACCTAAAAGGTCCCGGAAAATGCCACTTTTCCTATATATTTTTCGATGTTTCATAAAAATTTTTGCGCGCAAGCGCGCAATTTCTTGCCCATGCATTGTTTTTACAGCGGATCGGCCCCTGAAAACCAATTTCCTTGGAAATGAACAGATTTTTCCAAATTTCGCTGTATATGTATGCATATTTACATACATACAAAGCGGTTCCTGGCGCTGGCGCCAACGCCAATAGCGCCGTGGCGTGGCGCCTTTGTATGGCGTTAGCGCCAAAACGCCTTTCCGTCCCTATATAGGGAAAAATTTTAGGGGGGGGGCTGAGCCCCCCCCGTTCGCCGGCCTCCGTAAACAAGCAGCCCCCCCCCGCTCAAAAATCCTGGATACGTCCCTGGCCGAATGGGTAGTTTTATATTTATATTTGTGAAAATGCGTGTAAATTATTGAATTAACATGAAAATTTTGAAGGATCAAATGAGTCATATGAATAATAAGAGTGAATACATACACATTTAAGGATATTTTGTGCATACGTGAATGAAATCAGTCACCAAAATGTGATTAATTATGCATGAGGTTATTTGTGTGGGCAGGTAGTTACTAGTGAAGTGAAAGTGCACGTGATTTTGCAGACACAACAGAAACATAATTAAACAGGCAATTCCATTTTGAGAAAAGCACCATTCTTAGTGACAAAACTGGATGAAATCAACAATTTCTATAATTGCGAAAGCATTATTGATAAAATTGAATGGTAGATTGTCAAGGATAGCGCATGAAATAGGTGCAAATGCGTGTGCAGACGGTAGCGTTGGGAAATTTTCCAAAAAAATGGCAAAGATTCAGCGCCACTGCGAAAGGCTGGTGCTACGCGGCATGTAAAATACCAACCCAGACCCTGTAAAACGTTATGTAAGGCGTAAAATGTCATGTAAAATGCTGGAGAAAATTTCACTTTTGGACATTTCACATTTTACATAACATTTTGCAGCATCTGGGACAGGCCTCAGGCATGCAAGTCTAAGTGGCGTCATCTGAAAATCATACAAAGAATGGTGCTTGTGCCATGGCTGCGCCATCTAAATAATGGCCACATAAAGGGGCGCCAGCATAAAAATGGCGCCCTTCAAACACTTCTACAGAGTGTGCGGAAAAGTGTGCAGCGGACCTGAGTTAACATACTTACTTATTTACATACAATACACGACGAAAATTCGCATTTACAGCATGCAAGTTTGGAAGTAGGTAGATAAAATACACATTTCTTATGCATGACGTGTGACGTCTCGTGTTTTTCGCCACTTATTTATTGTTGTTGTTTTGACAGAAAACGTGCGACCCTCAACGTTCGTATTTTATTTATGTGTACAGATATACTCGGCGGACAGCACACTTAGTAGCGAAACCTACCATATTTTAATGAATAAAATCTAGTGATAACTTCGTAATTAATTACTCCATCGTTAAAACGAAATAATGATGAAAAAAACGGAATAATTTTTGGTTAATTATTCAGATGGGTTATGGTAGGTTTTCATACTAAGTGTGATGTCCGCCGAGTATACATGACTTGATGATATCTAAAAAGATAAATTATATAAGAACCGCCCCCGTTACATTATTCACATAAAGTGGCAAATATTTTATAGAAGTTGTACGAAGATGCAAAAAAGTGTGCAAATTGGTAATGGTTTACATACTGTCCGGTCATATGCTTTGCACAATACATATTTGCACGGATTAAATTATCCTATGATTAACGTTGCAAAAATATCGGAGATTTCTGCAGTGTACTCGACACGCTTCACCTTGCTTCACAACGCACTTCCAAAATGGTGAAGACTAGGGTTGGAAAAAAACGTTTTTTTAACTCAATGTTTTTTTTTTAAAAACGTTGTTTTTTTTAAAGCTCCCAGATATGACCTAGTGTCAACATATATAGGTATATCAGACAGTGGCAATACTCTGTGATGTTATATATGACCATACAATGGCTGTGGAGCCATGGGGTAGCATTATAAGTGGTGATTTGTGTCAACAATATCCATTTTTTGTCGACACGTTCATATATCGCCTTATAGTCGAATGTTCGTGACTTCAGGTAAAGTTTGGCACGGAATAGTGATGAAACAAGGTTTTAAAAGGAGGTTGTTACTTTGGGAGTGAAGTTACACACTGTGTAGGTACATGGAAGCACATTACCTCAATATTATATACTACAGCAACATATGACGGCTTATTAACCCATGGTAGCACATAGAAATGTATACTTTGATACTAAAAATGCCACAAAACTAATGAAAACAACCACCAATTGCAAAATACCTAGTGCTTGGTACTAAAAATTTCGGCCGATGTTTTTTTTTTTAAACATTTCGGACGTCATGTTTTTTTCAAAAAAAACGTTGTTTTTTTTTAAAAAAACATCGGCCAACCCTAGTGAATACACTTCACGACGCTTCACCGCACATCCACGCACCATTTTTTTGCTGCGGTAGCTAAACTAGACCCAAACTGCATCCAACCCAAGCACAAATATACCGTATTTCCTCGATATACCCCCCCCCCTCAAAATGGACACAATGAGTTAATAAACCCCCCCGTCGAAATACCCCCCAAATATAGTGTATAGAGTACGTAAATGACAAAAGCTACGATTTGTGATCCGGGAAACGTAGAACACACGTTAAAAAGAATGACTGTGTTGTGTTAGAAAAGGGTTTATACCGTCTACGCACATATACCATATAAGTCTATAGAGTCTTATACATCGCAGCTTTGTTGCATTTTTCGACGTCTATGTACGTTACAGACAACAATTTAGTACCGGGATGTCAAAAAAATTCTGGCGAAATAATAACCTCCCCCTCGAAATACCCCCCCCCCCAATCTCACTCTGAAAAAAAAAACGCCCTGGGTGTATTTGGAGGAAATACGGTAGTATATTTAACTAAAAAAAAAAACTGACACAATACGACTCCAAGCCTCCGTACCGTACTTCCGCATAATAAGTTGACGAATTCCTTCGTGCACCCAGCCCAGCTGAAAAATGGTTATTTATTTTTGGTTTATTATAGAAATGTACAACTATTTTGAAAGATTTGTGTGAAAAACTGGCTTACCATGATGGATTCTTTAAAATTAATTATAGGAATGAAGTGTTTATTGTCAATCTAGGGAAGTAGGTAGGGAATGTAGGGAAGTAGTTGCGGAAATTACGTTACATACTGCTAATTTCAGCCTGATGAAATGAAAACGTACACAATCAATTCAACATTATAGATAAGATAAAGATCTATCATACAAAATGACACACATCCATAATGTAGGCCCGTATGGTGGAGCACAGCCTGTTAACACTCAGGCCAAAACGGATCCAATAGGTGTTCAACCAACACCGACACGTATTTGATATCATCGATGGAATTCTGTCAATATTTTTGTCGATTCAGTTCAGACCACTATTTTTTCAAATCCCCAAAATAGGTAAAGTCGGCAGACATGATATTCTACAAGTTTGGTCCACTTATGTTTCCCTTCGCTGAGCGTCGACTGAGGCGAAACATAAGTTCCGACTGCCGATTTAAATAAAAATATCAAATTTTTATGCTAGGCCGTTGTTTTGCTGGGCATTACTGGGCTTTGTTGTTTTGCTGGGCCCAATACCAAAATGACGTCATCGCTGTGGCTCCTACAGTATCATTGTATAGTGTAATGTCTGCCGATAATTGTTTAGAGCAAACATTGTTCAAGGCATATCGACCCACGCAGCACATACCGTATATCCTCGAATACGCCCCACCCTCGACAAACTCCCACCATCGAATAACTCCCCTCTGTTAGCTGACTGAGTAACTCCCCTCCCCTGCGAAAAACTACCCCCTTTTCGAAGGGTGATAAAAACGTTCACGTACAGTATTTCCTCGAAATACCGCTGGGGGGTACTTATTACAGAGTGCAAATTTTGAGGGGCGGGGGTTAAACGAGGGGAGGTATTTCGAGTGTGGTTTACTAATTCATAGTGGCTATTGTGAGGGGGGTATTACGATGGGGGTATTTCGAAATACTGTAAATATAAATGGCTATGTATGAATGGGTTGGTTAAAAATTATGCATTCCTTTGCAGCTGATGTTCACTAGTATTGATTTGGTTACATGTATAAAAATATCATGGAATTTCTACTGTTACTTACAGGTTTATGCGACTATACATTTTATTAATATTCCGACAAAAAACACCTCCCCTCGAATAACCCCCCAGTCATAAAGATCAAAGTGATAGTCATTAAACTAAAAATTATCTAAATGACGAGAACACAAAGGGTTATATGTGACAAGTGAACTTGTAAGTGTAAATACATGTCGCTTATAGTTTTGATTATTTCTTAAATTAACACCTCCATGATCTACCAAATTCTCTATGACTACCACCTGGTCTTAAACACCGATACATTTCAGCTACTAAACGAAATCAGTGTACCTGTCTATTTTAGCATTTATAGAACCTAATATCTACCTAGGTATATCGTATCTTAGACATGTAAATGCACTAGGGTTGGGGAACCGAACCGACCCGAACCGAACCGAGAACCGAGCACTATTTTGGAACCGAGAACCGAGAACCGGAACCGAGAACCGGCACTTATACCCGGAACCGAAGTAAATACCCGAAAGAACCGAAATTTTCTAGGAATCTTAAACTTTTTGAACAACGTTTTTTCAACACCTACATCTAAGCCTTTAAACAGCAGCTGAACATCTTGGTGCATGTTCAGAATTGCAAAATTCATCTGTTTGCAAAATGATTGCGCGGGAGCGTGTAATTTCACATATACTCCAGCGACATTACACCTTACAATGAAATCTACCATATCCCAGCCTGAATAAAAGAACAAACTTTGATAAATATGATGAAATTTTTTTATGTATGTTTGTTTATTCAGATGGGATATGGTAGATTTCATTGTAAGGTGTAATGTCGCTACAGTATACACATTATCACTGGTAGTAGTTTTCATGTGGCAGTTGTGGCAGTTTTAACCGTAGTTGGCAAAAGTTATTCATGTTTGTACTCAAAATAATACGCGTACTCACTCGCGTACTACATAAATACATTTACGTTTCCTCCAGAAAAAAATACCAGTACTCATTTACTCGTGTACTTTTTGAAAGTACGCGAGTACAGAAAACGTATATGTTTGCTTTTACACTTTTTTTAAATACCAGTATTATTATAACAACTCTGATTTCTGCATTCTACCATGAAATAATAAGCTGTGATATGCTCCTGTAGTATGAAATATCCAACCAATGTACTTACACATGTAAACTTGGGTATATTGTTTTTCTGTTGTTCAGCCGATTATTACCCAATACCCGGTTATTTTATTATCCTGGAACCGAAATTTTGATCATTTTAGAACCGAAAGAACCGAACCGGAACCGAGTTTAAGAACCGAACCGAGAACCGGAACCGAAAATTTTCAGGAACCGAGAACCGATACCCGAACCGAAATCTTTTGGAACCGAGAACCGAGAACCGGAACCGAAAATTTTGAAATTCCCAACCCTAAAATGCACAATGGCGTTTTACACATTGGGCGTCAACTGTATTCCACGTCGATTCCGATTTTAGTTGACGGGTCGCAAAATAATTTGCAAGCGCACATCAGAGTTGTTAGAATTACTGAACTTTTTAAAAAAGTGTATGTAAATGTACGTATTTTTTTACTCACCACGATTAAAGTACAGAAACGTAAAGTACTTTTTTTACTCATGCGTAAATGTGAGTAAGATACTTTTTTCCAGGAAAATGTAAAAGCGAGTACTTTTCCACTGGAAAACGTGAAAGCTACTACTTTTTACATGTGAGAGTCAGTTTTACACTGGAATACATAATAGATGTCGTCTTTTAGTGATTATTTCGTATTTTTTAGAAAAATGATATGATTTCTTCAAAATTTTCTTAGTTTAGCAACAAAAATACATTTTCTCTGTACGCGTTTACTTTTAAAATGTACGCGTAAAAGTGAGTAAATACATTACTTTTTTATGTAATACATAATATTAATATTAAATACATTACTTTTATGTAAATGTATTTACCGCGTACTCGCGTACACGTATTTTTCGAGTAAATGTAGGTACATTTTAACAACTGTGGTGCACATGCGACAGTGCCGAAAACGAATTCACATTGGTATTGGCATTTGATCATCGTTCAGCTAAACATCAACTACATGGTCCGGCTGAAAAGTCCCCAGGCAGTGCTCGCCATTCGCGCTAGGGGTAAGCTACGGTCATAAAATTTCGACACGTAAAGGTATCAGGTGTTTTGAGTTTTCACCCAAAAATTTCACCCCTCTAGCTCCACCCACTGCGGAACTGTGGGGGTTACAATTTCCGTCATTTTGTACTGATGTACAAATGGTGCTCTAGCTCAATGCTGCTTTAAGTTGTGATCATGAAACTTTGGCTAGTGAAAGCCACCGGTGTTGGCAATGTGCCAGCACTAACCAACATTAGCTATGATATCATAAGCCTAATCCATATTGCCATTCCTGCCACTACTCTGACTACCAAAATCATCATTCTGCCTCTACGATTGGTTGATACAGGGTGCATTTTGCATGCACACTGTTGTTGAACACGGGTACAGCTTAGCGATGAAACATAAGGAAATTTTATTCACATGATTCATTTACTGCACATTTCAAAACAACATTAAAATCATTGCAATACAACATGATCTCAGATGATCACCA
Source organism: Sphaerolaimus hirsutus (assembly GCA_964036195.1). Lineage (NCBI taxonomy): Eukaryota > Metazoa > Nematoda > Chromadorea > Monhysterida > Sphaerolaimidae > Sphaerolaimus > Sphaerolaimus hirsutus. Next base: position 17,514,837 of record OZ038459.1, read on the forward strand.
AAAACATCCATCACAGTTCCCACGTTTCTTGCACATCACCCTGATCTGCATATTCATTTTACCTTAATAGCAATGATGTTGATGAAAGTGTTGAATACTATCAGCACATTGCCAACACTGGTGGCTTTCACAGCCAAAGTTTTATGATCACAACTTAAAGCAACATCGAGCTAGAGCACCATTTGTACATCAGTACAAAATGACCAGAAATTGTAACCCCCACAGTTACGCAGTGGGTGGAGCTAGAGGCGTGAAATTTTGGGTGAAAACTCAAAACATCTTATATCTTAACATGTCAAAACTTTATGACCGTAGCTTACCCCTAGCGCGAATGGCGAGCACTGTCCGGGGACTTTTCACCCGGACCATGTAAAATCTTAATCGGAACTTGTCGGCCCAGTTGACACTTGGTGCCATTGACAACTAGTGTGTATAAGACCAATAAAAAGCCCAAAAACTAATTTATGAAGCTGAAGCAAAACTGCTTAAGAAGTTCAAAAACTACGCAATACTAGGTAAAATCAGGATTACGACATCAACTGCTAACTTCTTGTGACGCATCTAAATATAAATGCCACTGTTAAGTTGAACGTCATGGTGATGGCACAACTTTCCAGGCAGCGACGATTTCCTGAAATGAATGATGTTTGATTGCATGACACCTGCCCACGCGATGTCGCATGCTAGGGTGTTATTAGTAACATATTTTAATCACCCAAATTCCTGCCTGTGTCGAGAATGAGCAATGCCTTTACCATAGTATAGCGAACAAAATGAGCAGGGAAATGTACACTTTTCCTGTATTATTAGTTTATAATTCTTAGTAGAATGGCAGGATGTCAATTTCCACCATAGTGGAATATATCAACAGAGCGCAACTAGGGATGGACAATGTTTTTTTTTTGTTTTTTTTTAAAACCGAACCATCGAAACCGTTGTTTTTTCAAACCCTGACCAAAAATTTTAGTACTAAGCACTAGGTATTTTGCAATTTTTTTGCGCGCAAGCGCGCAATTTCACATGCACATTACTATTTGTGGTTGTTTTCATTGGTTTTGAAGCATTTTTAGTGTAAAAGCTTCCATTTGTTTGTGCTATTGTCTGTCATAATAAGCCATGATATACCAGTGTAGTATATAATATACACCCAATGTGCCCCGACATACTTGTACAGTGTGAAACACTACTGCCAATGTGTTACCCTGCCTTTTATTTCAGCACTTGTTCTTTAAGCACTTTTACATGATCAACTTCACTCGAAATCATGAACATTCGACAAAAGGTGATAAATATACATAATAAGTTGACGTAAAATGGATATTTTTGACAGAAATCACCATTTATAATGCTATCCCATGAATCCACAGCCAGTCTATGGCTATATATAACATCACAAAGTACTGTCACCTATCTTATTTACCTGTATATGTTGACTCATGGCCATATCTGGGAGCTTTTGAAAAAAGGGTTTTTTTAAAACCCTGTCGTTGAAAAAAACCTTTTTTGGCCATCCCTAAGCGCAACCCCTAGGTTCGATATTATTTCTTGTCCAAGATTTCTTCCGGATAAATTCTTGAGGTATTTGTAAAGTATTCCTAGGGCCAGTACAGCTAAAGGGAAAGTTGAATGACAAATGATAAAAGCGAAATAAAATGACAAATTTATTATATGACTGAATTCATCGAAATAATGCTCTAAAATTCTGTACAAAGTATGTGGTTTGATCAGAACATTGTTTTGCAACATTGTCAAAGTTAGACCGCAACACTGAAATTGAACTTATGCTGACACAAACAGGTAAATATTTGTATTAAAAATAAAATGTGAATAATTTCAGAGGAATCGATAACTTATCGATGTCAGACAAAGCAAATATTATACAAAAAGGTATACTCGGCTGACAGCAAAGTATTCATCAAAAATTACTTAGGTCTCAGTCGATAATGCACGAGCAGGATACTTATGCACACACTCTCACAAAAAAAGAAAAAGGCGGAGTCGCGTACAATCGACAAATGTTTTCTTCCTGAAACTTTTGATTATTTTTGGAACAATTTTAATTTGATTAAAGGTGACATCATATTCAATATGACGATGGAGTGTTTCCTTCAGAAAAACGCATGCCGAGCGGTTTTCACTAGGGTGTCAACAAAAACTTTTTGGCGGAAAACGGAAACGGAAACGGAAAAAAATTGCACTTGCCGGAAAACGGAAGCGGGAAAAAATTTCCACCTGCCAGAAAACGGAAAAATGAAAGCCCGGAAAACGGAAATGGAAACGGAAAAATTTGCTGAAATTATGCCGGAAACGGTTAAAATTTGCTGAAATTTTGCTAGAAAAAGAAAAAAATTGCAGAAATTTATCCAGAAATCAAAAAATTTACAGAAATCTTGATAGAAATAGACACAATTCACATAGCTAATTGAGAACCTGCATGCATGTTTACCTGTTTGGCTGAAACAGAAAACAGAGAATTGAGCCAGAAAATGTAAAAAAGTTGGAAAAACAGACAATTGAGCCGGAAAACGGAAAAAAAGGTGGAACAACTGAAATTTTAGCGAAAACGGAAACGGAAAAAAAATTTAGCATCCGGAAAACGGAAACGGAAAAAAATTTGCCTGCGGAAAGCGGAAAACGGAAAGTTGACACCCTAGTTTTCACCATGTAAATTCACAATCACCACTAACCTATTAACCACAAAATTATCATGATTTTCCCTTCGATTCCCATGAAAGAAGTGCCGGTTGTCTGACATCGCATTTATCAGTTACATTGATGTCGCATTCCTTTCTTTTTCGGTCAGCTAGTAGAGCATACTGTTCAGGACTCAATATTTGATGCTGTGTTATGAAATTTTTTATTGTTCTGATCAGGTATTACTGGATTTGTCATTTTTGTCAACCAAACTATTTATCAACATGACAATTTAAAATTGGAAACATGGGGAAAATCGATGTAATCGATGCAATGACTTTTTCTTTAAAAAAGAATGAATAGAAAAGGGCTTCGTCTTGGAAAGACACCATTGCAAAGGTTACAATGTAAAACGTTGAACGTTGATGTCTGTTAACAGAGCGAATTTGGTCACTATACTGAAAAAACACCGCCTGAAATTTTTCCGATTCACCAAGATGTCATGAAGTAGGGTTCAAACAGAATACACTTTTCGGGATCGGGATTGGTATTTTGAATTTTTCTCTAAGTTTCACAAAAAAGTCTCAAAACAGACTTGAATGCCGGAGGTGGCATAAAAAGCACACTGGATATTCACGTTCACATTTCTCAGTGCAAAAAGTCACCTGTTTATTATTTGCTAAATGCTAAATGGGAATTACCCGCTTCACCCCTATCATGAAGTGCAACACACCAGAGCCTGTTGTTCCGAAGTGACAGTTTCAGAAGAGATTCTCTCAAAACTTTCATCCTTATCACCGTTTGACGTGTCCTGATTATTGTCGAGGACGTTTTCAAACAGCTGGGTGCAGTGCGCAACGTTTGCACAGACTCGCCGCAACGTAAAATACCTGTGAAATAACGTAAAATACGATATGGCGCTGCGCACACACGTTTGCACCGTGAATTTCGTGAAAACTGAAATTAAATTCAAAGTCAAATGAATCAAGTCGGTTGAATGATTTCACTAAATTTTTATTTGAATTAATGAAAGTTGAAATTTGAAAACAAAAACACGTAAAACACACAATAATTGTACACTGCATGGCAACATGTCGCCATTTCAGTTTTCACCGAAGTCACAGTGCAAACTAGTGTGCGTAGGCACAATGCCGACAGAAATTATTTTGAGGTGAAGATTTCACAATTAAAAATATATATTGAAATTTACACTATTTAACCCAAAACGTAACCTGGGCAAAAGGCAATCATCAACAACCACCGGGCCCAATCTGATTCTTCTAATTTTATTGCAAACCGCACCACATTTCAACTCAGCGCCAATATTGTGCACGAGCAATCTCAGATAGTGTACATTGGCACCCGTTTCATTCAAGACCCGAGTTTTTACCGCAAATTCCGGTCGATTTCTTCGGAACTTTGACAATTCGAGAGAATGGTGAATGGGTGGAGAATTTTCCCACGGTAGAAGTTTTCCTTTTGAGGCTAAATCGAATGCCGCTTGCGACTGGGGATCGACATCTGGGGGGGGGGGAATACAAAAATGTGGAATACTACAAAATGAAGAGAACTTGATTACCTAGTTCAGGGGTCTTCAACGGGCAGACCCCCCAAATGGGCCAAGAAACTCATCAGCTGTCTATCCCCCGGGGGAACGATTCACTATGTATATGCACCCCCGAAGGGGTCCAAATCTACAAGACCACTGGTTCCAGGTAACGGAATGTGTAAATAGAAAATTCCGTTAACTGGAACCAGTGGTCTCGTAGATTTGGAACCAGTGGTTTTGTAACACGAGAATGATCGAGAAAATTCATACAATTTTTTGGACACTGAAAACTCCCATTCTGATGGCGGAAACGAAAATGTCGGAAATGAACCATGAAAACTAGCGCTTCCCAAACGCACCAGCATACTGAAACAAGGCTTTTCTATGCTGAGCCTCCATGCGCGCAAGCACTTTGACCACCTTGTCCCAAGTGACGTGAGCTGAAAAATTGGACAAACGGATTATCATAAATAGGGTTCAAACGGGATTGACTTTTCGGGATCGGGATTCGTTTTTTTGAGTTTAAGGGACCCGGATCGGGATTGGAGTATCGGGACCGGGATTGTTTTTGTTTTTTGAGATTTTGTGATCGGGATCGGGTTCTCGGGATAGGGACTGGCACATTTTTCGGGATCGTGGTTGGGATTTTTGAAAAGTTCTGATTTGACGAGGTTTTCGTTAATTTGTCATAAAAATGGTTTAAAACACATCTGAATGCCAGAAAAGTGCCACAAAGTATGGGGTTTCCGTTCACATTTATTAGTGCAAAAATGGCATTTAATTAAATTGAGAAATTTTTCGAGGATCATAAACCTAATATCAAATCCCCCAAAAAATCCCAAAAAGCCAACCGATCGGTTTATGCATGGCGATCACAGTGCCGCCCTCTTTCAGATTTTCACGCACCTCGCCCCATCGTCCGCCCAACTCATATTCGCACATGGGGCGTAATTTGCGAATTCGCTCAGACAAATGGTCTATGCCGTTGTTTATGGCTAACACTGCGGTGTAAGAAAATAAGGGTAAAACAAATTGTAACATGTAGCATTGATCTAAACAGTAGACCTTTCCTAACAGACCCTGGGAAATGTAAACGGACATGCAAAGCGCCAAAACAGGGGTTTAGTAGGGGGGTTGGGGGGGGGGGTTACCCCCCCCCCCCCAAATCCGCCAGCTATCTATCTATACCGGAGGCCCGCTCAGCTATCTATCTATCCCGGAGGCAAAATTTTTGGCTACTATCCCCTAAACCCCCCCCCCCCAATCGTCCAGCTATCTATCTATCTGGAGCGATTTTTGGAAATTTTTGGCCAATTTTCGCTCAAAATTGCTAGTTCATGTTCATTACGCCTATTTTGACTATATATGTGCTTATATACTGATTTTTAGCCATGTTTCACCTACTTTTAGCGATTTTTTCCCCTTTTCTTCCTTCTATACCTCGGAAAACCCTATATATTGAACCCCCGCGAACCCCCCCCCCCCAAAAAAAAATTTTTTCAGCTATCTATCCCTCCGGAGGAACGATTTGCTATCGCAGGGCCGTATCCAGGGGGGCGGGGGGGCTGCAGCCCCCCCCCCCTTCCCGGGGCGAGACCAGAAAGTGACCGGCAAATAGGGTTCAAACGGGATTGACTTTTCGGGATCGGGATCGGGATTCACTTTTTGAGATTTCGGGATCGGGATCGGGATCGGGATTGGGGTTTCGGGATCGGGATCGGGATTGGTATTTTGAGATTTCGGGATCGGGATCGGGATCGGGATTGGCCGGGATTGGGGTCACGGGATCGGGATCGGGATCGGGATTGGCATTTTTTCGGGATCGGGATTGGGGTCTAGGGATAGAGATTTTCGTCACTGTTCTGGCATTCACAGTTGTTCATAAAGGTCTCAAAACACTGTTGGATGCCAGAAAAGTGACATAAAATGGACGCTGGGGGTTTGCGTTCACATTTTTGCACGCAAAAATGTCATTTTCTCACTTTTTATAATTTCCATTATTTTTTCCGGGATCGGGATCCCGGACTTGGGAGATTCTCGGGATCGGGATCGGGATTTGAAAGTTTTCGGGATCGGGATCGGGATTGGTATTTTTGGATTTCGGGATCGGGATCGGGATCGGGATTGGGGTTTCGGGATCGGGATCGGGACTGCTAAATCCCGGAATTTCACGGGATCCGGGATCGGGATCGGGATCCCGTTTGAACCCTACCGGCAAATGCGACTTTTTCAGCGGCAGCGTGAAAAATTTTGCGCGCCAGACATAAGGTATAATCATCATATTTGTCCCATGTGGCTACAAATCGTTATGAACACACTCAATGTTTTGCTTTTTGCTGTTTTGTTTGTATATTTACATACATATACAGCATTCCACGGCGCTGGCGCCAACGCCAATGTCGCCATGGCGTGGCGCCTACTAATGGCGCCAGCGCCATGGAGCCATTTCACCACTATGTAGCTAAAATTTTAGGGGGGCTGAGCCCCCCCCCCCCCCTCGCCGGCCTCCGTAAACAAGCAGCCCCCCCCCCGCTCAAAAATCCTGGATACGTCCCTGTGCTATCTATATGAACCCCTGCGGGGGTCCAAATCTACAAAACTCCTGCGCCAAAAGCATGTCAAACCTTGTAATTTTTTTTAAACTGGAAACATTTTCTTCTATATTTTTTTACCGGTCGTTTGATATTTTCCAGCGCATTTTACATTGCTCAATAACTTTTCACACTCTGCATGACACTTGACATTTATATAGTCTTTTAAACGGAATAGCCCGTTTTCTAGAAACCCGATTCATAATTTTTTAGAAAGTTCGCTCAAATAATTCGGAAATAAAAAGAATTCTGTCATAAGAACAAGCTGTGCAAAAAAAAAAATAAACGAACAACACACGCCAGACACATCGACATCCATGTCGAACACCGGTTCGATCAGAATATCGTCCACATGATGTCTGCCCCCAGTGACCAACTCGTGTAGGGTGTAATCAGGCTGCAGGTACTCAGCTGAAAAGTTTTTGGACAAATGCCAAATTTTTCAGAAAAAAATCCCCGGCGCATGTGACGCATATGAGCAGGAACAGTTAGATTACCAACCTGTTATAAATTTGTCCCCAGATTCTGAATCCGCAGTAATTTCCCTTCTGATTACTATGCCAGGACTATACGGCAACGGTTGAATTCCACCAAAATTTGGAGCCATTTTATTCAAATCTTCGCATAAATTAGCCCGAATTTGATCAATTAATCGAGTGAGTCGCGAATAGCGCTGCTTGTAAATGCAGAAAACTCCATTTAAGGCGCGCATGCCCGGTGTGACTGCATTTTGAGCCATTCAAGTGGAACTACTAACGAAAGCCAATATTTCGAAATTTAATTTTTTTATGATTTCATAAAATTTGGATACTCTCAATTCAATGACAGTGTGAGAACACCGGGATACTTCACGGTAAATTTATCCTGAATGATAGGAGCGTATAAAATGAGCGCCGTCAAAAGCCCCACTTTGTAGACAATTAGCGTCAAGCGACACTTTTATTTGAAAAAAAACAACACTTGTGATAATTCTGGCCAAAAATGAACCTTGAAATTTTTTTCTATTTGGAAAAGCTGCCTTTAAAGAAAACCCACATTGCTGCTGAATAACGATCACCCCAAATAAATGTTTGTAATCAAGTATGAAATTATAAGGAAAAGTGGTCTGTGTCGAAAACAACAACGATCCCTGGTGTTTAGTTGTAAATAATTTAAGGTTAACATGCAGTGCGTTTACCATCAAATCCAACCCACATTCGTCTATCACAATTGTGTACAATAAAAAAACTTTACTTCATTCAACCTGTCTCAAAAATATTCTACACATAAAATTGTTTGGTTCATCACTGCTGGCACCACCATTGTTCATTGGCACCGGTTAAATTTTTTCTGGCACTTTTCCATCACTAATTGGTAATCAATGGCTGGCATTCAGTGCCATTGGGCTTTTTGCATTGCTTCATTGATTTACCGGTACTGCGATTCAATTAGGTATGCTAAATGGCTGTAAAGCGGGAATTAGAGCTCAGCGTCGATTCGACGTGAAATGATGACGTGAAATGTTGTCGTGAAATTAATTACACGAGTGTGGATCATGCTACGGGTCTACAATTTTCTAAGGATAATATATGAATCAATACCTTAATCGTGTCCAATACTGAGTGTTATCAGCCACAACTAGAGCGAATTGAAAAATTCAATTTTTATCATTTCACGTCATCATCATTTCACGTCATCATCATTTCACGTCACAGTGTCAGGGAACAACTTGACATTTCACGTCAGACTGCTGCTTGCAATAGTCTGACGTGAAATGTCAAGTTGTTCCCTGACACTGTGACGTGAAATGATGATGACGTGAAATGATAAAAATTGAATTTTTCAATTCGCTCTAGTTGTGGCTGATAACACCCAGTATTGGACACGATTAAGGTATTGATTCATATATTATCCTTAGAAAATTGTAGACCCGTAGCATGATCCACACTCGTGTAGTTAATTTCACGACAACATTTCACGTCATCATTTCACGTCGAATCGACGCTGAGCTCTAATTCCGGCCTAACGAACACATTATAAATATTCTATTTAGGTGAATAAACTGTTCGGAATATTATTACCACGAAAACGTGAGTAAACTTTGATAAGGTAGTAGTAGTAAATGGATTAACATACACTGTACACGATCGACATTCAATATACCGTATTACTTCCAATAGTAGGCATATGCTCCAATAAGAGGTACCCTTTAATAAGAGGTGACATGTTAGGTTTGTTGAACGCGAATTAACTTCAACTTACGCCATGGCACTTTTAAATCACTCCACCTAATATTGGAAGCAATACTAGGTCCTCAAATGCAATCATGAATCCACAAATGCATCAATCCACAATTTTCAATTTTTTAGCCGCGGGGGTTAGACTTAAAGGTTATGGTAATGTAGAGTAAAAATGGAGTGCCCATCTCAAATCACTGCAATAAAAAACCCACAAATGCATCATTTCACAAATTGAAAGTTTTTGGGCCCAGGGGTTCATTATCGGGGTTTTAGTAATGTGGTGTCAAAATAGTGCATATTTGAAATCGCTACAATCAGAAACCCACAAATGCATCATTTGATGATTTGAAAATTTTTGGCCCTGGAGGTTCATTTTCAGGGTTTTGGTAATGTAGTGTCAAAATGAAGTGCATATTTCAAATCAAGGCAATCAAAAAGCCACAAATGCATCATTTCACAATTTCTAATTTATTAGCCCCAGGGGTTCAATTTAAGGCTTACAGTAATGTAGAGTTGAAATTGAGTTATTTCAAATCAGTGCAATTAGAATCCCGCAAAATGCATCATTTCACAATTTGAAATTTTTGGGTCTAGGGGTTCAATTTCAGGGTATTAGTAATGTAGTGTCAAAATGGAGTGCATATTTGAAATCGCTACAATCAGAAACCTACAAATGCATCATTTTATGATTTGGAAGTTTTTGGCCCAGGGGGTTCATTTTTAGGGTTATGGTAATGTAGTGTCAAAATGAAGTGCATATTTCAGATGAGTGCAATCAGAAACCTGAAAATGCATCATTTCTCAAATTGAAAGTATTTGGCCCCATGGGTTCATTTTTAGGGTTATGGTAATGTAGTGTCAAAATGGAGTGCATATCTCAAATCAGTGCAATCAGAAACCCAAATTTGGAATCAGTGCAATCAGAAACCCAAAAATGAATGATTTCACAAATTGAAAGATTTTGGCTCCAGGGGTTCATTTTCAGGGTTATGGTTATGTAGTTTTCAAGGTTATGTAGTGTCAAAATGGAGTGCATATTTCAAATCAGTGCAATAATTGCATCATTTCACAATTTCTAATTTTTCAAGCCCTGGGCATATTTGAAATCACTACAATCAGAAACCCACAAATGCATCATTTTATGATTTGAAAGTTTTTGGCCCAGGGGGTTCATTTTTAGGGTTATGGTAATGTAGTGTCAAAATGGAGTGCATATCTCAAATCAGTGCAATCAGAAACCCAAATTTGGAATCAGTGCAATCAGAAACCCAAAAATGAATGATTTCACAAATTGAAAGATTTTGGCTCCAGGGGTTCATTTTCAGGGTTATGGTTATGTAGTTTTAAGGGTTATGTAGTGTCAAAATGAAGTGCATATTTCAAATCAGTGCAATCATTGCATCATTTCACAATTTCTAATTTTTTAAGCCCTGGGCATATTTGAAATCACTACAATCAGAAACCCACAAATGCATCATTTTATGATTTGAAAGTTTTTGGCCCAGGGGGTTCATTTTTAGGGTTATGGAAATTTAGTGTCAAAATGAAGTGCATATTTCAAATGAGTGCAATCAGAAACCTGAAAATGCATCATTTCTCAAATTGAAAGTATTTGGCCCCATGGGTTCATTTTTAGGGTTATGGTAATGTAGTGTCAAAATGGAGTGCATATATCAAATCAGTGCAATCAGAAACCCAAATTTGAAATCAGTGCAATCAGAAAGCCAAAAATGCATCATTTCACAAATTGAAAGTTTTTGGCCCCAGTGGTTCATTTTCAGGGTTATGGTAATGTAGTGTCAAAATGGAGTGCATTATATATCAAATCAGTGCAATTAGAAACCCACAATGCATCATTTCACAATTTGAAAGTTTTGGCCCCAGCCCCCAGGGGTTCAATTTCAGGGTTATGGTAATGTACTGTCAGAATGGAGTGCATATTTCAAATCATTGTAATCAGTAACCCACAAATGCATCATATCACAATTTATATTTTTTAGCCCTGGGGCCTCACTTAAGGGTTATGGTAATGTTATTGTCAACTCCCATAAACTCAGCCCCTTATTTGGCAAACACCCATCAACTCAACTCCCATAAACTCAGCCTCTAATTTGTAAACTTGTGTCAACAGCCCCTTATTTTTAAACTTCTGTCAACTCAATCTAATTTATAAACACCCATCAACTCAACCCTGAATTGTAAACCAGCCCCTAAAAACTCAAGTCAACCCCCTATACATGTGCAATTGCATTTTGGGAAGCAACTTTGCCATCTACTAACCCTGTTTGTCAAGATTGTAAGGGATCGTGTATGTAAAGGACATTTTGTACTAATAAAAAATGTCTACATTATGTGTAAAAACACACACAAATCGGGTAGAGTCAGTGACGTCCTATCGTTTATGTTGGAGCATACTTTCCACACAAATAAATAGTGGCGTCATAATTGGTAGAGATAGAGATAGAGATGTAAATGGCATAAACCTTGTCCTAACATAACACAGTCATTGTTTTTACGTGTGTTCTGCATTGCCCGGATCACAAACCGCAGCTTTTGTCATTGACGTTCTCGATATATTTACTCAATTGGGGGGTATTTCGAGGGGGGGGCTGATAAATTCGTAGTGGCCATTTTGAGGGAGTATTTCGAGACTGGGGGTATTTCGAGGGGGGTGATAAATTCGTAGTGGCTTTTTTGAGGGGGTATTTCGAGATTGGGGGTATTTCGAGGTGGGGGGCGTATTTTGAGGAAATACGGTATTTCGAGGAAATACGGTATTTCGAAATATTGCCTGTCTGGCCAAGTTTACATACAGGGTTATTTTTGGTAAAAACTTACAATTTACCGTATGGACACTTCGGATGACTGTCTCATACTTTATTTAGACTGATATTTACGTCCGCCGACTATATGAAACAGACATTAAAACATCTCAAGGTTGCCGATTGCGTTTCTGGAATTTTTCAAATGGATAGTGACAGTTATAAATGTGATGGTGTGTGGGAAAATTGAGAAATCTAATTAACTGGACTCGAAGAATCAAAGGGTAGTTATGCACTATGCAATGATGGCAAAAACACACATGTTCAACACTGGTATTTCTGTGTTTTTGGTTTACACAGAAACTGGTAAATTTTCAAAAAAACTCAAATGAAAACTCAACCACAGAAACATAGAAACATAACTCTGTTTTGAGTGTTTTCATGGTATTCATGACATAAATACTACAGATGTTGGGTTCAATGGGACGGAATAACATATTAAAATAGGTAACATTTTTCCCAAAAATAGTTCTCAAATTGTCGAACGTTGCGAAATGTTTTTCAATTTTTTCCTTTTACTAATTACTGGATTATAATTTTTTAATATATTTTTGACTATTTGGAAAGTGTCAATGATTTCAAAGTAGTTTTAACGTATTGCCGCACAACATTTTAATTTTTTATGCTACTTATCCGAAGTTCGGAAGTTCTTTAGTTAGGAATTCGAAATTCGGAATTTCATAACAAAAATTCGATAACGTTTCCGAATTTTAGTCTTAGATAGCAATACTGGTTGCCATCGTTAGTATATAAATACATTTGGCATTGCGTCTTTGCGTGCATAACCCGTGTGCTTTTGTACTGCCTACCATAATACCACGAGTACTGGGTAAATACGTTTACGTTTCCTTCCGCAAAAAGTACCGGTAGTCACTTACTCGTGTAGTTTTTGAAAGTACGCAGGTACAGGAAACGTAATTCATTTTAGAACAAATTTATGGGGTGCAAAACAAGCAAAAACTATTCAAACGAATTGGAATGAAAATCGCAATACAACAATGAAAATCGCAATACAACATGATCTCAGATAATCACCAAAAGATCCATCACAATTCCCATATTTCTTGCACATCACCCTCCCTGATCTGCATATTACCGTATTTCTCCGTGTAAACCGCCCGGGCATTATACAAAACCGAGGCACTTCTCGGTAACCTTTTTTAAAAACTTGTATAACGCCCGGGCGTTAAATCATTGCGAGGGGGGCGTTATGCAAGGAAAAATTTTGCTTAAATATTTACATAATTTGTGTTCCCTCCCCGTGTGCACCGAATTCAATGGAAAAACGTACATTCCGCAGAATAACAATGCGTGCCGCAAGGCACAACGTTCAAATAGTTCAAACCATGTGGACCTTTCATTACCATTCAGCTTGATTTGTCCTGAAAATATTCCCACTTCGCTAATGTTTTTGGAACCAAGCATAGCGCCCCGGGGGCGCTATACAACTGTATAACGCCCCGGGCGTTGTGCACGGGGGGGCGGTTTACACGGAGAAATACGGTAATTTTACCTTAATGCCAATGATGTTGATGAAAGTGTTGAATACTATTGGCACATTGCCAACACACTGGCTTACACTAGCCAAAGTTTCATGACCACAACTTAAAGCAGCATTATTGAGCTAGAGCACCATTCCTACATCGGGACAGGCCTGATACGCACGTCGCACATCTGCCTGATACGCACATTTTCCCATTTTTTTCACTTGACACTTTTTCAAGTGATTTTCAGATATGAGTAAAGTGAAAAAAGATTGCGCAATGACATTAGTGAACTTTTTTCACTTCACTCATCTGAAAATCACTTGAAAATGTGTCAAGTGAAAAAAAAACATTGAAAAATAGCCATTTTTCACTGTTTTTCACTTGACACATTTTCAGGTGATTTTCAGATATGAGTGAAGTAAAAAAAGTTCACTAATGTCATTGCGCAGCGTTTTTCACTTTACTCATATCTGAAAATCACTTGAAAAAGTGTCAAGTGAAAAAAACGAGAAAGGCACGAGCATATCAGGCAGTTGTGCGTATCAGTGCACCCCCTCCTATATCAGTACAAAATGACCGAAATTGTAACCCCCACAGTTCCGCAGTGGGTGGAGCTAGAGGCGTGAAATTTTGGGTGAAAACTCAAAACACCTGATATCTTAACCTGTCAAAATTTTATGACCGTCGCTTACCCCTAGCGCGAATGGCGAGAACTGCCCGGGGACTTTCAGCCGGACTACCTAAGTGTGTACATCATCCGAACAAATTTGGGCGCATTGACGATGGAAACAATGCCAGCGCCGCTGAATAATGAGCTATGTTTGATTGAAGTATAGACGTTTATTGAGCCAACATGTGTATAATCGCTGTTTATCCGCAGACTCTGACTAGATGTGTAATGGGTTTAGATGTGTACCGGCACAGGGTCTTCTAAACATCAAGATGTTTGTTGCGTGAGATTTGTTTATTGTCCATAGCCCGATTACAGTCTCAGTATTCATGTGTTGTACTGTAGGACTGTATGTTTCGACTTTCGCCTGAGATTGCAAACCCTGAAACTGTGCGGGGGCTGAAAATATTCCTGCATTTACCAATTTTACCGTCGCTGTTTCTCTGTCATCTAAATAATTTATAGTGGTTGGCCTTGGAAACTGGTTTTTGGTGAATCGTTTCTCTAATGCCGATACGATTTTCGTAATTTATCTCTCGTTGTAACTTTTTGATTGGATATTCTCGGTCTCTCACAGGTCGTATAAGAAGGTGCACTTTTGCATTTGAAAACACTTTGAGAATTGCAGTTTAAAAAGAAACAATCACCTCTGCGTCTGCACGATTCAGGTTTGTGCCCATTGACTTTTTATGCACTATTTTTGGTCCAGGAGTATTTGCCCTGCGAAACTCAAAAAAGCAAAATTCTATGGATGTCTTCCATAAAGCGGGAACGTTCATCTCACATAGGTAAACATCCAAAACATTCTCAAAAGTTGGCAGATAAGTAAACGACCTCTCTCCAAAAAATGACCACCTCAATATCCGTCTAGGTGGCAGTCCCAAGCCCTGTAAAGTGTAAAGTAAAATGTCAAATGTCATGTAAAATGTCAATCAAAACAGAACGAGAAAAGATTTTATTACTGAACTTTGCCTGACGATTGAAACTTTACGTTACATTTGTCATGATAATAGACACTTTACTTTACATTTTACATGATATTTGACACTTTACTTTACACTTTACAGGGCTCGGGATTGCCCCTGGTCAATTATCCAATTGTGTTCCTTCATCGTTGAATCAACCCCAGTTACCGCCGTTCACAGGCTCCTCGAAAAAAAAGCAGCAAAAGCACCGCTCGAAATGCAGCAATTCAGCTTGACCGTGTGCCACTCCCAGACCATGTAAAATGTCCTGGAAAATGTCAAATGTCATGCAAAGTGTCAAAAGTTGTGTAAAATTTTCCCTGCCATTTTCCAGGGCATTTTACACGACTTTTGACAATTTGCATGGCATTTGACATTTTACAGGGCATTTTACAGGGTCTGGGAGTGCCCCCATGCCAAACAAGAGGCAAGTATCAACTGCAACTGAGTCTACGATCTGTACCATAGGCCCAGATAAGAAAGAGATTCCATGCGATGATATTATGAAACATCTTAAGCCCAAGGGTCAGCAATGAAAAAATCATCAATTTTTGGAAAATATAATTAATCTCCAAAAATCTTTCAAGAATAAAATATCCCATTCAAAAAAAACTGGAAAAAATAAAATAAAAATATAAGAATTTGAGAGATTTTTTGATATTTTTAAAAATCTCAGAAAGATTCTCTCAAAAAGAAAATATAGTTAAATCTCTCTGGAAAATCGTGAAAAAATATAAATCTCCGAAAATCTTATATTTTCTGAGATTTTTTTTGTCATTTTTAAAATATAAATCGCGAAGGGGTTTTTTCAATGCTAATCACAATCGATTTGGTATGGAAAAGCGAAATGAATGCAAATAGTGTAGAATAGGCTTTTTAGTTAACAAAAATTCTGCTTTTAGGGAATTACCGATTATTATTTTCGACTTTTTGCTTATATACCTAACTCTCTTTTCGATGAATGCCCAATAAAACATCAATAAAGTGTACCTGTTTATGTTTTCTCGAAATACGCGACTTTCACAATATAATAACTTATCACATGATTTATCCAAGCACCTATCATCAAAATCGACATTCTGTGCAAAGCATGTAAATAATCAAAAACGGGATAGGTAAGTGCCTCTACAGACATATGGGGGCAGTCCCAAGCCCTGTAAAGTGTAAAGTAAAGTGTCAAATGTAAAGTCAAATGCAAAGTAAAGTGTCAATCAAAACAAAAAAGAAAAGATTTTATTACTGAACTTTGCATGACAATTGACACTTTACTTTGCATTTGACTTTACATTTGACACATTACTTTGCATTTGACTTTACATTTGACACTTTACTTTACACTTTACAGGGCTTGGGAGTGCCACCAGGTCGGAGACTGAATGATTAATCCTCAGAGGATTGCAATTTTCAAAAAACATCAATAATGAAGTGAATTCATTGAACGAAATTTTCATGCTGAAAATATTTCACGCTGAAAACCCTTTGTTTCTTATAAACAAACGGAACTGAACTCTATTTTACGACACAAACCACAATTTTCGACAACACGTCACGGAACTGAAAACACCAGCCAATGAACAAAAGTGCAACTCACCATTAGTGATGGAAAGGCACCGGGGCACCGGGGCACCTACCCAAATACTGCATTTAATGCTTTAAATCCAAATTTTTTCCAAAAAAAATTCGAAAATTATTTTTTCAAATTCGAGATGTGCCCAAAAAATTAGAAAACTACCAAAAAAGAATCGAAAATTTGAAAAGTCAGTTTAGAAAAAAACACTTAAAAATTTCAATACTTTTTCCGGAGGGTGTGCCATCGTTACCCATCTCATAACATTATTCTTGTCAATTGCCCACTTGCGGAATTTCCACCTGTATGACTCACTTGAAACATTTTTTTACGCCGAAATGTAAAAAAAAAAAATTACTGTGTATCTTCGGTTAGAAGAGCGTCGATATAAATTTTCGTCAAATTTTTTGACTGCCGTTCTATTAGAGGTGCCGTTCTGTATCGGAGGCTGCCGTACTATTGTTTTCGGGAGTGTAAAAATGAAACAGAATCTGCCGTTCTATTGGAAGTGCTCTTCTATTGGAGGTATGCCGTTCTATTAGAAGAAATACGGTATATGGGTTTTCAAAGCTACTGCCGCACATACATACCGTATTTCCTCGAAATACCCCCCTCGAAATACCCCCCCTCGTTTGACACCCCCCCCTCTCGAGACCACTATGAAAAAATCACCCCCCCTCGAAATACCCCCCCCCCAGATTGAGTGTAAATGACAAATACTGCAGTTTGTGTTCTGCGTAGTGCAGAACACACGTTTAAACAATGTCCTAATCACGTTAGAACAGTGTTTATACCATCTACGCACTACTATTAGTCTACAGGAGTCTATAAATACATGTCAGTTATTGATGCATTTTTCTACCCCAGTGTACATCACAAACGACGATTTTGTACTAGGATTTGAAAAAACTTCTGGCGAAATAATAACCCCCCCTCGAAATACCCCCCTCGTTTAACCCCACCCCCCTCTCGGGACCACTATAAAACAATCAACCCCCGGGGGGTATTTCGAGGAAATACGGTAGGTATTTATGTTTGCAGTCACATAGCACACCTGGCAGTGAAATGCAATGCGCGTTGTGCAGAAGCATCTTTTGTGATAAGAACGTGATAAATTTCCGTGTACAACAAGACAAATAGGGATTTCATTATTCAGATGGGTTATGGTAGGTTTTCATACTGAGTGTGATGTCCGCCGAGTATATGCATAAAACACGGTAAACAAGTACTTATTCTTAGCTACAAATATTCACACGCTAAAAAAATAAAATCCAGAGACACCCAAATTCCAAAAAATGGCTTTTGGCTACCGAAATGAATATTACCACATTTATGATAAAGAAGCGGATTTTTTTTCATCGGTGACGACGTATCACGGTTTGGTGCGAATTTACAACTCTAGAAAATGGTGGTCCAGATGGTTTTGGACTGTTGTTGTGGCGACAAGTTTCATATTTTTCGTTTTGCAGGTGTGCTTGGGATTGGAAATGATTTTATATTTTTGGATTTTTTTTGTGCTGTGCGAGCTGGAGACAAATAGAAATTAATGCAGTTTTTCAAATAAAATTTGCCGGTTTTGTAGATTTGTATTTTTATTGTAGAAATTTTGTTAGAGGGATGCACACACCAGATTTACCATATTTAAGCAACAGTGAACAATAACTCAATTTATCTGATCAAACATAAATGTAACACAAATTCACAACGGTGAACCTGGCCTAATACAAGTTGACACAGAGTTTTCTGGGTTCTAAATTCATGGTTGCCTTTGGCACTGTTTTTATCATTTTACATGTTTCTGGCATGTTGCCAGTTGTGCATTTCATTGGAGGTATACCTCTTATATCCAACGAAATATAATAACGAAACCTCAACTGCCAAAAGCAAATTTTGTATTCCGCAACCAGTTACACATTTTTTGTCAACTCATATTTCACATTTCTTCAACCCCACGTCCAGTAAAACAACCAAACTCCCTTACCACCTGCAGAGTAAGAGCGTCCTGGAAATGTGGAAAAGTCATCCAATTACAACTCAGATCACATTTGAAGTTCCCGAGGCCGGCATTGAGTTTCCGATGGTTACAGTTTGCAACATGAATCTTGTCAAGAAATCTAATATTTTGAAATGTTGGCTCGGTTCCAAGTTTCATTTGCGCATTTCTTATTGTTTTGCTTTTGTTGAAGACTGTTTGTTTTACTGTTTTCCAGCAATTCATTTCCCATTGTCCATCTGCCAAAAAAATTCCGTTTCAATTTTCTGGCAAGGTCGAAATTTTTTCCATTTCTGTTCCCATTTTCCATCATGTGCCAAAAAAATTTGGAGGAGACTTTTTGTTTTCATTGTTCCGGCTTCTGAACTATTTTTACCTTTCCATTTTTTCCGTCTAATTTTGCCTCCATTTAAGCTTTGACTGTGAGGACCTTATCAAATCGTGTTCTTTTGGTTCGGAGCCAATAAATGATTGTTGCAAGTACGCCGTTCCAGCGATGACCGATCTGGTGCCAGTTTCGCAAATTGATAAGTGCGAACTGAGAAGTAAAATGGCAAAAGCGAAGTGAAATGGCAAAAATAAAAACTAATTTCTCTTAGCTACTGCTTTACTACTCCTTATTAACTTCGCATTTGCTATTTTACTTCTCACTTCTCAATTTGTGGAACTGGCCCCTGGGCAAATGCTATCAATTTGGCGCCAATTTTAAAAATCATAGAAGGTGGAAACAGATACCGTATTTCCTCGAAATACCCCCCCCCCCCCTCGAAATACCCCCCCCTCGTTTGACCCCCCCCTCTCGAGACCACTATGAAACAATCACCCCCCCCCTCGAAATACCCCCCCCCCCCAAATTGAGTGTAAAGGGAACGTACATGACAATAACTGTAGTTTATGTTCTGTGTACTGCAGAACACACGTTAAAACAATGTCGGTGTCACGTTAGAACAGTGTACATCCCGCCTACATACCGTATTACCTCCAATATAAGGCATCCCTCTAATATAAGGTACCCTCTAATATAAGGTATAACTTTTGGCTATTTTGAACGCGACGAACAAAATATAAGGTACCCTCTAATATAAGGCATACCTCTTAATATAAGGCGAAAATAAGGCACAGCTGGCTGCGTGCCAAAACACGCAAAATAATAAAAACGGTTGCTAAACATGGCGGAAAATGATGAAAATGGTGCCGAAGGGCACTGCGATGACTCTATGTCGACTTCCGCCGCTAAAAAGTGTGTCAGTTTACGGCGGCACTAATCACTCGACAAGAAACTTTGAATTGTTGACCAGACGAAAATCTGGCGAAAACAATTGAAGGTACCCTCTAATATAAGGTACCCTCTAATACAAGGTATAACTTTTGGCTCTAAAAATCTGACGAAAACAATATAAGGTATACCTTATATTAGAGGTAATACGGTACTAATATTAGTCTACAGAACCTTATAAATGGCGGTTTTTGTTGCATTTTTCGCCGTCTGCGTACGTTTCAGACGACAATTTCGTACTTGGTTTTCAAAAATTTTATTGTGAAATAATAACCCCCCCCCTCGAAATACCCCCTCCCTCGTTTAACCCCCCCCCCTCTCGGGACCACTATGAAACAATCACCCCCCGGGGGGTATTTCGAGGAAATACGGTAATCAGTGGTGCCATTTATGGCCTGAATATTTTGATGGGTGTACAGACTAAAAAAGAAAGTCGTACGTTTTTTCAATCTTAAAAATTATTCTAAAGAATGATGAAACAAGTTGGTGTGATCATTTCTGTTTTTTTTGCTTGTTGGTTTCTTCAGCAGTTGTAAATACCTGGGTAAACAGCGAAAAATTACCGTATTTCTTCTAATAGAAGGGTGCTCTTCTATTTTTTCATCAACTTTTTACCTGCCCTTCTATCGGAGACCGTCCTATTTTTGTGAACTTTTCAGCCAATATTTTTCAAATTCTACCAAGGTTTTTCAAACTGTTGCGTCACAGACAGTTCATATAATGATGATACGTAGGGTGATCATTTAACATTTGATGTTAAAATATCACAAAATTAATGGACCAAAGACAGTAAATCACAGCGTATCCGCTGATATTCTTTATGTTTTAATGCATTTGGCACAATTCCAGCATTTTGTGTCCCTTCTATTGGAGACTGCCATTCAATTTTTTTCGTGGCCCAAATTAAGTCGAAAAAGTGTACCTTCTATTGGAGACTGCCCTTCAATTTTTTTCGTGGCCCAAATTAAGTTGAAAAAGTGTACCTTCTATTGGAGACGCCATTCTATTAGAGACCCGCCCGTCTATTATAAGAAACTAGCAGGATTCTCTCCGACCTTCGGTCGGGTTTTCATGTTTTACTATACTTTAACAAATGCTAATGGACACTTGTTACCACATCAATTATGAATCCCTTTGAAAACAAAGCCCGCGGGGTCCACCATCTAATTATTTGCCAGTTTTTCCCATTGCTCTCTATTTCGGCCTATGGTAATGTCGTGTCAAAGCTGGTGCATTATCTACGCCACATAATAAGACCCCACCCATTATTTGAAATATTGTAAGCACAAGGGGTCCTTTTTAAAATTTATGGTAATGTACTGACATGATGCAGTGCAAATTACCATCAGCAATATCAGAAACCCCTGTAGTCACTGTATCAAAAACCCACATGAATCATGTCATGATTTGTAATTTGGTATCGTTATTGTTTGTATTGTTGGTACATTACATATTGCTTTTTTAAAAACATGGCTAGCATGCGGGCAAGCTGAACTATAAGATATGGAAGTCGAAAGTGGAGGTATAGAAGTCCAAAGTCAATAAAGCACTCAATTCTTTTCCACCTAACCCATACAGAGCCCGTGGTTGGATATCTTATAGTTCAGCTTGCCCGCATGCTAGCCATGTTTTTAGAAAAGCAATATGTAATGTACCAACAATACAAACAATAACAATACCAAATTACAAATCATGACATGATCCATGTGGGTTTTTGATACAGTGACTACAGTGGTTTCTGGTATTGCTGATGGTAATTTGCACTGCATCATGTCAGAACATTACCATAAATTTTAAAAAGGACCCCTTGTGCTTACAATATTTCAAATAATGGGGTCTTATTATGTGGCGTAGATATGCACCAGTTTTGACACGACATTACCATAGGCCAAAATAGAGTGCAATGGAAAAAACTGGCAAATAATTAGATAGTGGACCCCGCGGGATTTATTTTCAAAGGGATTCATAATAGATGTGGTAACAAGTGTCCATTAGTATTTGTTAAAGTACAGTAAAACATGAAAACCCGACCAAAGGTCAGAGAGAATCCTGCTAGTCTCTTATATTTACATGTGTAGGTTTCAGAAGTAGGGTTAGCAAGCGATGTTTAAGTGATCTTTTTAATTCCCTTTTTTTAAATGCACCACCCAAATCTGATTAAAAAAAAATTGCTGCCAAAATTCTTTGGTACTCGTGCATTAGGTAAAATGAAAAAATTTTACACACAAGTGTGCAGTTTCATGCAAGCATCTGTTGCTTTTTTCATAGCTTTACAGCAAATTTGGCAGTGTAGCATCCTTGGCAAAAAAATTATTTTTTTAAAGACCACTGACTGGGGCCAGATTTAATACTCCCTACAGATT
This sequence comes from Sphaerolaimus hirsutus, assembly GCA_964036195.1. Classification (NCBI taxonomy): domain Eukaryota; kingdom Metazoa; phylum Nematoda; class Chromadorea; order Monhysterida; family Sphaerolaimidae; genus Sphaerolaimus; species Sphaerolaimus hirsutus. The sequence continues at coordinate 17,536,973 of OZ038459.1, forward strand.
TGTAGGGTAGGGTGTACGCCCGATAGATTTTTTAATGTTCAGCCGCATCGACACACATGCACTGAGAGCAATGCGGTTCCTAAAATACACAAAACTATCCCTTAAGGTCACCGATATTGCAATATGACTTATATCACTTCGATTTTGGCCCAGAAATCACGATTTCGTCATTTCTTGGTCGTACGCCAACTCGTTTTTTTTTTTTGTCGGGCGCATTACTCGCATAAGTTGCGCTTTTGTATAGTCAGGTGGTCACTTTTTTAGTGTCCACTGCCTACAACCGAAACCATGAGGGCAGCAACAAAAAAGAAATGCATGCACGAGCGTACAATCGCGCAACTTATGCGAGTAATGCGCCCGACAAAATCGAAAAAAGAACAAGTTGGCCAACGGCCAAGAAATGACGAAATCGTGATTTCTGTGCCAAAATCGAAGTGATATATGTCATATTGCAATATCGACGACCTTAATGGATAGTTTCATTTATTTTCGAACCGCCTTGCTCTCGGTGCATGTGCGTCAATGCGGCTGAACTTTAAAAAATGTATCGGGCATACGCCCTACCCTACAAATCTGTAGGGAGAATTAAATCTGGCCCCTGGAGTCAAAACAAGTTCTATTTTTCTATAAAATCTGAGGGGATATAGATGAATCATAAACCATATAAATTGATAGTCAGTGCACACTAGGGATGGCCAAAAAAGGTGTTTTTTTCAATGACAGGGTTTTTAAAGAAAACCGTTTTTTCAAAAACAGGGTTTTATTTTAAAATAAAACCGTTTTTTTTTTCTTCAAAAGCTGCCAGCATAGTCGGCGCAAGGACCCAATTTGTGCTTGTGACATTCACAATTGCATTGACCGAAATTTGACTTTGTGACACTTTTTACTAGGTTTACATGAATAATTGTGCTTTTAGTTGGTATTTCTGCTTCCAAACCAAAAATTCCACTTGTGACATTCACAAACGCACATGCACTTACGCTGCCTATGGCTGCCAGATATGGTTATGAGTCAACATATACAGGTATATCAGACAGGTGACAGTACTTTGTGGTGTTATATTTAGCCATATAATGGCTGTGGAGCCATGGGATATTATAAGTGGTGATTTCTGTCAAAAATATCCATTTTATGTCGACTTATTACGAATATTGGCTTTTGTCAAATGTTTGTGACTTCAAGTGAAGTTGGCTTTGGAATAGTGTTTAAATTAGGTTACATTAGAAGGCTAATTCATCAGAAGTGATTTTTCACACTGTACAAGTATATGGAGGCACATTGACTGGATATTATATACTACGCTAACATATCACACCTTATTATGGCACAATAGCATGAACAAATGGAAGCTTTTACATAAAAAATGCCGCAAAACCAATGAAAACAACCACAAAAAGTAAGGTGCATGTGAAATTGCACGCTTGCATGCAAAAAAATGCAAAATACCTAGTGCTTAGTACAAAAAATTTTGGTCAATGTTTAAAAAAACGGTTTCGATGGTCTGTTTAAAAAAAAAAAGTTTTTTATTTAAAAAAAAACATTTGAAAAAAACATTGGCCATCCCTAGTGCACACTCATCGCTTTGTGTGGTAATATAATTGAGGCGTCTAATTTTAAAGTCGACAAGTCCCCAAACTGTGATTTTGAGTTAATCGCATTTTAAGTTTCAAACCCAATTCCAGGCCCGTGTTGCGTGTCCAATTTGGCTCTCTCATGATTTCCATTAAGTTCCATATGTTGACAATAAAGTGTCAATTTTTCAGCCCCTAATCTCAACATATATGTGAAAAATGGGGTGTCCATAAAACTCCATTCGGTCAGAGCAAAACTGTTTTTGGGAGGGAAATGGCCTTCTTGCATGCGAGAACATTTTTGTTCCCGCCCGTGTTGCTCCTCCCTTATGGGAAATTTATGCACTTGTCGACATTGAGAAATCGGTGCCCATAGTGGACTTATCACATTTCTTGCGTTTTTTTCCCATAAAAAAGGATGCGGAGGACGGACTTGTCGAATTTTAGCCCAAAACTAAACACCTTCCCGGACAAGTTACCCACCCATTTTTTTATTTTATTCTTGACACAATATCTGCGGCTATGGGGGGATTAACGAGCTGAAAATTTGTATATATATAGTTTCAACAATCCCCTACTCCGCATCAATGGGGGGAGGCACGGCGACGAACTACAGGGAGGGTCGCCGTATATGCAACATTTTTTTCCGGCGTTTTTAGTGTCCCAAACAAGTTCACCACCCACTTGATTGGCTGCACTACGGGGGCCATATCTCCTGCTGTGGGGGTAAGCGCCCATTTCGGCCGCGCCATTGTGTCCGTGGACGTTGTGTCCGCGCCGTTGTGTCCGCGGGACACGAAGTCCGTGGACACGAAGTCCGCGGGACATGAAGTCCGCGGACACGAAGTCCGTGGACACGAAGTCCGTGACCCCATTGTGGCCGCGGACACGATGGCCGCGCGTATTTAATTACAAAACAGAAGCGACTGCACGCCGTTGCCTTCAGATTGCATTAGCATCTGTCTGTTCTTTGTTTGTTTTTGGGATGCTATTGAATTGCGAGTATGTGTGTGTGTGTAAACTGCATGTGAACTTCTGAATAGGTATTTATGTGTGCGTTTACGAGTGCTTCGTATTTATTTACATGGTGTGAGTTTAAAAATATGTAATTGTAATATTGTAAATATTGAAATACCCTCATGAAAAGAGAACAGAATGAAAAGAGAAAAGAGTCCGACTTACATTAGGACAGATATTATTCTACATGCCTACCTATATTTAAAAGTCTATAGATGCTTATACATGTGGCTATTGGTGCATTTTTACAAGTCTGGGTATTGTTACAAACAACAAATAAGTACTGTTAGTTGAAAAAAATTCTAAATAAACAGAATTCTAATTGGAAATATAAAGTAGAATAAATAAACAATGGTGCTATTCTCTATAGATACAGAACTCAGTAAAATGATAAGTGCAATTGATTTATAAAATTGTCATAAAAAGTGAAGTCAATATAAAACTGTCAATTTTTACAATTTGTGACCTTTGAAATTGTAACTCGTCACAATAGCTTTCAAATACTGCACATTACTCCTATCTAGGGTTCAAACGATATATCGTATCGAATATCGAATATCGGATATCGACCATTTTTTAATATCGAATATCGAATATCGATATCGAAAATTTTGAAAAAATATCGAATATCGAATATCGATATCGAAAATTTTGAAAAAATATCGAATATCGACCATTTTTTCGATATATCGAACCTGTATCGTGTCCCCAAATTTACTTTTCATTTTCACTTTGAGATGTTTATGGTTGATCTGATGTGCTTATAGTATTGTATTTGATGAGTAAAAGTACAGTATTTATAATGTCATTGTTGTTGGAGTGCTAAATTTGAAGCCAGAAAACGCCGATATACTTTTTTTGGCAACATGCCCTTAAGTAATTAGGTTCGGATGAACTGTAATATCTACCAATTGTTATTTGTCTGATACACTTTGATTCATCACGTTTTTCTTCTATTTTCTACCATTGAGTGATGTAAAGCTTGTTAAAATCACTTGAACCATTCAAATTTTAGTAAAGAGATGATTAAACATGTGTGCAACTACATGAAAATACAATATGCCACTTGAAATATGCCTTGCTATACCAAAAGCATATCGCAATATCGAATATCGAAAATATCGAAATATCAAATATCGAATATCGACCATTTTTCAATATCGAATATCGAATATCGATATCGAGGTTCCATATCGTATCGATATCGAATATCGAGTTTCAGAAAAAAATATCGAATATCGATATCGAAAATTTTGAAAAAATATCGAATATCGAATATCGATATCGAAAAGTCATATCGTTTGAACCCTACTCCTATCATCCTGCCCGTAATTTAGCACCAAATGTGTCAGCTTATTAGTGATACCACCATAAAAAGGGGACTTCTTTCTGGGCTTTTCTCCCATTTCAAACCTAGACATGTCAGTGTCATTACTCTTTTGAATGTCAGTAAGTGTCTTAAGTAATGTCCAAATGGAGGGGTGGCTGCCATTTATCTTCTGATTCAGAACACGATGCCATGCCTCGACCTCGTTGTTGGAGCGCGGCAAGCCCTGCATTTGAAAATTTGAAAAAAAATTTATTCCAGAAATAATTCATTTTTTTCTCTGCATTTATATATTCTACCATATTACCTTGAATTAACCCTTGAAATAGTGTAAACAGCATGTACACAACAAATACAACAGTGTCTGATCTGTAAATATAATGCATTTGGTGCATTTTTTCTACATTGGAGTATGTGCAATTTCATACAATTTCTGGCAAAATAATAGACTCCCCTCCTTGAATAATACCCCCCTCTTATGCCAATTAAAGTAAATTAAAAATTACCTGAGCAACACACAGATACTGGTTCCACCAGTTGTGCTCAAACAGCGGTTTGCGCCGACGCGCGCCAGTGCGGAGACCAATGTAGTTTTCTTCAAACCAATGCGCATACGCCATCAATGGCCTGAGCAAATGTTCATTTTTATTCATTTTGAATTTAAATTTTTAAGAAATTTTCAAGTATCATTTGAAATTTTGTACCTGCATTCCGGCAGCTCACCCATGAGGTCATCCCATGCCTCAAGTAAATACTCGACAGGAACGAAAGCTGTGGCGGGGATGCACCGAGCCCAGTGGTTGAGTTCACCGTCATTTGTGAGCATTGTTTTGAAAGGGGTGCCATCGTCGTCACGCAGTTCCTTCATTTTGAGGAAAAGAATTTTTTTACAATTTGAAATTCAATTTTATTCAATTTCAAAGAAGATATTTAAAAAATAACATACACCAATTTTTTTCTGTCCATTTTGCTGCAGTTGGAAAAAGCAGCCACTGCAATCAATTGAACTGCCAAAAACCTGGGTAGTCCCAAGCCCTGTCAAGTGAAAAGTCAAATGTCAAATGCCATGTAAATTTTGACAGTTTTTGTTAAATGATTTTGCGTGACATATGACAAATTTGTATGACATTTGACAGTTGACTTTACACTTTACAGGGCTTGGGACTGGCACCTGCTGAACTGCATTGAATGCACTGTACTCAAAGTCCATCATGATGGACTTTGGCTGCCAACACGTCAAACCACTCGAAATTTCCACTGCATTCTTCACTTCTGTGAAGAACTCTCGATACTTCACTGTTGTCTTCCCAGTTAACAGCCCAAAAGCCAGCGGGAAATTTTGTTCCTAACAAATGATGAAAAATGATATATACAATTATTTATGTTAAATTTTATAATAAATTTTACTAAGTATAGGGTTCGGACGATATGACTTTTTGATATCGATATTCGATATTTGATTTTTTTTCTCAGAAACTCAATATCAATATTCGATATTTTTAGCCTTTTCAAAAATGATAGCCTATTTGGGGGCACAATACTAGTTTGATATATCAGAAAAATAGTCGGTATTTGATATTTTTTCAAAATTTTCGATATCGATATTCGATATGAAAAAACGGTCGATATCCGATATTCGATACGATATATCATCTGAACCCTACTAAGCAATTAACTCACAAAATAGCTGCCATGAATCGTGTAAAGCTGTGCACTCTCATTCTGGTTGCGGAAAATGTTTGGCACACAATCAAATGTGCCATCAACCTTCAAATCCATCGTATTCCCCAATATTGACAAATTTCTCGGTGTTGAAAAAATGAACATTCTGTTTGTGCTGTTAGCACCACTATCATACTGCAACCATTTCTCACTTTGAACGTGCTCCCGCTCATACAAAGAGTACATCTCAGGGAGGTCACCCAGTTCGGACAATTTGTGAGGTTTGGGATGCTTTATCCCAGTTGCATCCCTCCTGCAAAAACAGAAGCAGATCGTATTTGAAAATAGTCAAAATTTGATTTTTTTTCTTTGAAAAACATTTTTTTCAAAATAAGGAAAAAATTTAAAACAAAATTTATGAACACTAGTTCAGTAAACTAGTGTTCATAAAAGCGACCCGAAATTATCAATTTCGATTCCGGGTCCAATTTCGGGTCGTTTTTCGGGTTGAAAAATACCAAAAATTTCAATATTTTTCAACCCGAAAAACGACCCGAAATCGGAACCGGAATCGAAATCGATAATTTCGGGTCGCTTTTCTGAACACTAGTTCAGTAAACTAGTGTTCATAAAAGCGACCCGAAATTATCAATTTCGATTCCGGGTCCAATTTCGGGTCGTTTTTCGGGTTGAAAAATACCAAAAGTTTCAATATTTTTCAACCCGAAAAACGACCCGAAATCGGAACCGGAATCGAAATCGATAATTTCGGGTCGCTTTTCTGAACACTAGTTTACTGAACTAGTGTTCATAAAAGCGACCCGAAATTATCAATTTCGATTCCGGGTCCAATTTCGGGTCGTTTTTCGGGTTGAAAAATACCAAAAGTTTCAATATTTTTCAACCCGAAAAACGACCCGAAATCGGAACCGGAATCGAAATCGATAATTTCGGGTCGCTTTTCTGAACACTAGTTTACTGAACTAGTGTTCATAAAAGCGACCCGAAATTATCAATTTCGATTCCGGGTCCAATTTCGGGTCGTTTTTCGGGTTGAAAAATACCAAAAGTTTCAATATTTTTCAACCCGAAAAACGACCCGAAATCGGAACCGGAATCGAAATCGATAATTTCGGGTCGCTTTTCTGAACACTAGTTTACTGAACTAGTGTTCATAAAAGCGACCCGAAATTATCAATTTCGATTCCGGTTCCAATTTCGGGTCGTTTTTCAGGTTGAAAAATACCAAAAATTCAAGATTATTCAACCCAAAAAACGACCGGTCATTGGAACCAACCGGAATCGAAATTGATAATTTCAGGGCGCTTTTATGAACACTAGTTCAGTAAACTAGTGTTCAGAAAAGCGACCAGAAATTATCAATTTGAAATTTCCTGTCTAAATTTGGCTCGCAGTACATGTTAAGAAATACAAAAAACGTTCAGCGCAGGCCCCTTAACCAACCTCGATCTGTTTATCTGTTTGATAAGGGCCTGCCGTGACTGTGACTGCGCCTCCGCGTGTGCTGGCAGCCCGCGGCGCACATTGTCGATAATCGCTGTAGTGGTGGCTGCGGTGGTGCGCGCCTGCTCGTCTGCCAAATTGCGTGCCTGTATTTAGATGTGTAAATCTATTAGGTAAATACATATGTAAACAGCACATCCTTCTACAGCTATAGTATGTTTGAGTGAAATAGGATCACTTTCAGTCTACTTTGAATGATCAGTAAATGTAATTTACATTTGTATACGCTGCTATGCTGGCTGCAAAGTATGTGCAGAATTCTACCATAAATAAATGACTGAAATCAAGTATTAAATTTTGTAATTAATTATTCCATAGTAAAAACGAAATATTTATTATGATGAAAACTATGATTTTTGGTATTTATGGTAGGTATGACATCGATTCCGGTTTCGATTCCGGTTCCGATTTCGGGTCGTTTTTCGGGTTGAAAAATATTGAAACTTTTGGTATTTTTCAACCCGAAAAACGACCCGAAATTGGACCCGGAATCGAAATTGATAATTTCGGGTCGCTTTTATGAACACTAGTTTACTGAACTAGTGTTCAGAAAAGCGACCCGAGATAGTTTTTCATTCAGATTTTTCATATTGGATACTTTTTAAATTATTCAAGATTGGGATCAGGACTAGTTCAGGGTCTGAATAGTTTTTTCAAATGTTAGATGAAATTTTTTATAATTATTTGGGATCAGGATTTGTGTTTAGTTTCTGGGGTCGGAATTGTGGGTCCCAATGGTGTCTGGTTTCATTTTTTTAATCAACCAAAGCATTTAAAAAAGGTGGTCGACTGCTTTAAACAACGTTAATTTTTCTTTAAAGTCTAAACCATTCACTTTTTCAAACGAATCGGGTGGTGAACTTGTGTGGGACACTCGGGTCGTTTTTAAAAAAACAACTTTAAACGCAGCGACCAATGTTGTAGTGGGTCGCCGGCGGTCGTCCTGCCAGTGAATAGTGAGGGGGGGTGTTGTCAAGACATCCCCCAAATTTCAGCTTTTTAACCCCTCCACAGCAGGAGATATGGCCCCTGTAGTGCAGCCAATCAAGTGGGTGGCGAACTTGTTTGGGACACTTAAAACGCCGGAAAAAAATGTTGCATATACGGCGACCCTCCCTGTAGTTCGTCGCCGTGCCTCCCCCCATTGATGCGGAGTAGGGGATTGTTGAAACTATATATATACAAATTTTCAGCTCTTTAATCCCCCCATAGCCGCAGATATTGCGTCAAGAGTAAAATAAAAAAATGGGTGGTGAACTTGTCCGGAAGGTGTTTAAGTGGACTTGTTGACTTCTTGCCCAAATTTTTTCTTGCCATGGGCCAAGTTTATTTAAGTCCCTAATTCCGCGCGTGTAACTTTCGAAGCTGTTACGAAACTACCTTTATTCACAAGACACTGCATGTGCAAATAAAAAGTGTCCGCATTCTGTGAATCATTCATCAATCGGGTACAATGACCCTTTGAACTTCGTGCCTCCTATCTTTTGCATTGGGCATACTTTGCATGCGGCATACAATGCATATCATTGTGGTAAACTCAGATGCGTTCAAAACAGATTTATAAATTTCCCAACTTTAGACGGTTTACTAGTGTGCGTGGCCACTAGTGATGGAAAAGCGCCAGAAAAAATGGCGACAAGCGCCTGCAATTCCACGGTGCTTTTCAGAAAGCGAGTGCGTGGAGCCAATGGCGCTACCGAAAAAGGGCACCGGGCGCCAATGGCGCCATGGCACGGCGCTCACAAATGGCGCCAGCGCCATGACGCCATTCCATCACTATTGACCACATTGAAAGTCTGCACGAAATCACTCACCGAAATAAACAAACACATCAAATCAACCCACCTTCTTTCCTTCAACCATCTGATCACAAAAAGAGCCACGAAACAGCCTATGACTAGCACAATAAAAATCGCCGCAATTACGATCGCAATTATGGCGCCAGTAGAAAGTGGTGAAGCGTCATCGGGTAAAACTGAAGATGAAATTATAGTAGATATAGTCATTGTGGAGCTGGGTGAATCGGCAGCCTTTGCGTTCGCCATATCTGAGGATTTGGTATCTGTTTTTGTCTGCTATCTGAGTCCATTATTGTGAAGACCGCTAAAGGGTCCCCTCAGGCCGAGTAAAACAGGTATCGTAAGTCGAAATACCCCCAGGGTTTTATTGTTTCAGGGTGCAAATTTTGAGGGGTTATTCGATCGAGGGCGGGGTTTTTTCGAGGGGTAAATTTATCCTGAATGATAGGAGCGTATAAAATGAGCGTCGTCAAAAGCCCCACTGTGTAGACAATTAGCGTCAAGCGACACTTTTATTTGAAAAAACAACACTTATGATAATTCTGGCCAAAAATGAAACTTGAAATTTTTTCTATTTGGAAAAGCTGCCTTTAAAGAAAACCCACTTTGCTGTTGAATAACGATCACCCCATCAAGTTCAACGATCACCCCATCAAGTTCAACGATCACTCCATCAAGTTCAACGATCACCCCATAATGTTTGTAATCAAGTATGAAATTATAAGGAAAAACAGGTGCCGGTTCCGCAAGTGGACAAGTTAAGAGTTAAAAGTTAAGAGTTGAGTAAAAAGACAAATGGCGAGTTAAGAGTAAAGTTAAAGTTTAAGAGAAAAGTTTAAGTTTAAGAGAAAAGTTAAAATTTAAGAGAAAAGTTAAAAGTTGAGTTAAATGTTAAGAGTTGAGTTAAAGGTTGAGTTAAAGGTAAAGAGTTGAGTTAAAGGTTAAAAGTTGAGTTAAGAGTTAAAAGTTGAGTTAAGAGTTGAGTTAAGAGTTGAGAGTTAAGAGACAAGTGGAAAATGATGGTAAAAAAATATAAAAAAATAAAAATATGAAATTGGTATCGATACGGCTGTTCGCTGGCATGGTGCCAATGTTGTATGCACGTCATTTGAAAATAACGTATCCAAAAAAATTATCGCTAAAAAAAAAAAAATCGCCGAACGTTGTTTCGAAATGGCCGTGTGGGGACAAAGTATGATTGAAGATCAGCGTATCGCGCTTCTGCAACGAATGACCCATTTGTCTTTTAAATCAACTTTTAACTCATCTTTTAACCTTTAACTCAACTCTTAACATTTAACTCAACTTTTGACTCAACTTTTAACCTTTAACTCAACTCTTAACTTTTAACTCAACTTTTGACTCAACTTTTAACCTTTAACTCAACTCTTAACTTTTAACTCAACTTTTGACTCAACTTTTAACCTTTAACTCAACTCTTAACATTTAACTCAACTTTTGACTCAACTTTTAACCTTTAACTCAACTCTTAACTTTTAACTCAACTTTTGACTCAACTTTTAACCTTTAACTCAACTCTTAACTTTTAACTCAACTTTTGACTCAACTTTTAACCTTTAACTCAACTCTTAACTTTTAACTCTTAACTTGTCTACTTGCGGAACTGGCCCCTGTCTGTGTCGAAAACAACAACGATCCCTGGTATTCAGTTGTAAATAATTTACGATTAACATGCAGTGCGTTTATCATCAAATCCAACCCACATTCATCTATCACAATTGTGTACAATAATAAAACTTTACTTCATTCAACCTGTCTCAAAAATATTCTACACATAAAGTTGTTTGGTTTATCACTGCTGGCACCAACATTTTTCATTGGCACCGGTTCAATTTTATGTGGCACTTTTCCATCACTAACTGGTAATCAATGGCTGGCATTCAGTGCCGTTGAGCTTTTTGCATTGCTTCATTGATTTACCTATTTACTGCTTTTCAATTATGCTAAATGGCTGTAACGAACACGTTATAAATATTCTATTTAGGTGAATAAACTGTTCGGAATATTTTTACCACGAAAACGTAAGTAAATTTTGATAAGGTAGTAGTAGTAAATGGATTAACATCCACTGTACACGATCGACATTCAATATACCGTATTACTTCCAATAGTAGGCATATGCTCCAATAAGATGTACCTTTTCATAAGAGGTGACATTTTAGGTTTGTTGAACGCGAGTCAACTTTCAACTTACGCCATGGCGCTTTTAAATCACTCCACCTAATATTGGAAGCAATACTAGGTAGGTAGGTGAATACTATTTATATTTAAAATAAGTATATCATACCCATCTTCAGGGAGAAAATAAGCACCAAAAAACTTAGGATATCTGAACCCCAAAACTGTGACTTGAATTGACATGGCCGAAAACTGAAACAAATAGGTATAATACGTAATTAAAATAACTGACAAATTTCGCATAAAATCACACCAAACCCTCAGCCTTGATTTCTACAGGTCTGACAACGTACGCATTATTATTTTTACCGAAATTTTTGTTATCGCCGATAAATGTCGGATTTTTTAATTTGATCTTGTTCACTGCTCGCATTTCTTCGCTTTGTGGACAATATTTTCCGTGGTTTCGTCTGGAAAGCGGGCAAAATTCGTTTAGGATTAGCAGTGGCAAAGATCGAACAAGCAAGGAGAATGAACACGTTATTAGCGATAGGAAAAGCGCCTTTGGCGCTTTTTGTATTGACACTTTACCATGCACCTGTAATTACGTTAACCATCCGTCTTAGCACCTAGGTGTTTACCTAAATACATAGCATACTAGGTACAATAAGATCTGCAATATCCGGTCTGAATAAAGCGCCAAAAAAATTACTTTTTCTCATCACTCATGAGATTTCTCATTGAGTTTACCACAGTCCAAAATAAGTAATTTGTTAACTATTGTTGACGGCAATCAAAAATAAATCATTGTGGTAAACTCAAATGCGTTCAAAACAGATTTATGAATTTCCCAACTTTCGACGGTTTACTAGTGTGCGTGGCCACTAGTGATGGAAAAGCGCCAGAAAAAATGGCGACAAGCGCCTGCAATTCCACGGTGCTTTTCAGAAAGCGAGTGCGTGGAGCCAATGGCGCTACCGAAAAAGGGCACCGAGCGCCAATGGCGCCATGGCACGGCGCTCACAAATGGCGCCAGCGCCATGACGCCATTCCATCACTATTGACCACATTGAAAGTCTGCACGAAATCACTCACCGAAATAAACATACACATCAAATCAACCCACCTTCTTTCCTTAAACCATCTGATCACAAAAAGAGCCACGAAACAGCCAATAACAAGCACAATTAAAATCGCAGCAATTACGATAGCAATTATGGCGCCAGTAGAAAGTGATGAAGTGTCATCGGGTAAAACTGAAGATGAAATTATAGTAGACGTTGATGGAGTCATTGTGGAGCTGGGTGAATCGGCAGCCTTTGCGTTCGCCATATCTGAGGATTTGGTATCTGTTTTTGTCTGCTATCTGAGTCCATTATTGTGAAGACCGCTAAAGGGTCCCCTCAGGCCGAGTAAAACAGGTATCGTAAGTCGAAATACCCCCAGGGTTTTATTGTTTCAGGGTGCAAATTTTGAGGGGTAATTCGATAGAGGGGGGCTTATTCGAGGGGGTTTGTTACTTCGCCAGAAATTTTCACGACAGATCATAGTAAAGAATAGGTCTGTCCTTTGACAAGCCATAATTGAAAATTGGTCAGAAATTTAACGGGTCTGTGGGTGGATTGTTATACTCGGTGGTGGCCGGCGCCGGAAACTACGCTTTGTCACTAAAATCAATGCCCATACTTCATACACCATGATAATTTGATAAAAACAACAACAACAACAACAACTTCGACACAATATTCCCAAATCGACAATCTACCAAACATTCATATCAATTTATCAACACAACCTACATGCACACCGCACAGTGCTCGGTCGCGGTGCAAAACATCAATAAAAACAGTTTGAAATGTATTTATTTACAGGGGGCGGCCGCAGGTGCCGCACTGCATGGGGCGGTGCATTGATGCGTGCAAACCAATATTATTTAGCAAGGCTCATTTGCATAACATACGCTTTTGTGGTTTTGTAGAAGTGTATCAATTGTAACACGCACACACGACGGGATGGGAAAAACAAAGTCTAGTAGTAAAATCACTTTGTTTGTAACATTCCAGATGTGTATTCATGTAGAAAAGGGATCAAAATTTAGATATACCTAGGTAAATATTTAGGTAGACAGGATATTTTCGAGGATCAGTTCCCGAAAAGCTACTTTTTTAACAGAAAATTTTGGCGGCGTTAATCGGCGCGGCATATCTTTGCACGTATGGCAGACACGATACTCTACAAACAGATAGGAGTTAGGTATGTCTTCGGCTGGCAGACGGCCAACCGAGAACTTATGGAAGACGTGCTGATGACCAAGTGATGAGGTGATGAAGACGACGTGATGGCGAGAGATGATGATGGCGACGAAAGTGATCACGTCATGATGGAGTGTTTCCTCCGGATAAATGTACGGCGTTATGTCATCCGAGTATACCAATTTCAGACCCGTGTGACTTAAGTAGTGATGGAAAAGCGCCATGGCGATTTTGGCACTTGGCGCTATTTTGCTGCGGCGCCACACACGTGATAAGCGCCATGGCGCTCGGCGCTATTTTTGCGTGGCGGTAGGAAAAAAAGCCTCACGGTATCACTACACGTCCATGGCTGGACAAGTCCCGCACCGTGTAAAATCTCGCGTATTAAAATGTGCCTAAATGAAATGTCAAGTGTCGTGCAGATGTCAGATAACCGGTGCAAGATAAAAGAAAGTTTTACTGGGCATTTGCCATTTTTATAAAATTTGACAAGTTTGGGTGACATTTGGTAGGATCATTTGTTTGACAAATACACAATCGAAAAAAGGACCTGTACATTATTGCCTACAAAACATTCATCTACCTATTTGACCGGTTTAGATAAAACAGCAAATATGCATCACATGATTCCGTTCCCAGATAGCTTTTGTAGCTTTTGCACATTCGCGTGTACATGCACAGGAATCTATAGAAAAGCTCCGTGTTTTTTCCACGCATCTATCCCCTGTTTGATACAGTTCATAAATAACTGACGCGCAATGCCAATGAATGGCTAGCAGTGGTTGAAATAGGGGGTGATATTTTATTTTTTTATGTCATTTTTGTTGAAAAATTTCCATTTTATAAAAATCAGTAGCATGCAACTTCACATAAAAATAAACACTGGAGAGGGTGGGGGTGGGGGGGGGGTGTTTTGTTTTCTAAAATGTTTTTGTTTCATTTCCAGTTTTCATTTCTGCATGCTAGCATGTATTTAATTAAATTTAATCAAATATCACCCCTTATTTAATTTAATCTGTATATTTATGTTAGTGTAAATCTAGCCAATGTGCTTCCACATGCTTTTGAAGTATGAAATATCGGTATCAATGTGTAAACTTTCTCTTCTTCAAGGTTGTTCAAGCACACAATCACACACATTAAATAGTTTAATCAACTACTACACATGTATAGGTAGGTAAATACCTAAGTCAGGAACATTTGGAGAAAGGTGATATACATAATGAGTAGACATTTAAATGGATTTATTGCCAGAAACCAGCACTTTTGATGCTCTCCCATATCCCACAGTAGACATAAATAGCAATCCAACATGTACCAAATCATACATTTATTCTTGTGCCATATCATATCATGTAATTTTTTTATAAAAACTATTTTGATTAAATCTGCTTTAAATCAAATTTTAATTTAAATCTGTTTTTTTTCTTCTAAATTCAGCTTGAAATAAATTTCATTTTTAAGAAAGTTTTTCATCCATAGCTTAAATACAAAATTGCATTAAAATACACGAGTTGAATGAAAAACACATGAGAAATTCCTGCGCTTTTGGTCTGACAGTGACAAAGTAACGGTCGCTAAAATGCATGAAGCCAAACGCTCTGCAAACAAAAAATGGCAAACGATTGGATTATTTTGTATTCATTTTAGTCATTTTTGTGTGTATCTTTTTCTTTTGTGAGCCATGAGGTCGGTTAAAAATCAGCGAGGGTGAATATTGAAAAATAGGGGTAGGAATGCGGCGAATAATACGTACATAATATACATAGTATACATCATATTTATACTGAGACAAACAAAAATAGCAACTACCGTATTTCCTCGAATTACCCCCCGGGGGGTTTATTTTTTCAGAGAACGTGAAACGTTTCAGAAAAAAAACGTGAAAAATGCAACAATAACCACCATTTATAAGTTGTTACAGCCTTATATAAGGATGTAGATGGTATAAACGATGTTCTAACGTCACACAGTAACTGTTTTGAACGTCTGTTATGCATTTCTTGGACCACCAATTCATAGTGCCCATTTTGAAGGGGGGGGGATTCCGAGGGGGGGGGGTATTTCGAAGAAATACGGTATCCCATTTACTAAAATACCACATAAGAGTTGGAAAAGTTAACCTAGGCAGGAAGGGGGTAAAATGAATAAACGAATAGGTAAAATAAATGACTAAATCCAACAAACATGACACTATTCAATCGAGAATGACACTATAACGACACTTGTGATGGTGCAGCATCCGCCTTCAACAAATATCTATATTTAACTTTTTCAATTTCGAAATTTTATGTGTACCGGCAGGTGGACAGGGCCCAGCTAATTTACATGAATGCAGCAGAGTTGTTAAAAGTACCGAAAGTATGCGTATGCGTAAAGTATTTTGTTTTTACTCACCCCTAAGTACAGAAAGCGTAAAGTAATAATTTTTTACTTTTACTCACGAGTGAATGAGAGTAAATAACTTTTTTTTCTCGGAAAGCGTAAATGTTCAGGAAAGCATAAAAGTGAGTAAAATTTCGTTTTCTTTCTGGAAATAGTAGATGGAAGTATTATTAATGTTTTCTCTGGTCAGCAAAAAGGTGTTTTCTTTCTATAAATCCTTTACGAAAAGCAGGGGTCTCGAATGGCAAAAATACTCTTTCTGTACTCGCAAAAATTACTCTACTGTACTCGAGTACTCTCAAAAAGTAAGCATACAGGCGAGTACAGATACTTTTTTCAAAGTATACGTATGCGTATTTACTCGGTACTCGAGTATGCGTACTTTTTGAGTAAAAGTAAACAAGTGTCGGACGCAGTTTACACTTCAAAGAAGCTAAAATGCCAAAATGAAAAGGCGGAAATTTTAAAAGCGCAGGACGCAACGGGAAATATATGGAGCGATTGGAGTGAAAATAGACACAACATCTTTGACTCATCTATTCAAATATTTATCACCCACACTTTACCTTTGACAGTGACTCACTCATGCGATACTTTCAAATAGCATTCAGCATTATCATACGTTGTAGTTTTTTTTGTAACTGAAGTTTTTATCATATTGAACTGTACAGAAACATAGGCATTTGTGAAAAAATTCAGGCTTTTCCAGGCATGTAAGAATTTGCCAAAGTCAGAAGACCTTTAATGTGCCCAATGTCAAGGCTGCATGGGCTTTTGAATAATTTTAATGTAAAATGTAAACTTTAGGTACTATACGGCAGTATTTAACATACCGAGGCAGTTGTTCTACAAGAACAATATCACTACTTGAATTTATTCCCAGAAATAATGGCCAAGGATGTATAATTATTTATGTAAAATAATACAGAACATATGTATTAACGTTATCGAACTCTGAAATAATCACGAGAGAAAACTGAACCTCAGTTTCTATAAAGCAGGTACGGCCAGTTATCCAGAAACAGCAAATTTGGTTTCAAATGTCTGCTAATATTTACACTTAGTTGTGCAAATAAGGGCGGTATTACGGCATAGCTAAATATGTAAGGTGTATAACGTTCCAAAAATGAGTGTTTTCTGAAAATAAAAATTAAATTTTATCTCAGAAAATCTCTCTGAAAAACTTAAGGAACATAATAAAACTTAATAAAACTCCCAAAATATAATAAAAATCCTGAACAATCTAGGTAGAAAAAATATAAATAAATATCAACTTAAAAATATAAATATCCCGAGATTTTTGGAACGCTTGAGACGAGATATACCAGTAGCAATGGAAAAACGTCCGAAAAAGTGGCATCAAGAGCCAAGCGAGTTGCTCAAATGCAGCGCCAGGACCCAGTTCCACAAATGCAAATTAAGTCAGAAACAAAAAAAAAACACAAAGTTAATATCAGCCAGTATGTTGTTAATGGATTGTAATTTATTAGCTTTTCAAAGTCTGCGTGTATGTGAACACGTGTTCGATTCATTAAACACTGTTTCAAATTGGAACTGTACTTAGCAAGTTACCCTGCCAAGCCACACACGATAGCCTGCACACCCACAAGCTGGGCGATGGCAAATGGAATTGCGAAAGTGCACACATACCGTCAGGGACGTATCCAGGATTTTTGAGCGGGGGGGCTGCTTGTTTACGGAGGCCGGCGAAGGGGGGGGGGCTCAGCCCCCCCCCCCCTAAAATTTTAGCTACATAGTGGCGGAATGGCGCCATGGCGCTGGCGCGATTAGTAGGCGCCACGCCATGGCGCCATTGGCGTTGGCGCCAGCGCCATGGAATGCTGTATATGTATGTAAATATACATACACAACAGCAAAAAACACAACATTGAGTGTATTTATAATGATTTGTGGCCACATAGAGCAAATCCGATGACAATACCTTGTCTGGTGAAGAATGCGCGCTTGCGCGCAAAATTTTTAACGCTGACGTTGAAAAAGTCGCATTTTCCGGTCACTTTTTGGTCTCGCCCCGGGAGGGGGGGCTGCAGCCCCCCCCCGCCCCCCCCTGGATACGGCCCTGCATACCGTATATCCTCGAAATACCCCCCCCCTCTCAAAAAGGACACAATGAATTTATAAACCCCTCTCAAAATACCCCCCCCCCCAAATTGAGTGTAAAGAGAACGTAAATGAGAAAAAGCTGCGGTTTGTGATCCGGGCAATGCAGAAAACACGTTAAAAACAATGACTTTGTTACGTTAGAACATGGTTTATACCAATTACATACTTATGTAAGTCTATAGACTCTTATACATGGTGCTTATTGTTGTATTTTTACTACGTCTGCGTACGTTACAAACAACAAAATAGTACTCGGAATTCGAAAAATTTCTGGCGAAATAATAACCCCCCACGAAATACCCCCCTCAAAATTCTCACTGAAAAAATAACCCCCCTGGGGGTGTTTCGATGAAAACGGTAATCACACACGGCGTCAGGTACATCGGCGCCACAGATAAATGGCGCCATTAAACCAGCTATAGAATACTCTACCACATCTACTGCCACCAAATTTCTAGGCGCAGTTTAAGATGCATTAAACTGGGAAATATGCAAACTGGCCATGGCGGCTGCGTTCACAAATGACGCAACTCCATCACTAGACGATGAGACAATTCAGACTGCAAGCATCGAAATTGGACCCTTTGAAAAAGAAATTCAAACTGTCGGTTTAAAACCTATCATGAAATCATTACTGATATGTAATCAGACCTGGTCGAACAGATTACCCCGGCAACGAAATTTAGGCAATTAATTGTTCCGGTATGGCGCCAAAAACTGGATGTCAACTGAATTCGTGTCAACTGCATTTTGGTGAATTATGTCATTCCAATATTCCTATCTGATAGAGCAAGTCAATTTTACATCGTGAAACATTATTTCCATTGTTTCTGTTAAGTGCAATGCTTTTAAACTTTTATGCTGATTTCTTGTGTTATTTAGTTGACATTGAGTTGACACGAATTTGCGATGTCAACTAGCGTGAGTGGGCCCAAAAAACTTAAAACAATAGAAATATGTGCACTACCGTGAAAATGCGAGCGAAATGGCCAGGCGGCAGACAATAAGTGCGGCAGCTAAAAAACCTACTTCAAAGCGCCGACTAGCAGTTAAATATGACTTTTGAGATAACTGTGCACCTGCAGCGCACTGGCAAAACACGGGTTTCCCAGGGCAACCAGTAAACCGGGTTTAAGTGGACACACATACATTAATACATAAATTCTGTGCGGTAGATGTACACACTTTTGAGTTGTGTAGAATATTATATCCCGTTAAAAACATTATTGAAAAGACTGCACGATTTTCGGGCCACTTAAAAAGCTCAAGTCAATTCAATTCGATGTAAATTAAATGTTATCGTCTTATGCTATGGCTGTTCTGAAAGTAGCGCACGTTGGGCAAGTTATCAACCCAATAATACCTAAACAAGAAATCAAATGATTTTTAAATTGAAAATTATTACCATGCAAAACTCAACAGCCCTCAACGAGGTAGGGCGACAGCGAATACGGATAAATTGGACATTCAAAGATATATACATACATAAATATATGGGTACACAGTAAACTCTTTGTTTGCTTTTCCATTTTTTATGGTATACAACAAAGGTGGCACCCATAATCTCGTTAAAATATGATAAATTTACAGAAATTATTCACCGCAAATCGATGAGAAACGCCCGCAAGCGCACTACTTTGCAAACAGCCTCAGCACTGGCGACGTTCTCATTCATTTATGCTTCTTCTCATCTAGAAAACAATGGTTTTCGTGTCTTCATTCAAATCCTTGAACAACATATCACTCGGTAAAGTGTGCGGATAGAGTGAATACTATCCGCCTAGAAGCTAGGTACAACTTCAAAAATAAATAGTAAACACGAAATCACGATCGGACAAAACATGCAATATGAATAGCGTCCACAATTTTGACCAGCTCAAAATTTCCAACAAAAAAAAGTAAAAGTGCTCCCCAGTATGCATTTTTAACCTTTTTTGATTGGACCAAATCGTCAAATTTGATAAATCTGGCAACACGCAGTGATCACTCAGGTTCGGACGATAAAATATCGTGTCGAATTCCGGGTATCCACGACATTTTTCTGAATTCCGGAACTATTTCGAGTGCTGACATCAAATTTGGTATTGAACTTCAATTCGGCACATTTGAAAAACTATCAAAATTATTAATACGTCCGAACATCAGAGAGCACTGGACGTTTTTTCCTGATAAATCGATATTTTCTGACGTTTTCCTTCGGAAACGAATCAGTACTTCTTTTCAAATCTTAAAACCAAGGGCGTACGCAGGGGGGGGGGGGGCGGGGGGGGCGGCCGCCCCCCCCGTTCCCGGGCCGGACATAAAAATTTGCCAGGAATGGCACTTTTCTGAATTGATTTTGTAGGCACTTTCAAAATTTTTTGCGCGCGAGCGCGCAAATCCCCATCCCATTGTTTGATGTGTATTTTCAGGAGCTTAAAAAGCATCATAAAAGTGTCTAACATGGTCTTAGTCCTATATATAGGTCTAAATCGGTACCTATAGAGTATACGTTGGCGCCAGCGCCAACGCCAATACTGCCATGGCGCTGGCGCCTACAAATGGCGCCAGCGCCAAGGCTCCATTCCTTTACAATAGGGCCAAATTTTAGGGGGGGGGGCGCCGCCCCCCCCGTTTGCCGGGCTCCGTAAACAATCCGCCCCCCCCGCTCAAAAATCCTGCGTACGTCCCTGCTTTAAACTATAAAGAATTGACATTCTTACTGTACACTGTGCAAAGATACGTACACCAAATTTTATACAAGTGTAACCAAAACACTTGAAACGCGAGAAATGAATTCAATCAAAACGTAATGTGAAAACTGAACCTCGATCCTGAACAAAATCTCAAATCACTTTTTAAGCAACATAGTGGTACAGGGTAGACTCTTCCTTGTCGCGACTCAAGTAATCCCTATCAATGAGACTCTCTATTCGCTTTTTCAAATCGTTCGCCTGGAAAAACAAACACACTTGAATAGATTTTTAAGGAACCGTGAACAATATTAGATTAAAAGGTTGGAAAGATAACTAGGGTTCAAATGGAATCCCGATCTCGACACCTCAATCAAGATCCCAAAATTTGAACTTCGTAATCCAGATCCCGGAAAAATATCCCAACACCGATCCCTGAACCCTAAAAAGAACCCACTTCAAAAAGCCCAAATACAATTCGGGTTGGTCGAACGACGAAATTCACGTTCAATATAAATATTTAGTTAGCATCCCTAAAATTGTCGATATTTTATCAAAACGTTCGATATCGACATCAAAAATCGACACAAAAAGTGTCGACCCATCCAACGCTCCACAAAATGCACCGACCTTTGCGGGAAATCTGAGCTGCTTGAAGAGCTCGGCCATGAGCAACTGGTGGGCCAAATGCTTGCGCGCTTTCATAATGCGCACCACGGCCGCGTCGATTTCGTATTGTCGATCTTGGAAAACTTGCTCTTCCGTGGCGGCCTTGGAAAAAAAGAAAATTTGAAAAACGTGGGAAAATGATTATCTACGCTCAACCACTTGTTTCAAGGATCAACTCAGGCACAACAAGTTTTCTATTCGATGAGCATTGCCTATCCGATACGTCTCACAGAAATAAATTGGATTATCGAAAAACGTGTAAGGCCAACTACCGTATTTACCCGAATAATTCCCACGGAGAAATATTTTTAGGGAGAGAATATTCGAGGGGGGATTATTCAAGGGGGAATTATTATTTCATCAAAATTTACAAGCATGTTTCTATCAACTCATTTCATGAAATACGCTTTATTGAGAAAATAACGTCATTTTTGTTCAAATTATACTCAACAAATTTGCCTGAATTATTTCGGGGTATTCGAGGTGAATTATTTTTTACTCGATTATCAAAAGGGGGTGGTTATTCATGGGGAATTATTCAAGAGGGGGGAATTATTCGAGTAAATACGGTATCCGCTTTTGCAAAAATTCCAGATCATCAAATCAAATCAACCTGTTCCTGTTCGGTCTCCTTCATTTGCACCTGGCTAATTCTGATCCGAAATAATTTGTCCGAACAGCCCAGATTGAATGAAAATTTGTCGTCGTCGTTTATATCTTTGCTTTTGGGCTCTTTATTGATGGGACGCAATTTTCCGCACGCTAATGATTGCAAAGTCCGTCGAAGTTCACTGTCCTCTGTGGAATAAAAAACCTGGCTGGTTACTCTCGTAGTGACACGAAATTGGTGATGGGTTGACGCCATTTTTTTGTATGGCGCCGGGCGCCATTCTTGGCGCGGTACGCGGTAGCCTTTCTCAATGGCGCGTAGGGCGTTGGCGCCATCACAGTGTAATTAACGACGCCAATTATCTTGCCCAAGGCGCAGTAGCGCCACATTTTGCGGCGAATGGTGTCATTTTGTTGAAAGGCGCCATGGCGCCATTTTTGGGCGCTTTTCCACCACCAGACCTAATAAATCCTGAAACAGACCTATATTGGTGCCTTGCTTGATCTCTTCGAAGCTCAATGTGTCACGCTCGTTGAACAAAAGCAAAATCAGCGCTTGAAACTGCGACACTATCAACTCTTTCGCCTGCGAATATGCACTGTGATTCCTTTAGGAAGCAACCCTCATAAAAATTTGCTGGCGAAATAATAAACCCCCTGGGAGTATTTCGAGGAAATACGGTAGTCAAATTTCTCAAAGAATTTTCAGAATCTGTCGGACTGTGGCAATCGATAACAATTTTCAAGTGTATAACTTTAGAGCAGAAGCGAGAAATTATCTGCCATTTGGCATACCGTATTTCCTCGAATTATCCCCGGGAGTTTATTTTTCAGTGAAAATTTTGAGGGGAGGTTAAACGAGGGAGTGGGGTATTTTGAGGGGGGATTTCGAGGAAATACGGTATGTGCGCGCCTAAGTGATACATATTTACTTCACCACATTTTCACAAGAATACAAAACTTGTCACGTGACATACAGAATTTTTTCAAGTACTGTCGTTGTCCTCACGAAAAAATCAGTGTAAACAGCCCTTTAGCAACATCTAAATCTTTTTCAAAAGCCAAGAATCGAACCAGCGGTTTGAACTGTGCGCGCAAAAGACACTGCCCCAGGGAGTGCTGCCAGTGCAACTTCCTGCCGGCGTGCTTGCCCAGGTAGAATTTGGTGAACACCTCGTGGTACTCGGCCATCTGAAACGTGCCGCTAAAGTTATCTTAAATTGGAGGGATCCCGATAATTTCCGGGATTCAGTGGTCTATAGTCGGGACTCCCGACCCCGATCCCGATATCTGAATACCCCAATCCTAATGTTCTTCAATCGCGATCCCGATCCCGTGACCCCAATCCCGATAAAGGAAAAATTTGTGGAAATTATGAAAAATATATAAAAAATGACTTTTTGCGGCCCTAAACAACTAAAAACGACTTTTTTAGGCCAAGTGTTTTTGGACCTTTTTTAAAAATTAGAAAAACACTCATCACCAAAACTTTAGCCAAAATCCCAATCCGGAGACCCGAGACAATAGCCCCGATCCCGAAAACACAAAAAAATCCCGATCCCGTGACGCCAACCCTTATCTCGAAAATTCAAAATACAAATCCCGAAAAATTAAACCCCGATTGTACCTTAGGTAGAACGAAATCACCATTGGGCAAAACGGGATGAAATTAATCTAACCTGCGGCGGCAAGACCACATCCATCGGCGTGTATGACGGCCAGTGGCCCATCGTCAGAATAGACACGCTCATGTCGATGTTCGGCCATGATAATGAAGTTGCATTCGTCGTGATGTACTGTGTGAAAATTTCAAATTAAGAATTCAAACACGGTATTTTGGGTCCAAATCCCGATCCAGCAATCTCAAAAGCGTAATCCCGATCACGAAATTTTGCAAATACCAATCCCGATCCCGAAACATCAGATGGAACACTTCAGAACCAGACTCTTTTGCCATAATCCCGATCCCGAAAAAGTGTCAATCCCGAAAATTAATCCCGATCCCGAAAACTAAGAAAAACAATCCCGATCCCGAAACCTCAATCCCGCTTGAACCCGACAGACCTGCTTAAACGGTCCGTTCAAATCCTTGCTCAGCTCCATGTCCTTGAACATGCCCTCGAGCTTGGACGTGAAGCCGGCGCCGCACTCCGCCTTCAATTTGGACAACATCGCTTTTTCCGCGTCCACGGACGCGCTGCGGCCGAGTAAGAGTCGTTTGGCTAGATCCTTTTTGTAGAAGGCTTCGAAGACGTCTTTGCCTGGGAAGAGTGATTTTTGATGGCAGGGAACGTTGTGAGGGTAATATTCTTCTGACTTGTTCACCTTGGTAAAAATTGATTTCCGGTAAATTGAATAAGCAGGAAGGCATCAAATTCAAGGCCAGCGATAAAAAGCTTTTTGTCCTTTTTAAAAAATGTGCAAGGGTCCCAGCGCTTTTTTGAAGAGCGCTGACAAAAAAATGACAATAACCAGTGCAAAATCAAAAACAAACAAACCGTGTATAAATCTGAAAAGAACAATGAGCTTGTCCATGATTTTATCCAACTCCTGCTCGGTGGACTCTTTGTTGCCGGCGCGCAGCTTTGAGTCCATGAATTTCGCTGAAATTGTTACGATGTTTTTAACACCGGGACGGGTCTCTGCCTCGGGCTAATTTTTTTGAGGCGTCCAATTCCAAAAGTCGACAAGTCCAAAATATGAAAATTTCGAGTTAGGCCCCGAAACGTCAGCTGGGGCTAAGTCTGCACATTTGTCATTATTTTCCATAAATATTTTGACCTCACTTACCCATATGGCATAGGCGCTCCACACGGTGGTTGACGCTACTTTTTAGAAGTCGATTGAGTCAACTCAGAGTCAACTGTTTTCTTTTGAGTTGACCCCAGAACCTATTTAGTTGAAAACATGCGCACTTTTTTTGTGTCAACTGAAAAATTTGGACAGTTGACAATTTTGAGAAAGTGACAAGTCGACTAAAATGACACGCGTGCACTAAAAAGTGTACGTTTTTCATTCAGTTGACATTTCTTGATGATTACCTTTGTCAATTGGGTGATTTTATTAGGCAAAAATCAACTTTAGTTGACATTTTTGCTGCACTCAAATAACTGATTTTTATAGTGAAAATGTCAACTAATGAAAAATGTGTATGTAGTGCATGCAAGTGTACGTTTTTAGTTGACATTTTCATTTTACAGAAATTCAATTGACACAAGTAGTCGCTCTTTATTGTCAACTGCCCAAAATAGTGCAAAAAAGTATGAAAAAGTACGTTTTTTTGCTAGTTGACACTGCACCCCCCGACTTTCTAAAAGTACCTTTATTAATTCATTTTTTATTGAAAATGTATGAAATTTGAGACTCTGATAGAGAAAAATATACTCCATCTTTCATAGAATAACTTTTTACATGAAAATGTATAATAAAGTTTAGAAAAACATTTTTGTCCAAATTTTTTGCTTGAGTTGACATCAGGTTTTTGTACTGATTGTACGCGCACGCTCACTTGACAACCATGAATTTTTAACTTTGTCAACTTCAAAAAATTTTTTATCACAAAACTTACTAAAAATGTAATTTGATGCTGGAGTAGTGAGGGAAAAGGTGAAAAAGTGGATAAAGACTGGTAAATGCAGACCGTCATGGATAAAATGGCCAAATTGCTCAATTGACATATCATTATGATTGTATTTGTCAAATTCATGAATTCATGCTCAACTCAGCAATTTTTCACTCATTTTCAAAAATCATTTTTGAAAGTCAAATATGTTTCCATTCTTAACAATTAAAAAATATATGTTTGAATATTTTTCCTCTATCAAATGACATGTATTACATAATTTAAATTGCAGTAAAAACATAACTTTGAAATATTTATACATAGAATTTTCTAAAAATCATATATTTTGTTTCCTACATGCATTTCTTTTTGTTCAGTGATCACTGTGTTCCAAATTTTCTTATCTTTCTGCTGGTACTGTTTACAATATGATATACATTTGTTGTGTTCAATAAAAAATAAATGTTTGTTTGATGCAAAATAATTTTTTCATCTATCATTAAGGCATCATTTAAACATGTTGTTATATCAAAAAATTGCCCTATAGTAATACTACATGAATCACCAAAACAATATTCACACAATTACACATGTCACAAATTAAAATTTTTTCAATGTGTAACAAGAAAATAAATTTTAAAATTATCATACTTTACTTTAACATGAATAATTGAGTGTCACAATATCAAATGGATTTTGCTTAACAACATAGGAACATTTAAATCACACAAATAGCATAAAAGAAGGCTGGGTCAACTCATTTCTGAAAATGTATTTTTTGCAGTTGACAATATCGTTTAACAAACAGACCTAACTACCCAAAAAATAACAAAAAACAGGTTAACACATACGCAGTTGCGTAAATGTCTACTAAGAAATAGGTTGTGTCAACTAAATGGAGTTGACTCTGAGTTGACGCTGGAATCGATGTCAACTAGCGTGTGCAGCGCCATAGTGCCAAATTTGACATTTTTGAGGAAAAATGCAAAAAAATGGGCAAGAAGTCGACAAGTCCACTTAGTTTTGGGCTAAAAGTCGAAAAGTCCATCCTCCGCGTCCTTTTTTATGGAAAAAAGCAAGAAATGTGGTAAGTCCACTGTGGACACCGATTTCTAAAAGGCGACAAGTCCATAATTTTCCCATAAGGCAGCTCCATCGCCGCCGGGAACAAAAACGTTCTCGCGTCGCTCCAAAGCCAAAAAAGTGCTCCACAGAAGTCGTCAAGTCCATTTCCCCCCCCCCCCCCCGAAACAGTTTTGCTCTGACCAAATGGAATTTTATGGACACCTCATTTTTCACATACACGTTGACATTAGGGGCTGAAAATAAATTTGACACTTTATTGTCAACATATGGAACTTAATGAAAATATGAGAGAGACAAATTGGACACGCACCACGGGCCTGGAATTGGGTCTGAAACTAAAAATGCGATTTACTCAAAATCGCATTTTGTGGACTTGTCGACTTTTAGAATAAGACGCCTCAGTTCAATTAATGGATTTCAAGATTGAAATGGCTGTATGAAAAGGGCGGCCAATAGCTTCGATCACCCGATTTACTTACAAGCACAAATCCACTTCAAACCCACCCTACTCACCGACCAACTCCGCAGGTTTATTCTGTCTCTGATTTATAAACCAATCAAAGGCGTCCCTCACGGACACGTCCATGCGCTCGTTGGACTCGAAGCAGGCCTTCACCGTGTCGTCGCATTGCGACTTGAACGACATCAAGTCGGACACTAGTGACTTTTCTTTTTCGGTGTCCATTACGAGAGCTTTGCCGGTTTTCTGGGATGGGAAAATGGGGGATTTTGGGTGGAAGGACGTTAGAAATAGTTTTTTCATCCATCTTTCACGCAGGTCGTACAACACTTTGTAAAACTGAAAAGGTGACTGAGAAACGTGAGATGTGACTACTACAGACTCTGTCTGAGAATTCCCACGCTCAAAACCAGCTGCACAAGCAGCAGTCCCAGACCCTGTAAAATGCCCTGTAAAACGTACATTTGCTATTTTACCGAGCATTTTACACGACTTTTGACACTTTGCACGACATTTGACATTTTACAGGGCATTTTACACGGTCTTGGACTGGCACCAGAGGTAAATGGAGTGGCGCTCTAAATTCAGCAAGTTTTGCTGTATACAAATCGCTCTATCCTAATTCAATTTTACTGCACCTCGAAATCGTATTTACAAACCTTGATATACTCTGAAAACTCTTGTCTCATCAGTTCATGGCCAGTTTTCACCCGCCCGAAAAGTGCATAACACAGTTTCAGTTCGGTTTTTCTGTCGTCGGCTAACAATTGATGCAGGCCTTTTGCTAATAAGTGGCTGGCACATTCTCCTGAAAATAAAAGTGTTAGAAAGCGATGAAAGTGAAGAGAAAAAATGAGTGAGCTGCAATTAGCGTTCCAAAAATGCACAGAAATCTTAAAATATGAAATATAATTAAGTCTCTCTGAAAACACACACATAGAAAATATGTATCAATGAAAGATTTTTATATTTTCTCCACGTTTTTTCCCGCAGATTTTGTTTATCTTACGAGAAAAATATAAATCTTTAATTTATTTCCATTTTCTATGCGTGTGTTTTCAATTTTTTTATTTTATAAGATTTTGTAATAATTGTAAAAAAAATATATTTCCAAAGATCCAAAGACTTCTATATGCAATCAACCAACCAATTAGATGTTTTTCCACAGCAGAAATAAGCGCTTTGCTAGTGGATGGATCCAAATAGGACTCAATTCTATCGTACTCGTCAGCGAGACGTTTGTCAACGAGACGCAAGTAATCAGGGACCTGCGAAAATAGAAAAAATATAAAATTTCGGTTGTCCTCAAACGTGAATAGGAGTTGGAAAACGCGCAATGTAAAATCAATATAATCAGTACTAGGGATGCAAAAATTTGTTGTTTTTTTAATATCAAAATAATTTTTTTAGAGCTGCTTGATATTTTTCACTTTCAATCGACTTTTTAAATAAAAATTATGTTGTTTCAAAAAAAAACACTAATAAAAATCGGTATAAAAGACAAAACAAGTCCGCCAAGATTTCGTTACCTCCATTTCGTTAGACAAAGTGGCGCCCTGCTCAGCGAACAACTGATTTGTAGCTTTGAGCAGTTTCTTCTCGAACGACTGCTGGTATATCTGAAAGCGGTATCCATATTTAAATTTGGATTGAACGATATGTGCTTATATTTATATCTTATCGGATAGTGACAGCGAAAATTTTGAAAATATATTAAACACCGACGTGACACAGTCCATTCACAGTATCGAATTGAATATACAGCATATGCTTGAACATTTCCACTGAGAATTATTTTTCCGTAAAACTTTTTGAGGGGGGCTATTCGAGGGGCTATTATCTAAGGGGAGGAACTATTTTTCGTCGAAATTAACACAAAAACCATTTGTGTAAAAATTGGGCATAACAAATTGATCATACGCCTTAAGCGGGGGAATTATTCAAAGTTTAGATTATTTTCCCTCACTAGCCAAACCGGGGGGGGGATTATTCAAAAGGGGGAATTATACAATCAAATACGGTACCGAGAAATTTCGTACCGAATACCGACAACGAGTTGCAAAACCACCATAAACGTTCAACAAACTTGTAAACTAGTCAACATCTTGGTAAGGCTTCTTAGCAACGTCCGGTCTACTTGTTCACCCCTTCGCTCAGCCTCGATCAGTGCCAACATTCCGTCGATAACTTTCCTTTCTATGGCGGGCTCGCACATAAATGTTTGCCGAAATAAATCCAACCCACAGTCCCTGTGGGGGTTTTGTGGGTTTAGTAAATGTGAAGGTTTAAGGATTGAGCAAATCGAGATATGGCTCTTCAGTAACGGTCTCCAATATTTAGGGTTTTGAAAACGTGTAGAAAACAGAAAATGGGCACAAATTGCTAAAATAGGGAAATAGCTGATATCAACATCGAAAGTCACATGAACCTGGGCGATTGGGGGGGGGGGGGGTTCAGGCGATAGAAGCCAAAAAGATGGGTTATTTGGGGGAGGGTAACCCCCCATGGAAGAACCCACCACTCAGAATACTATTAACTATCTAATATGAACACAGTCCAAATTTGTGGAAACAAACTGGGATCTGGAATCGAACAAAAATATTTAATGGAAACATGCCAAATTGAGGGCAGCATAGATGAATGCAGCGTGTAGGTCCGATCAAGGTACAGGAATACACTGCGGATCATGATCTGAAAAGGTGGTGTCTTTTTCAATCAGATTTGGCAATTAAAGAAATATAACATATACACGTTCCAGATGTGTGATGCGTGATTACGCAGACAGTAGGATAAATAGCAGAAGGAAATACAGGCATTAAAAGTTCAGCTGCGAGGAACAAAACTCATTCTCTAAACCATAGCCACCGGAATTCTATTCGAACATATACGGTAACTAGCCATTTGCTCGCAGTGCTGCTTCCACAAGTGATCGACCAGCTGCAAACACGGCGACGGCGAGTTACTCGCGCTGGCCGTCCCCGACGCCTCCAAAACTGAGGGCAACTGAAAAGTGCAAAAAAAATTAGATGCCGTTTTTGTGGCAAAAAAAAACAACCGAAAATTTGTTATAGTTTGTACGCACAGAAGATTTGAGATGCGCATGGCATAAATGCCGCAATGTGTCGTACAATTCCTTTGAGTGGCCGCTGTTGCAAAGATCCTCTACTGCCTGCGATAATTACGTGGTTTTTACAGTACCATTTAAACGATAAGTAACATAAAGTAAAAGTGTCTGGATGACTCTCATAAAGGGTCAACTCTCTCACTGCAAAAAACTATGACATGACGTACGACACACGGGGGGGGGGAGTCTGCGGTACATACATATACCGCATCTCCTTGAAATACCCCAGGGGTGTTTATTTTTTCAGAGTGCAAATTTTAAGGGGGTGTTTCGAGGAGGCTATTTCGAGGGGGTTATATTTAGTCAGAAATTTTCTTTGTCAGACCTTTCTCAGAATTTCATAGAAACCTACTTCTTTGCAACCTCAAAGTGGGGCAACACATTTCCATAACATTGTCTTGACCGAATCTCTAAAAACACAAAAACGCACCCTGTACAATTCCTCCAAACTAGCATTCACAGGCGTGCACTTGTGCACAGCGTGGACTGCCGCCTCCAGCCGAGATTTGGCCACTGCGCAGTAACTTTCTGGCAGACGGCCATCGGCTGCGGGTGCAAAAGCAGAAATTGTGTATACTTATCGGACTGAACGCTTTATAAAGAATGTTACAGTATTTGAATGAATGAGGTTGAGGTCACGTGAAAAATTGTGCACCGGATTCACCCATAGTGAGAGTGCGATAAGAAAGAAATAGAATCAATGTTTTTTTTATGGATATATAGTTTATCTCATTGCAAAGTGTATAGTCGCTGGGCCTTCAATAATTGCCGATTCAATAAAATGGAAAAACTGACTTTTCAAATTCTTGATTGTCAGCTTTTTGACCGAAGTCGGTTTCTTTGCCTGCGTGGTGCTGGTTGAAAATCCATTTTGCCCGCTCGATTGTTCGTTTCGTTGTGTGGTTTGCTGCCCGACGACAGCGCTTCTGCGTGGAAAATGGTACTCTGTGCTGACTAGGGTGTCAACTTTCCGTTTTCACAGGCAAATTTTTTCCGTTTCCGGCTGCTAAATTTTTTTCCATTTCTGTTTCCCTTTTTCAGGCACATTTTCCGTTTTCCGGCTAAATTTTCAGTTTTGCCGCCTCTTTCCGTTTTCCGGGTCATTTGTCTGTTTCTCTTACATTTTTTTCATTTTCTGGCCCAATTTTCTGTTTCAGCCACACTGGTAAACATGCGTACAGGTTCTCAATTATGTTAATTTCTTCTTAATTTCTTCGTTAATTTCGAGCAAAATTTATACCATTTTTTCATTTCCAGATAAATTTCTGCACATTTTTTACCGTTTCCAGCAAACTTTTTTTTCCGTTTCCGGCAGAATTAAAAAAAAATAATTCCGTTTCCGTTTTCCGGCTTTTCATTTTTCCGAAAGGTGCAAAAAAATTTCCCTTTCCGTTTCCGTTTTCCGGCAAGTGAATTTTTTTCCGTTTTCCGTGAAAAAGTGTTTGTTGACACCCTAGTGCTGACATAAACATTTGACTTGACCCGGCTTGGAACTGTGCCAACGGAAAATCAGAAATCAGTAGCGGGAGATTGGCAGGAGTGAAGCTGGGCGACGATTCCACAGAAAAAGTAACTTGAAATTACTTGAAAAATCCGCAAAGCAGACAAAAAGCCCACCCATTGATCCGTGTGCGAGCTTGGCACGTTTACTGTGCTCTCCGCTGGTGCACTCGCTGTCCGCACTCTCCACTGTCAGTTGGGGGCTCAGAGCGCGCTTGGAAACACTGCGATTGCCCTTTTCGCAATCCAAAGGCATTGGCCAGTCGATACCCCGTTGATTCGACGGGTTATGGTGAATCGGTAGGCGTGTCTAATCGGCGTGATGCTTCGCGCTGGAGAGAGAGATCTGAGGGCGGAAAAATCAATCAGGAATGGGTTAAACCAGTGGAACAAACGGGGCTGAGGCGAGAGCGGAACGAGTGTCAACAATTTTTTTTTTGAAAACTTCGGCGTGACTTACAAATTTACGTCTTCGATTATCCACGCGCCAAGATTCTTCCGGGTGACAAATTTGTCTGGCGGGACGCACGTATGTAAATAGTATGATGTAGAATACCAATGCAATAATTGGCTTTCAATTAAATACCTGGAAAGATCACCCTATCCCCCAACGGAAACTCAGAACGAATCCCGGATATAATGCGGAGATGCTCCTTATGTGAATTTGGTAAACAGCCAAAAGTTTCGAAATAGCTATAAATATAAATAAAATAGGTTAAAAATAGGTATTTTACCACTATATAAACGAAAATAGCGATTATGAATGTGCAACCTGGCAATATGGAGCAAATTTTAGCTTTCACTTATATCAGAGGCAGCTTTCATTGTCGTTCGTACAATACGCAACTGTAAACTTGGACGTGGGCCAACTACGTATATGACCCGATCCGGTAATAGAACGATCGGGGTTAGGCGCTGTTGGCGTGGTGCCAGAGCTACGCGAAGTAAATCGCGTTACGCGAGCTGCGTGATTTGCGCAGGCGCCAATCACGCAACCACAGGGTCACGCGACTTGCGCAGGCGCAAATTTCGCAACCACAGGGTCACGCGACTTGCGCAAATGCGCAAATTTCGCAGCTCGGGCTCGGGCTCTGGGCCGCACCCATAGCGGATTTTGGGGTTAGCATTTTGGGGGGGGGGGTCAGCCAGCCGGCACGCGTTAATAACTCGGGAACCGCTTGGCGAAAAATGTTGAAATTTGGATATGTTATGGTTTCAGGTTGGGGCTTATATCAAGTCCGACGATTTTTTTCTGCGACCCCCCAGACCGGAGATAGGGGGGGTCTATAAAAACACTGTAATTTGCGTTTTTTTGGGTGTCATCAAGAACATGCAAACTTTGAACATCAATAACTCCACTATTTCTGGGCCGATTTTAGTAATTTAACTTTTAAAATGATGACAAATGCTTGGAGAGTTCATTTCTGAGGTCAAATAGGCGATACAATATTGTGTATATATCGATCACTGCGCCATCTGCGGTAGGTAGGAAAACCTGCGATAAGTTCCGCTGAAGATAAATACCTAGGAATATTTCTGGCTCCGAAAACGCAACATATTTACTTGAAAATAGCAGGGTCGGAATAAGTCACGTGAAAATGGCTACCACGTGCCAGTCCCAGACCCTGTAAAATGTCCTGCCAAATGTCATGCAAAGTGCCAAAAGTCATGTATAATCCCCCACAAAATGTCACTTTGCTCCTCAAGAATTTTTCCCATGATAAAGTCATTCGATACCGACATTGCACCGGCATCAAACTCAACATAGCGCTGGCATAAATACTACCTGCTATATCTGAGACCAAACGTGGGTCGCTTTTGCGTCGGCAGCGTGGCACCGGAGTTTGCCTTCATGTGGCCACAGTTTGCACGGCGCGCTCGCTGCATTGCCTATCCTACGTCTAGCAATGTGCAGCGGGTACGGCTGATACGGCATACATCAACGGCCGCTGCGCAACCGTCTATCGGATCACTTCGATTGGTTAGATCTAGTGATGGAATGGCGCCATTTGGGGGCGCCAAAGGGCACCGCGCCATGGCGCCATTGGCGCTTGGCGCCCTTTTCTGTGGCGCCCTTAGCGCCTGGTGCTCACATTCTGAAAGGCGCCATGGCGCCATTGGCGCCCTCTTTCCGTGGCGCCCTTTTTCTGTGGAGCCATTGGCGCTTGGCGCCCTTTTCTGTGGCGCCCTTAGCGCCTGGTGCTCACATTCTGAAAGGCGCCATGGCGCCATTGGCGCCCTCTTTCCGTGGCGCCCTTTTTCTGTGGAGCCATTGGCGCTTGGCGCCCACTTACGAATGGCGCCTGGCGCCATTTTTTCTGGCGCTTTTCCATCACTAGTTCGATCGCAATTATCACATTTTTTGTAATGTAGTCAACGAAAACTAGTCGACGTGGTTTCAGTTGACTCAATGGCGATTCGTACACTGGGTGTGTCAACTGGTTTCCATGTCGATTCAGATTTCAGTTGACTCAAAGGCCAATCATAAACTGGGTGTGAACTGGTAATTATCGTAATTATCAAATTCGTAATTATCATTCATAAATTATCAAATTATAATGTACACGTGCCACTTGTAATTGCACGTGAATTGCAGACTAGACTATCCCAGTAATTTACACTTTAATGATGTAATTGTAATTGGTTAATGATGTATCGCCATTCAAAACACAAATATCGAGTAAACGTAAATACGTTTTAACAACTACCCATGGTCTGTGGTAACAGCTGGGAAGGCAGTAAAACATGAAAGTGAATTGAAAATGGACCATAAAAGTTTGAAAATGCACTAATTTAATGCAAAACATTTGAAAAGTCATAAAAAGATTCAAAAATTCAAAATCGCAATTCAGAAACTATTTTCAGAAAAAAAATCGAAATTTGAAAAGTCATATTAGAAAAAAAACACTTAAAAATTTACTTTTTTTCGGAGAGTTTGCCATCGTTAGCCGTGGCATGTTCACAAAGTGCTGCGGCAACTCAACTACTTTGTATTTGGCGCCGAGCTGCTTTATGAACTTGCAGCGGCTCTTATGTTGCGCCGCAGGCATGCGCGCATGCCACAAAGTAAAGTGTCAATTGTCATGCAAAGTGGAGTGATAAAATCTTCTCTTTTTTGTTTTGATTGACATTTTACATGGCACTTTACTTTACATTTGACACTTTACTAATTAAATTGACACTTAATGACACTTATTTTAACACGTGAGCTCGTGACACTCGTTCACACGAACTACGCCGACTGAAATCAACCACACCGACGCCCCAGCTCGGCGCCGCGTCCAGCTGAAATGGACAAGAAAGTCTGTCGCAGTTGTTGCTCACACTGCCGTGTGACAAGCTGCAGAACATGCTCGACGCTTCTGGTGAACAGATTGCAAAGTGTTTGGTTTCAGATAGGAAATTAGTGCCGAAGGAATGTGCTCAGTTGGCTGAATTTTTGCGCTCGAATTGTGATGTTTGAACCTCGCGGATTTGGCAACATGGTTTTTGCCCAACTGTATCAAGGTAACTACCATAGTGGTGATATTATTTATCACCACTGTGGTAGTTACCTTGATACAGTTGGGTAAAAACAACCTGTAGCAATCCCAATGTTTGAGATGAAACATGAACCTCGCGGGTTTGGCTACATAGTTTTTGCCCAACTGTATCAATGTAACTACCATAGTGGTGATATTATTTATCAACACTGTCTTAGTTACCTTGATACAGTTGGGTAAAAACAACCTGGCAGCAATCTCAAGCCCATTTAAGTGTAAAGTAAAGTGTCAAATGTGAAATTACAGTTAGGTACTTTACATTTGACAGTTCACTTTACATTTGATTTTACCACTACCTGACGCTGCGCCTAAGCAGCCGCTTAGGCTCTCTTCGCTGTGAAAGTCTGCGCAGAATCCTACCATAATTTAATGAATACAATCTTGTGATAAATTTCGTAATTAGGTACCTAATTATTCCATAGTAAAAACGAAATATTATGATGGAAAAATATACAATTTTTAGTTCACTACGTGTGCACTACGGGTTTAATGTAAGTACTGGGTTTAATGTACTTCATGTGGACAGACAAGTCTCAGCGTGAAGGCACTTCACTGTGCCTCCAGACGCTTCACAGTGCTTCACGAATGCTGCAATGCATTCTGCAATACCTTGTAAATCTTTGCCCAACAGCCCACCCTACTCGCAGGGCGCCCAGTGAACTCGTGAACGGCAACAAAGCGAATGCGCACAGCTGGCCCTGGCAGGTGCCACTCTCAGACCCTGTAAAATGCCCTGCAAAATGGCAAATGTCATGTAAAGTGTATAAGTAATGGAAAATAGCAAAAGTCATGCAAAGCATCTAAAGTCATGTAAAATGTCCTGGAAAGTGGGAAACGTAAACATGTGCATGACACTTGACATTTCGCAGGGCATTCATTTTACAGGGTCGGGACTGCCCCAGGTGTTCCTCTCCAGCACGCACGGGCACGGCTATAAGTGGAATGAGTGCGGCGCGACCATTCTGAATGAGAAATGCATCGTCACCGCCGCGCACTGTGTACAGTCTGTTCGCGATCGGTTTTCGGTTTGCATTTTTATAGCGATGATTAGAAGGGTGTTTTTTGCAAGTGATAAGTTGTTGTGAATTGTGACTTCAGTGATGTGTCAAGTAAACTGATCAATGACAAGTACCGCCAGTTACAAATTTATTACTTGGTTTACGGCTGACAATTATCCTTGACACTATGAACTTA
This sequence comes from Sphaerolaimus hirsutus, assembly GCA_964036195.1. Taxonomy (NCBI): domain Eukaryota; kingdom Metazoa; phylum Nematoda; class Chromadorea; order Monhysterida; family Sphaerolaimidae; genus Sphaerolaimus; species Sphaerolaimus hirsutus. The sequence continues at coordinate 17,573,191 of OZ038459.1, forward strand.
TAAACCCCCCTCGAAATACCCTCCCCCCAAATGTAGTGTATAGAGAACGTAAATGACAAAGGCTGCGGTTTGTAAATAATTCCGTTTCCATTTAACAAAAAAAATAGTTAAGACATTTTTGTTTTCTGAACATGTTTTCGAATTGGAACCGGAACCCAAATTTGAGTTTAAATTTCGGTTCTGTATTTACAACAGTAGTAGTTGCACAACTAGTGTTGTAAACACTGAACGAAATTTAAACTCAAATTTTGGTTCCGGTTCCCGTTTCAGTAAACAAAAAATATTAAATTTTTTATTTTCTTATTATTTTTTTAGAAATGGAACCGGAACCGAAATTCAAGTTTCAATTTCAGTTCTGTATTTACAACACTAGTAATGCACAACTAGTGTTGTAAATGCAGAAACGGAACCGAAAATTTTAGTTTAAATTTCGGTTCTGTGTTTACAACACTAGTAGTTGCACAACTAGTGTTGTAAACACTGAACCGAAATTTAAACTTAAATTTCGGTTCCGGTTCCCGTTTCAGTAAACATAATAAATATTTAAAAAAATTTATTTTCTCAACATCTTTTTCTAAATGGAACCGGAACCGGAATTCGAGTTTCAGAAAACATAAAAAATGTTACAAATTTTTTATTTTCTCAACAATTTTTTCTAAATGGAACCGGAACGGAAAATTTGAGTTTAAATTTCGGTTCTGTATTTACAACACTAGTAATGCACAACTAGTGTTGTAAATGCAGAACCGGAACCGAAAATTTTAGTTTAAATTTCGGTTCTGTGTTTACAACACTAGTTGTGCAACTACTAGTGTTGTAAAAACAGAACCGAAATTGAAACTCAAATTTTGGTTCCAGTTCCGGTTTCAGTAAACATAAAAAATATTTAAATTTTTTATTTTCTTATTATTTTTTAGAAATGGAACCGGAATGGGTCACCGTCGTTTGCAATTTCACATGACGTTTGACACATTGCATGACATTTTACATGACTTTTGGGAATGACCACATGGAAATTCACATTTCACAGGGTCTGCGAGTGGCACCAGTTGACAGTTGGCCACTCAGTATCTGCAGCACCATCGACCCCACTCCCCTCAACCATATGTACATGCACTCGCAGGACGAGCACTCCCAAATCTCCGAGCGGGCTGTAGCGGGCCGGGCAAACCCCATCAAGGGCCAGTCGATCTGCGCCTTCGTGGTGCTCGCCGACGGCCTGCCCGCCCAGCAGCACGCCGACGTACTGGCGCAGGCGGGCCAGCTGGTCGCTCGACACATTGGCAAGTTCGCCGTGTCTGATACTTTGGTGGTCAGTTGGGATAGTGGTTGTTTGGGTTGGGAGTGGTGGGTGTGGCACATCAACAAAGCTTACTTCAAGCCAGCACTTGCAAGCCAGCACCAGGCGTTTTGTTCCTGGCGCCACGCAAAAATTGCGTCAAGTGCCAAAAGCGCCATGGCGCTTTTCCGAACCACAGCGCCAAGCGCCAATAGCGCCAGAGCAATTTAGCGCCAAGCGCCATGGCGCTTTTTGCTTTGGCGCTAGCACCAGCGCCATGGCGCTTTTCCATCACTAATCATGCCGTAACTACCTGCGGCCCACGCAACTGCACTGCACCGGGCTGCACTGCGTGTGCCCCTCCCGGACGGCCTGACCAGCGCGACCGGTGCGGCACCTTTGGTGCCCGGTAGCAAGTCTATCGACGATTTGCATAGGGAGAATAGGGTGAGGGTTTTTTTTGGGGGTGTACGGTAGGTTTTTTGGTGCATGGTTTTGGTGAGCTGCGCCTGTATTTTCTCCGGATCTCCTGGCAAAGTGTCAAATGTAAAGTAAAGTGTCAATTGTCATGCAAAGTGTCAAATGTAAAGTAAAGTGTCAATTGTCATGCAAAGTGTCAAATGTAAGGTAAAGTGTCAATTGTCATGCAAAGTGTCAAATGTAAATTAAAGTGTCAATTGTCATACAAAGTGTCAAATGTAAAGTAAAGTGTCAATTGTCATGCAAAGTGGAGTGATAAAATCTTCTCTTTTTTGTTTTGATTGAGATTTTACATGACACTTTACTTTACATTTGACACTTTACTTATTACATTGACACTTAATGACACTTATTTTAACACGTGAGCTCGTGACACTCGTTCACACGAGCTACGCCGACTGAAATCAACCACACCGACGCCCCAGCTCGGCGCCGCGTCCAGCTAAAATGGACAAGAAAGTCTGTCGCAGTTTTGCTCACACTGCCGTGTGACAAGCTGCAGAACATGCTCGACGCTTCTGGTGAACAGATTACAAAGTGTTTGGTTTCAGATAGGAAATTAGTGCCGGAGGAATGTGCTCAGTTGGCTGCAATTTTGCGCTCAAATTGTGATGTTTGAACCTCGCGGATTTGGCAACATAGTTTTTGCCCAACTGTATCAAGGTAACTACCATAGTGGTGATATTATTTATCACCACTATGGTAGTTACCTTGATACAGTTGGGTAAAAACAACCTGTAGCAATCCCAATGTTTGAGATGAAACATGAACCTCGCGGGTTTGGCAACATGGTCTTTGCTCAACTGTATCAAGGTAACTACCATAGTGGTGATATTATTTATCACCACTATGGTAGTTACCTTGATACAGTTGGGTAAAAACAACCTGGTAGCAATCCCAAGCCCATTAAAGTGTAAAGTAAGGTGTCAAATGGAAGGTCAAATGCAAAGTCAAATGTGAAATTACAGTTACTTTACATTTGACAGTTCACTTTACATTTGACATTTGACTTTACCACGGTTTGCATTTTTATAGCGATGATTAGAAGGGTGTTTTTTGCAAGTGATAAGTTGTTGTGAATTGTGACTTCAGTGATGTGTCAAGTAAACTGATCAATGACAAGTACCGCCAGTTACAAATTTATTACTCGGTTTATGGCTGACAATTATCCTTGACACTATGAACTTATAAACCCCCCTCGAAATACCCCCCCCCAAATTTAGTGTATAGAGCTGCGGTTTGTAAATACAGAACCAAAATTGAAACTCAAATTTCGATTCCATTTCCACTAAACAAAAAAAATAGTTCAGACATTTTTGTTTTCTGAACATGTTTTCGAATTGGAACCGGAACCAAAATTTGAGTTAAAATTTCGGTTCTGTATTTACAACAGTAGTAGTTGCACCACTAGTGTTGTAAACACTGAACAAAATTCAAACTCAAATTTTGGTTCCGGTTCCCGTTTCAGTAAACAAAAATATTTAATTTTTTTTATTTTCTTATTATTTTTTAGAAATGGAACCGGGACCGAAATTCAAGTTTCAATTTCGGTTCTGTATTTACAACACTAGTAATGCACAACTAGTGTTGTAAATGCAGAACCGGAACCAAAAATTTTAGTTTAAATTTCGGTTCTGTATTTACAACACTAGTAGTTGCACAACTAGTGTTGTAAACACTGAACCGAAATTTTAAATTTGAGTTTAAATTTCGGTTCTGTGTTTACAACACTAGTTGTCTAACTACTAGTGTTGTAAATGCTATCATGCTTTCGATGAAGTTGAACTCCTTGGGCATGCGCTCGACCGGCACCATCAGCTTGGCCTCCACGTGGTGCCGCCGCTGAGGGCCCTGCGTCGACCGGGGGCCAGTCCCCGACCCTGTAAAATGCCCTGTAAAATGTCTTATGTCATGTAAAGGGTAAAAAGTCATGTAAACTCCCCAGTGAAATGGCAAACATGGGGGTAGTCCCAAGCCCTGTAAAGTGTAAAGTAAAGGGTCAAATGTAAGGTGAAATGCAAAGTTAAGTGTCAATCAAAACAAAAAAGAAAACATTTTATTACTGAACTTTGCATGACAATCGACACTTTACTTTGCATTTGACTTTACATTTGACACTTTACTTTACACTTTACAGGGCTTGGGATTGGCACCTGTTTGCCATTTTACATGACTTTTGACACTTCCCATGGCATTTTACATTCTACAGGGCATGTACCAGGATGTGGAAGTGGCACCAGTACGTGTACTCGACGTCCGGCTGCTCGTCGCAGTCATGCTGCTGGCGCGGCGAGCCGGCGGTGCGGCCGCGGCGCGGTGGGCAGCGCCGAGGACACGCGTGACGTTTACACCTGCGGGCGGACACCTTTGCCACTGTCGGCAACTGGTGCTCTCGCATCATCATGCATGTTTGAAAGACTTAAATTATAGTTTTTTAGAATATTTTTTCAAATCAACTGGTCAGCAAGCTTGGTATTGGGATAGGAACAAGTTGACATTTAGCGTCATTGTCAACTACAGTAATTCCTCCAATTACCCCCAGGGGTACAATTTTTCAGAGTGAAAATGGGGGGGTAATTCAAGGGAGTTATTATTTCGCCAGTGTCTTTTTGAATTCCTACCACTTAATCGTGGTTTGTTAACGTACGTGAATAATGCGTGGATATTTCGAGGATATAGGTGTAGGGCCAATAAGTGCACCTAGTGGCAGTCCCACGATGGAAGAACGCGAGAGTACCCCTCCACCTGTTCAGTGCAAGAGCTAGTAGGCATCATGTCGGCGTTCCGAAAGAGTGTCACTAATGTCCGCTTTCCGCTCAGCTCCCTTTTGCTTTATCTTCGCTGCAATATCGATCTGCTTAGGATTCTCTGCTCGCGCCACTTTTATTCGGTTCAAGTGGAAGAATAGTTTTTTGTTGTTTCTGTGGAACTTGAACTAAGATTGTTTTTTTTTTAGCGATTTATTTATTTTCAACAATGACCATCACAGGTGTACGTTGATATGAATATTACATTATATTTACATTTACCGCACTGTAGATTTGGGCACTATAGATAATAGATAGATACCGTAAATCCTCGAATAAGTCCCCAGGGGAGTTTTGTTTTCGTCAGAATATTTTGAGGGGGGGAGTTAATCGAGGGGAGAGTTAACCAAGGGGGGTTATTCGAGGGTGGAGTTGTTTTTTCGTCAGAATATTCAGTCCATAAGCAGGTCTGAGGCAACTGTAGTAAAGCATTCTTTTGTGTTTAGGTTGCATATGCAGCACACGCTACACTGCATTTGCATTCGATGAATCAGAGACCATGGCTGTTTGGTCTGTCTGGCTTCATCGAAATGTTTTTTCAATGTGACAAAACTGGTTTGCGTTGATCATAGGGGGAGTTATTCGAGGGGGGACTTGTTTGAGGATTTACGGTAGACATACAGTGAAAGTGATGGTGCTATGCAGCATAGACATTATCAACATGAAATTAGCGGTACTTGACTCGAACTCTCTCTTAAGTTCGCTCAAAAATATTTTTTATCCAATAAAAAAATGGCTAAAGCCAACAAAAAAGTGGACGCTGCAGCCAAACATCTGTATGCTTTTGAATGCACAAAAGTGATATATCATATACCATGCCATTTTCTAATTGAGCTATCAAAAGATGTATATCAAGGCAAATGTATACAAATCTAATAATATAGGCTATCAACACAGCAAACTGCATCACAAGAAACAGTTTCACCAAACTTTTGCATGGCAGTGTGAGCTGTGTCAAAGTGCTGCAAACATTAAAGATACAAAAAAGCTCACGCTGCCATGCAAAAGTTTGGTGAAACTGTTTCTTGTGATGCAGTTTGCTGTGTTGATAGCCTATATTATTAGATTTGTATACATTTGCCTTGATATACATCTTTTGATAGCTCAATTAGAAAATGGCATGGTATATGATATATCACTTTTGTGCATTCAAAAGCATACAGATGTTTGGCTGCAGCGTCCACTTTTTGTTGGCTTTAGCCATTTTTTATTGGATGTACTTCTTTTGGGGGCCACAGGCACAAAAAATTTATAAGTTATTGCAAATCAAGCAAATGCCAAATTTGGCACTGAGAAAGACAATCTATAGTCAAGAAGAAGCCAAATACTAATATTCAAAATAATTTCAACTTGAATGTCACAAATTTCTCGTTTGTATTAGTATAATTACTTGATTTTTATCTGAAATTGTTCACCTGAAAGTTGCCACTTGACATTTGAACTGACATTAAGAACTTGACATTTAGAACCTATAGTTATCACTTGACATTTCTGACTTGACATTACCCACTTGACAATGACTTGACATGAACCACCTGCTATATTTTCACCTGATAGTTTTCACTTGACATTTATGACTTGACACCTGAAAATTATCACCTGAAAATTATCAGTTGACACCAAAAATTTGACATTTGAATTGAACTATCACTTGACACCAAAAATGACTTTTACTTGTCATTTGGACTGGATTTTCACTTAAATGTTGGTATCTCCACTTCATCTCCACTATCACTATCTCCCTGTTAATAGTGCTTTTTTATGCTGTTTTTATCGAGTGGCACCATGGAGTCCAATATGGCACCATTTTTATGAGTGGTGCCATAGACTCCAAAGTGGCACCTCTTATGTATATTTTTATTTTTATTTCAAAATAGTTTTTTCAAATTTTTTAATTAAATTTTTTAATTATTTTTTTCAAATTTTTTTCTTCAAATGTTTCATTCAAATTTATTCAAAGTTTTTTTATAAATAATTTATAATTTTTTTCATTAATTTAAAAAAAAGTTAAAAAAATAAAAAATAAAAAAATAAAAAAACTTTTTAAAAAAAACTTAAAAAATGTTTGTTTAATTTAAAAAATTTAAAAAAAAATTTAAAAAAATAAATAAATAAAAAATAAATAAAAATTTAATAAATTTTTTGAAAAAATTGAACAAATTTGAAAAAATAGATGCTAGAATTAGATGCCTCAATTCAGAACTAGGTGCCTCAATTGCCTCAATTTTTTTAATCTTAAAAGAAAAATTTAATCACTTTTTTTATTTTTTTAAAAAATAAAAAATATATATAAAAAAATTTATAAAAAAAACTTTTAAAAAAATTTTAATTTAAAAAATGTATTTTGTTTTGAAAAAATTTAAAAAAATTTTTTTAATTTAATAAAAAATTTAAAAAAATTGAACAAATTTAAAAAAATAGATGCTAGAACTAGATGCCTCAATTCGGAACGAAATAGGTGCCTCAATCGCATTTCTGACTTTGTATTACTGCTTGTCATTTATGAGTTGACAGACAACTTGACATTTGACTTGATTTTTCACTTGACATTTGACTTGACATTAACCACTACAAATTTATGACTGAAAGTAATCAGCATGCAAGGTCACATGCTCAGTATCACATCAAGCAGTAGTTCAGGCATGTTTGCGCATTTTACACAAAATAAGCAAACTTGAATAACTTTTGTAAATCTGTACCAAAATTGCCAAAAATTGGCTCATTTGAAAGCTCTAGTCATGGCACACATCAACAAATTTTTTTTATTGCCCCGTTTGTATTCAAATTTTAAATTTATTGAGGTTTGAAAATTTCAAACAGATACCGTACCAAAGTGGGCGGAGCCTGTGAAAAAATTTTTCGAAAATAAGAAATGGCATCATATGCTCTTTCATATGAGCCATCAACCATGAAAATCGGTCGTGTTTCAAGGAAGTTATTGCAGTTTGAAGATTGTCGGGAGAACAAGAAGAACAAGAACAAGAACAACGACAACAACACTGTCTAGAAAAGAAAATGTGCAATAACTTCCTCCCAACTCGACCATTTGATCTGAAAATTTGCATGGGGGTACTTTTCGACACGGGCTATTCAATGGTATAATTTGTTTTGCCGTAGCTTGTCGCGCTCCGAAGTTATTGCGATTTCAATTTTGCGATTTCCGCATTTTGGTGTGTCGGACCATATTATGGGTGGGTCGCTTGCGCCCTCCCTCGGCAGCGAGGGATGGCGCTGGCGCGCCCACCCGATAGAAAGTGAGGCTCCCATTTCAAAGGTGTATGGATGCAAAATACAGAAAGAATTTACTTGGCCATAAATTTAACATCGAATGGGCAGAAAAGTCATTGAAAGGACAGTTTGAAATATCCAAAGGACCCTTCCAAGGTGAATCTTCATGTGTATCCGAGGAAGCACCTAGCGCTGTCACTGACATTTTTGTGGCCAGTTTTGACATACACCATTTGAGACAAGTGTTTCCGAGTGCAGAAAACTGCGTAACACGCGCGACGCTCACTTTTAACTACCCAGCCAATCACTGATCACTACCGCTGGAACTTAGATTCCTGGTGCGCTGTTTCTTCGCCAGCAGTCGATCATCGACAAGTCAGGGAAATACACTGTAGCAGGCTAAGGCCACAAATGTCAGAAAACCTCCAAGCAGCACCAACAACATCAATGAAATCTACTAACCTGTCAATCATCCAAATCTCATCCACGAATGAGAGGGCACCAAAGGCATTTATACAGCTACACTTGAACAAGCATCTTTAGAATTATTTCTCAAACAAATTTCTACAACTAACAAGCCATGCAGAGGCCAGCTTCACACCCTGTAAAATGTTATGTAGCGTCACCAAAATCTCAAATGAACAGTAAAAAACAAATATCACTGATATTTTGGTGACACTAGTGACATTTTACAGTGTGTGGGAAGAACCTTCTGTAGGGATTTTGCCTGGACACTGCTCAACAAAATGTACTTAACATTGAATCATGGTCCTGTCCACCACCTGTTTGATGACCCAAATTGACCCAGCTCTTGCCAGTTGCACCCAAGCGCCACAAACGCAGTTGTTAACAGCCAATTGGGAGGACCAGCAAGCATTTAACAGGCTAGTATGAAGGTCAACAGTACCGTGGTCAGGACCATGATAAGAATCAGATAGACACCCAAAGGATTGTTCATATGAGCCCATTAAAATGGTCATATGTTCAAAGGATTGACCCCATTAGTCACAACAGAAGATTTTAACAAAACTTGCTAATGATTGAAATAATTCTAATAGCTTGTGTGAGGAGTGCAAATTTTGTATCTTGTAAACTGCACAGCCACTACAGTGCGCGCAGAAATTTCTGTTTTTTATCTATTTTTTGGCCATCTAAATAACCAGACGAAGAGACCCCGTACGGGAACTCGGCAGCCAGCCAAAAACAGCCAACCGAAACTTGTTTCAAATCGATTAAATAAAATAGGCTAAAAATAGGTATATAACCATCTATATAGACGAAAATAGCGAAATTACCTATCTGCACCTCAAAATATGTGCGTTCCCTGCGAAATGTAAGATATATAGCAATTTAACTTCATTGTTGAGCCACACACAAAAGTGACATGCCTGACCGAAAATGCGTGCTTAGCGCTCGCGGGCATTCACACGAAAGTGGGCGGAGCTTATGCGGACCGGCGCATGCAAAGCAAAATATCTGCGCGCACTGTAGTCTGCCTCCTGAAATAACTGCAAAGAACGCAAAAAAAAACAACAAGAATATGTGCCTATTTTTATGTATATTTTTTAAACTGCTGGCAAAAATTGTTCTGCTATGCATAAGGTAAATGCAAAAATTTCCAAGTATCAACAATAAATAATAATAACATGAATATCATAACGATAAAAAGAAATAGACGGATGAAGCAGCAGGAAATAGCATCACTCAATGCAACTAGGGATGGCAGATGTTTTTCTAAGTCTTAAAAAAATGTTTGTTTTTTGAACAGAGGCATCTAAACCGGTTTTTTAAAAACAGCAGCCAAAATGTGCGAGGGTGCAATTTCACATACACATTACCAATGTTTTGGCCTTTTCTTTTAACCTTATTAAAGCACTATTCCATGCAAAAATTGACTTGAAGTCACAAACATTCCACAAAAGGCGAAATGCTAACAAGTTGACAAAAAATGGGTATTTTCGACATAAATTACCACTTATAATGCTATCCCATGGCTCCACAGCTATTCTATGGCTATATCTCACATCACAACGTACTTATATACATATATATGTTGACCCATAACCATATCTGAGAGCTTTTAAAAAACATTAATTATCTTTATTTAAAAACGTTGTTTTTTAAAACAGGGTTGTGTAAAAAATTTTTGGCCATCCCTAAGTGCAACTACTGCAATATGCAAAATTTCCACAATCATAACTGTAGTAAACTAATTCAGTAGGCATCTTGGGAAAATTATAAAAGAAAAAAATCAATTATTTACCAACTCAACACAGCAAAGTGGACAATCAACAGGTTTTTACATTTTAGAACCACCGTCGGTAATTTCAGCATCATTACTATTTTCATCAATTTCAATTCGATTGTCATTGGTGTTTTCTTCATCAGAGTCAAATACCTCTTCACCCATATCGTTATTGTCCACAGCCGCCTGAAAACAGCAGAAATTGACTGGAACATTTTATCGCGACTAAACAAGAGTGACTTCTCGATATACCGTATTCCCTCGAAATACCCCCGCGGGGTGATTGTTTCAGAGTGAGAATTTTGTAGGGGAGGTTAAACGAGGGGGGTATTTCGAGGGGGGGGGCTTATTATTTCGCCAGAAATTTTTTGAAAACCCAGTACTAAATTGTCGCCTGTAACGTACGCAGGCGTCTAAAAATTCACCAATAAACACCATGTAATAGAGTCTATACACGTACATAAGTATGTAGATGGTATAAAAAGGTTCCAACGTAACACAGTGGTTCGTTTGAACGTCTGTTCTGCATTGCCCGGATCACAAACCGCAATGTTCCCTTTACATACAATTAGGGGGGTATTTCGAGGGGGTGGGTAATTATTTCATAGTGTCCATTTCGAGGGGGGTATTTCGAGACGGGGGGTATTACGAGGGGGGGGGGTAGTTCGAGGAAATACGGTAGGTATACTTTTCTTTGAAATGAATCAATTTCAAGCAAGCCCGCTAGACATCCTTAACGCGCGGTGCATAAAACCCGCCACGGGCGGTTGGCGCTGGTCCGAAGAAACGAAACCATATGAAATTTCATTTAAAAAATCAGAATCCATAAAATTGACTTGGAATAAATGAAATACGTCCAATGCAATAAAAAATTGGACAAGCATTCCTACCAAGGACGTATCCAGGGGGGGGGGGCGGGGGGGGGGGGCTGCAGCCCCCCCCCCCTTCCCGGGGTGAGACCTAAAAAGTCCCGGAAAATGCAACTTTTCATGTATATTTTTCTGTTTCTCAAAAATTTTGCGCGCAAGCGCGCAATGTCGTCCCGATGCATTGTATTTTCAGCGGATCGGTCCCTGTAAACAAAGATACTCGGAAATAAGCATATTTTTGCGACTGTCGCTGTATATGTATGCATATTTACATACATATAAAGCGGTTCCTGGCGCTGGCGCCAACGCCATGGTGTGGCGCCTTTGAATGGCGCTAGAGCCAAAACGCCTTTCTGTCCCTATATAGAGAAAAAATTTAGGGGGGGGCTGAGCCCCCCCCCGTTCGCCGGGCTCCGTAAACACGCAGCCCCCCGCTCAAAAATCCTGGATACGTCCCTGATTCCTACCTAATCACCAATCCTAATCGATGTGAAGACCCGCTTTCACCCCCGATATTTTGCCCAAATTTTCGCTCAAACTCTGTAATTTTCCCACCATTTTTTAATTTGTCACCTTCAAAATCCCGGCTTTCACCTATACACATGTTTATATAGCTATTTTTAGCCCATTTTGGGTACTTTTAACCTGTTTATAGCGAATTTTCCCCCTTTCTGCCTTCTATCCCCGAAAAAGCCTAGATATTTTGCCCCCCCCCCAAGCCCTCCCCAGCCCCCCAGAAAAGTTTTCAGCTATCTATCCATCCGGAGGAGCGATTTGCTATCTATCCAGCCCCTGAGAGGGCCAAAATCTTGGAGACTCCTGCACCAGGGTTCAAACTGGATCCCGATCCCGAATCCCGAGAATTTTCGGTATTTTGTGGTCCCGATCCCGAAATCTGAAAAAAACAAACAATCCCGATCCCGGGATCTCAAAAAGCCAATCCCAATCCAGAAAAGTCAATCCTGTTTAAACACTATTCCGCACTCTGTAAAATGTAAAGTAAACTGTCAAATTCATGTAAAATGTCATGGAAAGTGTCAAATGCCATTCACATGTCCAGTCAACATCCAAACGCCAACGCGAATGCCATTCCATTCCTGGCAATGCGCCAACTGCTGACTCATTTCAACCCAAATCCACGCACCATACAGTCTCATGACGGGGGGCTCGTATGCGCCGGGTATGGGCAGGACGCTTGCTGGCCGCCGCCCCGTGCACCAATGCGGCGTGCGGCGGCAAGTGCGGCGCGCCCGGCAGCACATTCACTAGTGTAGGCGGCCGCTGAGAGGGAGAAGGGGTGTGTGAGAAGCAATTTCAACTTCAATTTGTTCAATTCAAGTTATTTTACCTGGTTCTGCAGATCAGACTCCCAACACTGTCTAAGTTTCTAGTTGATGACCGCTTCCGCTTTGGACACGCTTTCGATATTCGGCCCGCGCACGGTGATTGTGCAGTCCTGAAAAAAGGGATCATGGGTAAATGAGAAAATGGAATGCAATTTCTTTGAAATTAATATATTACTCGGTATTTACTTATTCAAAGCAACTGTAAATCCAATTTTTTTACAATTGATCTGAAATTTTCACTGCTTATTTTCGAAAGAATTTCGCCGAAAAACTAACAAATTCAACATTAAAAATCCCCCTCTTAACTCAACCCCAGGGGTTTAGTAGGGGGGGGGTTACCCCCCAAATCCGCCAGCTATTTATCTATCTATCCCGGAGGCCCGCTCAGCTATCTATCTATCCCGGCATAAAAAACTGACCCCACACGTTGACGACTTTCTCCACGGCGCCAGTTTTCGCGTCGCGGACAGTATTCTGGGGGCACTAACAGACCCTGTAAAATGTCTTGTAGAATGCTAAATTTCATGCAAAGTGTTAAAAGTCATGTAAAATGCCCAACAAAATGGCAAAAACGTTCCCCATATGTCATTTCCCAGCGCATTTTACATGACTTTTCACACTTTACATGACACTTGACACTTGACAGAGCACTTTACATTGTCTGGGAGTGGCACCTGCACATCGACGATGCAGCGCAGGTAGGTGTCCGAATCTTCGGGCATGTCGTAGTTGAACACGATGTTGACTCGCTAGATGTCCATGCCGCGGCCGAACAGATTCCTGGCCACCAGGATGCGTTTTTGGAAATCCTTGAAGTCCTGATAGCGCTTCAGTCTGCGGCGCGGGGAACAAATGCGACATTGGATGATAATAAAACAAATGAAACTTAAGATACTCCCCAACATATAGGTTTAAGGACACATGTCTAAGGGGGCGGGGTGGGTAATAGAGGTGGCCTATGTTTTTTAAACTGTTTTATTTAAAAAACACAGTCATTAAAATACATTTTTTGGCCCACCCTAGTGGGTGACCCCAGTCCCAAACCAGTGACCCCACTCCCCAGCCCCAGATCTCGATCACGTTCCCTCACACCAAATTTTCATTCAAAATCGCTGTTTTAGCTTTATGTAGCTTTACATTTGAACCTTTGTTCCTGGCGCCATGCAAAAGTATCGCCAAGCTCGAAAAGTGTCACGGCGCCTTCCATGGGTGTGGCGCCAAACCCCAATGGCGAAATAGCGCCAGGCGCTTTTTTACCCACCTTTCCTGCTGCTGCATGGCGCGATGTATGGTGATGCTGGGGAAGTTCTGTTCGACCAGCAGCTGGTTGAGGGCGATGGAGCGCTGCACCGTGCGCACAAAGATCACCACCTGCGGACAGGTTGCCATTTTATTGGGCATTTACACGACTTTTGACACTTTGAATGACATTTCACATTTCACATTACTTTCGATAAATTGAATGATATTTTACATTTTACACGACTTTTGACACTTTTAAATGACATTTACCATTAATTTTGACAATTTGCATGATATTTTACGTTTTACACTACTTTTGACTAGGGTGGGTTTTTTTTAACTCCATGTTTTTATTATTTAAAAAAACATTTTTTTAATAAAAAACGTTTTTTTTAAAGCTCCTAGATATGGCTGTGGGTCAACATATATAGGTATATCAGACAAGTGACAATACTCTGTGATGTTATATAGGGTTGGGACGATATATCGTATCGAATATCGGATATCGACCATTTTTTCATATCGAATATCAAGTATCGATATCGAAAATTTTGAAAAAATATCGAATATCGATATCGAATATCAACCATTTTTTTCGATATTTTTCAATATTATGATATTGATTTTGACCTATTTTTGATCCCATACAAATGAGTGAAGCCAACAAAAAGTGGACGCTGCAGCCATAACATGTGTATGCTTTTGAATGCACAAAGTAACAACTAACAACTGCACTAACAAAATACAAGCTATTAACAAAGGAAACTGCATCACAAGGACTCAATTTCATCAAAATGTGGCTAAGAAATTCTTTTTTTACAACAACCCCCTAGTTACAAGTATAAAATGTAAATGTCTGCTGAAAAATTTTTCACCGGATTAATTGAACACCCTGTTCTTATTTCATCCTTTCATTTTGACTGTTGTGAGACCCATTTAAAAAAATGCTCAACCATGTTTGTGACCAAATGGAAATACAATATACCCCCTTGCATGAAAATATCAAAATATCGGAAATATCGAAATATCGATATCGAATATCGAGCATATTTTCATATCGATATCGAATATCGGGGGTCAATATCGTATCGATATCGAGTTTCAGAAAAAAATATCGAATATCGATATCAAAAAGTCATATCGTCCCAGGGGTCTCCTAGGGGGGGGGCTGGGGGGGGGGGCTGCCCCCCCCAAATCGGCCAGCTATCTATCTATCCCGGAGGTCGCTCAGCTATCTATCTATCCCGAGGCAAAATTTTTGGCTACTACCCCAAAAGACCCCCCCCCAAATCGCTCAGCTATCTATCTATCTGGAGTGGTTTTTGAGAAATTTTGCCCCAATTTTCGCTCAAAATCACTAATGTTCGCACCGTTTTATAGTTTTTCACCTTCAAAATCGTGCTTTCCTGCTATATACATGGTTATATACCTATTTTTAGCCATTTTATACCTACTTTTGGCTACTTTTAACTGATACTTAGCGATTTTTTCCCCCTTTCTGCCTTCTTAACCTTGAAAAAGCCTATATATTGTGCCCCCGCCAGCCCCCCCCCAGAAAATTTTTCCAGCTATCTATCCCTCCGGAGGAGCGATTTGCTATCTATCCAGCCCCCGCGAGGGCCAAAATCCTGGAGACCCCTGTATCGTCCCAACCCTAATGTTATACACATGTTCGTATATCGCCTTATAGTCGAATGTTCGTGACTTCAAGTGAAGTTTCGCACGGAATAGTGATCGAACAAGGTTAAAAAAGGAGGTTGTTACTTTGGGAGTGATGTTACACACTGTGGAGGTACATGGAAGCGCATTACTTGAATATTATATACTACAGCAACATATGACGGATTATTGACCCATGGTAGCACATAGAAATGGTAGCTTTGATACTAAAAATGTCACAAAACCAATGAAAACAGCCACCAATGTCAAATTGTGTGTGAAATTGCGTGCTTGCGCGCAAAAAATTTGCAAAATACCTTATTACTAAGTGCTATTATTATTAAGTGCTTATTACTAAAAATTTTGGCCGATGTTGTTTTAAAAAACGTTTCGGACCTCGTGTTTAAAAAAACGTTTTTTTTATAATAAAACGTTAAAAAAACATCGGCCAACCCTACTTTCAAGGACGTATCCAGGGGGGGCGGGGGGGGGGGCTGCAGCCCCCCCCTTCCCGGGGTGAGACGTGAAAACCCCCCGGAAATGCAACTTTTAGTACAAATTTTCGACGGTGTATGAAAAAATCTTGCGCGCGAGCATGCATTTGCCACCTAAACACACGGTATTATTAACATATCCGTCCCCGTGGACACATATACCTGAAAATGCACCCAAAAATGTATCTTTCGCTGTGAATGTACGTATATCTACATACGTTTACAGCGCTTTCTGGCGCTAGCGTCAACGCAAATGGCGCCATGGTGTTGCGCCTACGAATGGCGCCAGCGCCATGGCGCCATTCCGTCACTGTACAGGTAAAATTTTAGGGGGGGGGGGGCTGAGCCCCCCTCCGTTTGCCGGGCTCCGTAAACAAGCAGCCCCCCCCCCGCTCAAAAATCCTGGATACGTCCCTGCCTACTTTTGACACTTTTAAATGACATTTGACAGTTCGACAATTTGCATGATATTTACATTTTACACGACATTTTACAAGACTTTTGACACTCCGCACGACATTTGTCATTTCCCACAACTTTTAACACTCTCATGACATTCGCCATTTTACAGCGCATTTAGTTTGACATTTTCCATGATCCGAGAGTGTCACCTGGTTGAACTCGAGGGCGTCGAGCAGCTCGAACAGCTGCTTGTTCTCGGCCAGCTTCACGTAGTACTGCTGCAGCCCGTGCAGCGTCAACTTGGCCTCGTCGTCCACGTAGATCTCCAGCGGCTGCGAGTTGACACGGTTTACTTAGTTGGCGAAGATTTGGGGGATTTTGGGGTTGGAACGAGTTCTGGATATCGAAAATGAATTTACATTTGGTAGTTTTCGAAATGTTTTTGAATGGACATACATATACTCCAGTTACTTTACACCCTGCACGCGTGGTTCCGCTGGAAGCGTGCCAACTACTTTTTTAAACATGCGAAACAAAAATCGCATGCTTTATCATCATTGACACGGTTTCAACGTGAGACATAAATGAGTACGATAGCAGAGTATCATGTCCGCCGAGTATACACTAGTTGACAACTACACTAAATGTCAACTGGTTCCGATTCCAGTTCAAAGCTTGCTGACGAGCCGAAGAATGACGTTCAAATGCAAAAGTGTTGCAAATCAAGCTGCTGCAGTTTATAAAAATATTTTTTCATCGCTAGTTGACATCGACACCAAATGTCAACTGGTTCCGTTCCCAATTGAAAGCTTGCGTTTGAACGTCGTTCGTCGGTTCGTCAGCAAGCTTTGAATCGGGATCGGCACCAGTTGATGTCGATGTCAACCAGCGTGTGTGGGCCCAATGTCGGCGTCGTGTACTCGTCAATAAGCTTCGAATTGGGATGGAAACCAGTTGACATTCGGTGTCGTTGTCAACTAGTGTGCGTATTTACAACCAATGGGTAGTCGTCATTTGACAGACAAACGTTGCTCGCTATTCGAGAAAAAACATTAAAGGCATTAAACATGAAATCAGAAAAGTCGCTCCAACCCCACATGAAATTCGCACAGAAGTACTGCAGTACCGAGCATTGCAAAAAACACGGTTGATGTGTTCTTTGCGCGGACATCTTTACGTCCATATGTAAGTGGCTGGCGACGACGATGTCGCAGACGAACGTGTCCCTGCGCCACTGCACCGGCACGCTGCTCAGCGCAGACTCCCCCTCGCTCGTGCCTGCGTAGGTGCGCGTTAAGGGACCGATTCAATTCGAACGTAAGGTGCTCGAAAAGCAGAAGTTGTGCGCGTTTTGCACACGCAATGCAGAATCAAATATACCGGGCGGACCGCAAAGTATGCGCAGAATCCTACCATAATTTAATGAATAAAAACTGTTTTGTAATTTACGCCTCCATAATAAAAACCATGTATTATGATTACAAAACTGTAAAAATTTGTAAAAAGGGGGTACTTGTCAACCCGCAAAACAAACAATTACACTAACGTTTGTACGGTTGAGCGCACAAGAGCATGATGTCCATGAGGGGGGACTTGAGCAGGGGCAGGATCACCTGCGTCTCCGGGTCGCCCAGGCGTTGCGTTGAACTAAGCCCATAAGCGCCCATAAGCCATGGCGGCCCATAAGCGATAAGGAACGTCCAAGGAAGAGCGCAAGGCTATTTTTCTTTTTTTTGAATTTTATCAGTCGCGAATAAGGTGGAGCTTATGGCTCTAGTTCTCATAAAAGGCGTGGTTTTAACGTGAATTATTGGTCCCAATGTATAAAACATTACGTTACGTAAATTACTGGTTGACGTAAAGTGCGTTATCATGGCACTACGCCAATCAGCCAAAATTTTCCTAACCCCGATCGTTCCAGTACCACCCGATCCAAAAATGTTGTGTACTGATGCCCAGTCGTACTTTCTTCCGGAATTTTGCTGGTTACCCGAAATCGTGCGGAGTGAAGCGAATCGTCAATGCTAAAAATGCTCTCACCCAATGCCAACTTTTTCTACCGCGTGAATTTTACGTTTTGACCGTAATTTTGTATAGCTTTTAATTACAACGTATAATTTGTCTATTTTATCTGTTTCTGATATTTTCTCTACAAATTGGATCGAAACCTCACGGACGTTGGCAGCGTGCCAAGCCGGATTCAGCTGTGGACTTTATTAATAAGATGTCTGCCTGACATGTTTTCTATGTCAACACACCTATGCACTAAAACCTTTGCCCTATGCACCAAACAAATTTCACCCTGCATTTCAGTCAATTTACTCGCCAACTCAACCCGACAATTCAATTTTACCCGACAAAAAAATGCCCGACGAGCACACATTCAATTCGGGTTCCAGAATACTCGAACCCCTTGCAAATGCGGTCGGTTTAACTGTGGACAAGTTCAATTTGGTGACTTGTCTCCTCCTGAGTTTGTTGGTTTCCCACCTGTACAAAAGATGGTGCGCGCCGGGCACGTCGAACAGAGACAGCAGACTGTTGTGGCCGTTGGTCATCGGCTTGGCCATGGCCCTGTTTTTGTATGGCACGTGAGTTTCTGTTTTGGTTCTTCTTTGTACTTGTCTTGGAACTGTGCCAATTTGGCGCGATTGTGAATTTTGTAAATGGGGTATTTTATTCTGAATTTGCGGGATGGTTGTAGAGGTACAATTTTGCCGGTTTACTATTCCCATTCTTGGCAGTAATGTTGTCAAGAAGTATATAGTTTCGCTGCATCTCCCAGGTAATTATTTGTCTAAATTCAACCTATGACAGTAATTTGTATCTTGCAGGGCGTACAAGCACGTGCTGGCTATGTATGGCGTTTCATATGTGCTGATACACGTCACGCCGATAAATCACGTTCACAGGTAGTTTGTTCTTACCGAGAAAAAAGTATCTTTGTTTTATGCTATATAGCTAAATGGCTTTTTGTTGGCACCCACCCAGACCCCCGTTGAAAACTTTCATCATGACGTTCTCGGAGCGTTTCATGTAAATATTTAGTGACTCATGGTCCAAAATATGTTGAACCTCCAATTAATCGTTTTGTTCTGTTGCCACTCCAAGATACTGCTAAATGCCCTGTAAGATGTCAAATGTCATGCAAAGTGTCAAAGGTCGTGTAAAATGTCAAACTTTGCTGTTTTACGGGGCATTTTACATGACATTTTACATTTTACAGGTCTGGGTGTTCCCCTGGTGTTAATATAGCTGACCCCAAGCATAACTCGGCTGAAATCATTTGCCACTTTTAATTTTGCATCATGCGTTTCAGGTGTGTGTTCATTTTTACCGCCGGTTATTTGTCATGGATGCATTATTACCGCTGGATGTATATACAATCGATGGTCGTCGACATATCTGGGTATGCTTTTTCAGTTACCAGATTAAATGTCTTGAGTCATCAAATTATTCTTTTGTCAAAGTTCACATATCATTTCGATACCACAGACCTATGATGCTGGCAGTTCAAAAGTTGACATGCATGGCTTTTAGTCTGCACGATGGTTTAGAAAAGATACCCAAAAGTGAGGAACTTTCGGTGTTACAACGGAGGGAAGCACTGAGGTTATTCGGTTATGACTTCTTTTCCATGCCCTTTTCGGTATTGACAAGTAGGGTTCAAACGGGTTTGACTTTTCGGGATCGGGATCGGGATTGATTTTTTGAGATTTCGGGATTGGCCTTTCGGGATCGGGATTGGCTTTTTGAGATTTCGGGATCGGGATTGACCTTTCGGGATCGGGATTGGCGTTTTTTCGGGATCGGGATTTAGGCCTACAAAATTGGTTTTCAGGGTTTTTTCCCTGCTATTTCACAAAATGACCCAAAACATCAGGGATGCCAGAACGTTGGATTAAATTGGCATCCAAAACAATGCTATAAATTCATTTAGGTACTGCGCAATGGGCTGCCTGGCATTGTCATACACACCACTGTCTACCATACATGCATGTGTATTAACCTTAAACTAAATATCATAATGGCCACTATAGTTAGCACTTGATTTTTTAAACTGGTTAAAAAAAAAAAATCTAATTAAAAAAGAAATCAAAGGGTTGAAACTGATTTTAATTTAAAAAATCAATATGAAAAATTTCTGGTAGACGTGCACTAGGTATTTTGCATTTTTTCACGCGCAATTTCTGATACACATAACCGTGTTTTCATGGGTTTTGGGGCATTTTTAGTGTAAAAGATTGCATTTATTCATGTTACTGGTGTAATAATAAGCCATGATATGCTAGTGTAGTATATAACATCCAGCCAATGTGCTCCCACATACTTCTACAGTGTGTGCATCACTGGCAATGTATTGGCCTTCTCTTACATCCTTACTTAAGCATAATTCCATGCAGAACTTCACTTGAAGTCACAAACATTCGACAAAAGGCGATTTACATAATAAGTCGACGTAAAATGGATATTTTTGAAAGAAATCACTGCTTATAATGCTATCCCATGACTCCACAGTCATAATATGACCACAACAGATGTAACAATACATTGTCTGACACTTAACATACACATATTTTTCTCTATACCCCATTTTGGGCGATTTAAAAAAATCTGATTTTAATAAAAAAATTATTTTTTAATGTTTGTTTTTTTAAATCAAGGCGTTTAAAAAAATGGATGTTTTTCCAACCCTAATGGCCTAAAGTCCATTTGTAGTGGTGTCCATGCCCACACAATAGAGATATAGAGGGAGGTGGGGAAATGCGCACTTGCGCGCAAATTTTTCTGCAAACTGCAAACAAAATGGTCCTTCAAAAGTGCCATTTCTGGCACCTTTTGTGTCTGTGAAATATTCCGGGATCGGGATTGGGGCATTTTTTTCGGGATCGGAATTGGGATTTTCAAAATCTCGGGATCGGGATCGGGATTGGCTTTTTCAAATTTCGGGATCGGGATTGAGGTTTCGGGATCGGGAGCACAAAATCCCGAAATTTCTCGGGATTCGGGATCGGGATCCCGTTTGAACCCTATTGACAAGTCAATCGCACCTTTTTCACTTCATTGGGACCGATAAAGACCCTTGAAAGTTGGACGCCAAATGCTGAATCACTCATTATGAACTTGAAATTTTTTAGATCGCATAAAAATGGCGCCGCGCACTTTAATGCGGAGCAAATATCAACCCATTGGCCCACCGCACACTGCAAAGTGGCACGGGCGGTTCGGATGTTTTTTTATTTCCGCCCGGGCGGAATTGTAAAGTCGGTTCGGACGATTTTTTTTACGACAAATCTAAAAAACGTCTGAAATTTGGGTCGGTTCGGACGATTTTTAATTCCACCCCTGTTTTTAATTCCGCCTTTGAATTCCGACCATGCAAAAAAGCGTCCGAACCGTCGGTGCCACTTTGCAGTGTGCGGTGGGCCTTTAATTTCATCTCTACGCTGAAGTAAACTTTCGCAGGCGCATGCCCACAGCGTTAGAATATTTCTCCTATGCATTGACATATCAAACAGCCTTTGCTGGGCCGCTGATATTTTTTGTCGACTATATCGCTTTTATAGAAGGGAAAAATGCAGTTGATAAAAATTGGTACGACGACAAGGGGAATAAAATGAACACGGACGATAAAAATGTGGATAAGGATTATTTAGATTGCCCACCGGTTCGTTTGATTTTTGTGAACATTTCAGTCGAGCACGTAACATGTAAAAATTATTCTTCAAAAATATATATCTTCCTCTAGAATTCCGTTTTATGGTCTCTTGCGAGCTTTGGAACATTGCCATGTAAATCTGGAATTTTGTTTAAAAAATTCAGATATGTCACTTAGGGTTCAAACGGGACCAGTTTTTCGGACCGGGACCGGGACCAGAAATTTTCTCAATTGTCGGGACCGGGACCGGGACCGGGACTGGGGGGTCGGGACCGGGACTGGGATTTGCCGAACCATGTACCGGGACCGGGTTCTCGTTTGAACCCTATTGGTACGTAATATCCAGCCACCTCCATTGTGTGAAGGAACACTCTCAATGTATAAGCCTTTTCTTATAACATTATTCAAGCACTATTCCAATCCCATCTTCACTTGATGTCGTGAATATTTTATGAAAAACGATGTATTTATGTAACAAGTTGTAATAACACTTGTAATAACACCTAAAATAGATTTTTTGTCAAAAATCACCACTTATAATACTACAACATGGCTCCAAAGCCATTGTATTGCCATATATGACATCATAAGATACTGCTATTTGTAAGATATATCTACATGTACATGTTGACGACATAGTAACTATATTTGGAAGCCGTTGAGAAAAACATTTTATGAAAAAAACATATTTCTTAAAACCCAGGTCATTGAAAAATACGTTTTATTCCATCCCTTGTCGGGACCGCTATAAAATTCCGGGCCCGGGACCGGGACTGGGTGGTCGGGACCGGGACCGGGACTGGCTTTTTGTAAATGTCGGGACCGGGACCGGGACTGTGGTGTCGGGACCGGGACCGGGACCGCCCCAGTCCCGACTTTTTGCCGAACCATGTACCGGGACCGCGGTCCCGTTTGAACCCTAATGTCACTGCAATTTATTGTTACGTGAAAATGTTGGGCGTGCACTGATACGCACACGTGCCCGATACGCACATATGCCCGTTTTTTTCACTTGACACTTTTTCAAGTGATTTTCAGATATGAGTAATGTCAAAAAAAGTTGCGCGATGACATCAGTGAACTTTTTTCACTTCACTCAAATCTGAAAATCACTTGAAAATGTGTCAAGTGAAAAAAAACAGTGAAAAATAGCCATTTTTCACTGTTTTTCACTTGACACTTTTTCAAGTGATTTTCAGATATGAGTGAAGTGAAAAAAGTTCACTAATGTCATTGCGCAACTTTTTTCCACTTTACTCATATCTGAAAATCACTTGAAAAAGTGTCAAGTGAAAAAAACGGGCATATGTGCGTATCGGGCACGTGTGCGTATCAGGCCTGCCCCGAAAATGTTTACATTTAAAATGTGCGGCTTGCACATTTCTTCTAAAGACTACCTAATTGCTTATTTATTAACTTAAATCATGAATTTTTCTCGCACAGGACATTCTTTTGTACAAAGTGCGTCTGACAGTTGGTGCATCCCTTATCATTATCCTGTTAGGGATGTACTTTAAAAGAGATGCCACCCTCGGTGGTAAATTATGGGATGGCCCATTTATCCCTTGGTATTGGTACACCTGGGTCTATTTATTTATCGAAAGGACAAACTATTACTTTGCTTGGTTGATGGGTGCGTTCAATTTTGTCAATTTCGAGTTGACATTTTTTCTCGTCGTCAACTGGTACTCGTTCATTCCAGCCGATCTCATTTTGAGTCTGTCCGGTTTTGGCTTCAGCGGGTTCGGTGCCAATGGCGAACAACAGTGGGAATTGTCGACTAATGTCAGACCCATCAAAGTAGAGGTGAGGTTTGTGTTTCTGAATGTAAAATTTACAGGGTGCGGGGAGGGTTGGGATGTCGACCATTTTTTAGATGTTTTGTGGCTAGAACCCTCTCTGCAAGTAATATCGATCTGCAATTAATTGTGATCACTCTGCAAGTGCGGTTGCCTGCAGGTAATAATAATGATTCAAGAAACGGATCTTGGGCCATGCCTCTTAGACTCCACCCTATTTTCTTCCCTATGACCCCCAGCTAGCATTGAAGAAATGGGTGATATGAGAAAATATTTACTTTTATTTTCCCTGGATTTTTTAGATTTAATTATATTGTCTCAATCACATTTTTCCAATACTAGCTGGGATGTAAAAATGTTTTCTTTCAACGACCTTGTTTTTTCAAACAACTTTTTTTCAAAAGCTCCCAGTATGGTTATGAGTCAACGTATACAGGTATATTAAACAGGTGACAGTACTTTGTGGTTTTATATATAGCCAAAGAATGGCTGTGAATACATGCAGGGACGTATCCAGGATTTTTGAGCGGGGGGGGCTGTTTGTTTACGGAGGCCGGCGAGCGGGGGGGGGCTCAGCCCCCCCTCCCTAAATTTTTACGTATATAGTGGCGGAATGGCGCCATGGCGCTGGCGCCATTAGTAGGCGCAACGCCATGGCGCCATTGGCGTTGGCGGCAGTGCCTTGGAACGTTGTATATGTATGTAAATATACATACAAATACAGCAAACAGCACACAATTGAGTATGTTTGTAACGATTTCGGCCACAGGGAGCAAATCTGTAGATAATACATCACGTCTGGTGAAAAATGCGCGCTTGCGCGCAAAATTTTTTTACGCTGACGTTGAAAAAGTGCCATTTTCAGGTCACTTTTTTGTCTCAGCCCGGGAGGGGGGGGGGCTGCAGCCCCCCCCGCCCCCCCCCTGGATACGGCCCTGGCTCCATACAAAGGCGTCATGGCATGGCGCTTTTGGCGTTGGCGCCAGCGCCGGGAACCGCTTTATATGTATGTAAATATGCATACATATACAGCGAAATTCGCAAAAATGTGTTCATTTCCATGGATATTGGTTCACAGGGGCCGATCCGCTGAAAATACAATGAATGGGGAAGAAATTGCGCGCATGCGCGCAAAATTTTTTAACAAACATCGAAAAATATATAGAAAAAGTCGCATTTTCCTTGACTTTTTTGGTCTCACCCCGGGAAAGGGGGGGGGGCTGCAGCCCCCCCCCGCCCCCCCCTGGATACGTCCTTGAATACATGGGATAGCATTATAAGTGGTGATTTCTGTCAAAAAATATCCGGGTTTTTTTGTCGACTCGTTATGTATACCGCCGTTTGTCGAGCGTTTGTGACTAGAGTGAAG